>OY759171.1:1200000-1800000 GCA_963662145.1 Sturmia bella | reverse complement strand
GACCAGATTGTCGCATACGGTATCTTAATACCAGGTAGCCGCATAACTACAACAAACACTTTATGTATTTTGTTGGTAAAATACCCTCTAATCTGTCCCACTTACTTGTTCGCGTTTGTGTTGTGTATATGTATATGCAGTCAGCTACTTTTATAAGGCTACCTGCTATTAAGATACCTTGCGGTGCTCTATGGTTTGCAAGTAAATTCGAAGAATTTGTCAGGAGCGTAATCTACAACTCGGCAGAGGTTCACAGTCTTCTTTTCATGTCTTCTATGTTTGCATCGAATATTTAGGTAAACATGCATCTGTAATAAATTGGAAAATATATAAGCAGAAAGAATGTATGTATGTATGTATGTACAGAATCAATCACTTAATTGATTAATTCCCATCTCCACTATAATTTCTGAAGTCGAATCAGGATTAATTTTTTTGTTGATTGCAAATTGTAGATTACACGTGTTTTCTATTACATGTACATCAAATGTATCCAGCTACCTGTTAAATACTGAATCATTTATTTAATAATGTAGCACATTTCTAGATACATTACGTGCACATGTATACAAACTTAATGTCTAGGTGCGTGTGTATGCGTAAAACAGGATTTGAAATATCGATTTTTGTATTTAATTGCGTCAGTGGGAGTGTCGGTGAAAAAAAACTGTTAAAAGGTTTTACTAACTAGCCGAAATCATTTGTATTAACATACCCTATACTCTGCAGTGCTGATATATCGTATGCGACTTTGCACGGCTAGAAAACAATATATTTTGTTATTTTCAGCCTTTTTTATAAAAATGCGAAAACATTTTTTGTTGCGGCATTTTAACACTACGCTTTTTGTGATTAATAATCAAAAAAAAAAACTGCCTTACAACATCAGCCTGGTGTTTGAATGTTGACTACTTTTCAGTGAATACAAGTCAGTAGACAGGCCTCGGCTGTAAAGCTTGGACAAGTTTTATACTTTGAAATAATTCTTGAAAATAGAGGAATGCCAGTGAATAATAAAAATATGCTAAGAATTTCAGAATTTAGAAAAGTGTGGCACTAACAGAATGACACGGATATTGAATTATATTACTGTTTTTACATGCAAGATGTTACATACAAAACTTTTTGACACGTCCGCAGCTGAAAGTTTGTTTACTTTCAATTTTTCTTACGCGTTGTAAATTTTTGGCAAGAAATGAAAAGCTGAAACAACTGTTTTCTTAATTGGGGGAGGAAAATCTCATTGATGGAGTTAAAAGCTGTAAAACAGAAAGAGAAAACTGCAAAAACAAAACTGTTTAGAGTAGAAGCTTCTAAGCTCGTATTGTGTAACTTGCATATTTTCACGTGCCCAAGTTTGTAAGCGTACGAAATTCGTGGACTAGTTGACGCGTGTGATGTACTTGTACCTTAAAAGATGAGTCTTTAAGTTGTTTAATCAGAATCATTTTCTTACTGTGGTGGTGATTGCTGTTTACCCACTGACAATTTGAAAATTTTTGAAAAGGTGATTGTTATTTCATATGTGAGACTAAAACTTTTCGCACAAAGTATAAAAGCAAGTAATAAAAGGTTTATTGGTTTCTCCATAACAAATTTAAATACTTTGAATGTGAATATGTGCATGTGTGCTGCTATGATTTCACTCTGTGTATAATGACAGTCATAATGTTGCATTCATTCAAGGGCACAGTGCTGTAAATGTAACCAGTTCTTCTGCTGATTGGGTTGTAAAAGTTGTGTCTTTGTACATAATTCAAATGGCTTTAGAATTTAACCAATAACGTTTTTATACAAAGCCATGAAATTAATATTAAACGTATTAAGCGGTTATTAAATTTTTATTATATTGTATCGCAAAATGTTTATCACAATAAATTGCGATATGTATTAAATTTAATAACACCTGATGCTTAGATGAATTACTAAAAAGTGTAGGGTTCATTTCAAAGGGCTTAACCTTTATTAAAGTCGATTGTGTTTAATTTAATTTAAACTTATATTTTATATATTTATTTGAGCTTAAGCTCAAATAAATATATAAAATAAAATATAAGGAAAAAAGGGGTCAAATAACTAAATATTAAATTTAATTTAAACTTTAATAAAAACTTGTGGACTTAAAAAATGGTGCTTTGTTTCAGGCCAGGCGTCCCCAGCTTTTCTTCACAAGCAGAATTAATGACCAACATTTGCTTCTTAAGAAGCCGGTGATATAAATGAAAAGAATAAGCTCATAGTAGTGCTGAAGTTGCAAACTGAATACTTTCAGTTTTGAGATCTTAAGTTAGAATCTGCCATTTGATTTGTTTCTGGACTTATAGGACTTATGTATTAAAGAAGTCTCGATTTGTGATGCTTAGGTGCTGAATGAAAATTTTCAGCCACTCCTTGTCAGGTTGCGGATGCCTTAAAAGTTAAAGGAGGTTGGTTGGGCATGTTCATGACTTTATCATATGGAATATCCATTTCGAAAAAAAAAACAATTTTTGTTTTTCGTACTCCTTTTTTGTACAAAAGCTATGCAGTTATACTTTGTAATTAATACATGTGCTAAACATAAGTGAAATTGTATACTACTAAGAAATAAAAAGTATTTTCTTATGTTTAATATTCTCTCAAAATGTTTACTATAAAAATAATATACCCGTTTGGTCATCACTGACAACTTAAGGACGTTTTGATAGATGTTCTGCTTAATATTTGATAAACACAGTTTCTCCTAATTTGTTACCCAGCATTCTACCCATTCGAATCAGGATAGCATATACCTTCTTAATGTACTCCACTCTTTAACAAAAAATGTCTCAAGGACATGTCCAACCGGATAGTGTTTACTTGCATCACTGATTGTTATTTGATATACATAGATGTTGAAACAGAAATGATTAAAATATAATAATCTACTTGCTTAACAGAATACAAATAAGAACTGATTACATTTGCTAAAAGCAATTAAGTGCGATAAGAGCCAAAGGAATGTGTTTTATGGTTTCATATGCCATGCTTATATTTATTTGAAATGTGTTACAGATAATTCGTTTGTAGAATTAAACGAAAATAAAACACAATCAGGTTTGGAAAAATTTTTTTAATTATTAAAGTTGTTGGAAACGTTACAGGCAATCTACCTTAGCCAGCGATTTGTTCGCTCAACTAAGAAACTATTGGTCGAACATGAATTCAGCTAATACAGACCACTATTATCCGTGCTTTCTTCCTGTTCAAACAGCATTGTCCGTGCGTTTGCTCGCTCTGCACTGTTCAAACAATGCCCTTGTAATGTTGCTTTATTCTCCAACACTCCAACACTCCAGCATTAAGCAAACGCCGATATATCGGGTCTATCGATAGATAGTTTTGGATCATTTAGGTCAGAGAGTGCTAAATGAGCATATCTGCGGCCACTTATTCGTCATTCAGAAAAGTTGGAAGCCACATCTTCCTTTGCTTTAAGTAGATGCAGTAATTTTCAAAGCCCAGAGGCTGAGTACACTAAGCTTTTCGCTTTGCCCCGCATTATTTCTGTTCTTTTTTATTTTGGACCTGAAAGAATTCACTTGAAGTCTTTTTTAACAAATCGTAAAGCACACACTCATACTTTTATCACTTTATTATCTGATTACATCGCACACTTGCGTGTGAACAAATGTCTTTTTTTATTTTTTGTTTTTATTTTATATTCGACCGCAATTTGTCTGCTAATGATTATGTTGCTAACAATACAGATCTCGATTTGCTTGGGTGTGATTTATTTAGATTTAATTAATTGATTAATTTTTCTATTGTTTTTGATGCAATGAACAAAATTAAAGAAGCATATCAAAATGAAACTCGAAAGCACACGCACACGAAAAAAAGCTATTTATGGAAGGCTCCTTCCTTCCTTGTTTCGAGAAAGATTTTCACTTCCAAAAATTTACCAGACAGTTTAGCTTTGACTCCCTTAGTGTCAAAGTGTACTCCCTTAGTGTCAAAGTCAGCTTTTGTAATTTTCCATAGTGCGAACTTTAAGTTTTGAATTTCAACGAAAAACGTATGTATAAATCTTGAGCTTATATTGAAAATAGTAACTAGAAATAAAAACACACACACACACTTAGTTACAAGCAGTCAATGATTTGATATTTCCATAAAGTTAAAAACATCATTCTGCTTTCCAGCCACCAAAAACTCAAATATAAATGGTTTTTTGAACTTTATATGCTGCGTTGGTCGTGCTGTACAATTTCCATACTGTCGTTAAAATTATCCTGTTGCCATACAACTTTGTGTAGTTTATTTTTAATGGATCGCAGTGGGCAGCCTGTTGTGCTCCCCGCATGTGAAATGTGCTAATCGCCCACTGAACTCAGTTGATATGCTAAAATTAAAAAAAAACTGTTCAAACAGAAAAAAAAACACCGGCATTTTTTTAAATTAAAAACGACTTAATACTAGCTGCTGCTTAAAAATCATTTTAATAAGTCATCAGGAATGCTAAATTCAGATCGGGCATCTTTTTATTTAAGATTGTTTTGCAAAAGAAACAGACAAGTGATATAATAAGAACAAAAAGAAGTATGCAGTTTTCTGTATGCCTTCATAGCTTTCAATTTTAAGAAGTCTATTCCATAAGTCGTGGTCTTTAAAATTTTACTTAGGAAGAGAAAGTAAACCCTTAAAACTATACTAAGTTTGACATCGTTATACAAATACTCATATTAATATTTAGCTTATTTCAGTTTTGCTTTTTTTGCAAGAAAATTGCACTCAAATAGAACTGTTCGTATTTTTACTTCCATTTTTACACAAATTTTGCTGCTCATCAGAGAGACACACCAGTTTCACTTTTAAGCCTGAATAGGCAAAAATGTTTCCTCTTTTCTAACGTATTGTAATCGATGAAATTTGCTTCATAAGCATTTTATTTAAAAATTATGAAGGCTTTCTGCAGAGTCCTTTATTGGTCAAGAGTATAAACTTCATCTTAAGCTTTTAGTAAGAACGTAACCTGTCTACCTGTGTTGTGTGACACAATCATGATACAAAAAAAAAACCCTTGCATTTGGGTGATTCTCTCGTCCTGCTTAAAGCTACTGACATGCATTTATGGAGACTATTTGTTCTTTTATTTAGCATGACATTGTTGAACAAAAACTATTTGTAGTTAAATATACACAAACGAATTTTTACTACAAGCACAACGTTTTGGAGAATAGATTTAAGTTCAATGTAAATGATTGTACCTAAACTTAAGTCTTTGCTCGATAGAGTGAGTGACACACTATCCTAATCAATAGTACGGTCTGCTAGAAATGACTAGTGTGCTCAAAAGTGTGATAGTGTAGCCTAAAATTTTCATAGGCTACACTTATTGTGATATACATACTATCTTTTGAAAATTTTCAAAAACTATCTCTTTCCACGCAATCAGAATTTGCTTTTTGAAGTTGTTTGCAAAAGTATAATAGTTTGACCGTTTTAATACGACTTAGCTCGCAGTTTTCAGTAATGAATTATACGAGGTTCCAGGATAGTAAGTCATGAACACAAGAGGTGGTCACTGTTTCTACGAATGTAATGTTTACAGTCGTGAAGCTTGAGAGCTTGAGATAAATCTCTGTAGCATCCATTGTATGTGCCGATATGGTTCGTGATTTTCATACCTTCAACATGTTCTATACCTCTCCAAATTCAATTTAGGAACATGCAGCATTGCTTATGCGCCAATTTATTTTATATATAAGTTTTGCAGAAAGCATATGTCAAACTCTAAAATATCAACAGAAGATAAAACTTGTTCTTCTTAACTATCAGAAAGAGAAAATAAATTACACTTAACAAGAAAGTAGATGTCTATGAGTTCCATGTATTTTGATGTCTCATTTGCAGTATACAATTACGGTGATCAATATTTAAAATTTTCTCAATATTTGACAAGACATAAAATATTTTCTCCTTTGAATGGAACTGCCATCCGAAAATATGAATTTTTCAGTATGTAGCTTCAAAGATAATTTTTGCGTAATTAATATTTTTATTGAGATAAAAAGGTCGTAAAAACTAATTATACTTAACAAAAAATAATAGTTGAGGTTAGAGGGACCTCTCTACCTGACCTAAAAACCAATCAATAAAAAGTGTAATATTCAAAAGTATTATGTCCCACTTTGCCTAAAATAACTCGATTGTTTTTTTCCATAATAATTTTTTGAAATTTCGCAACAAATAATACATGAGCCTCCATCATATGCAAATTTACCTCCGGAGAACGAAAAACTGCTAATGGTCGTGAGCCGCTTTGCGAATAAATGAATTATTAAACGTCTAAACTTCTACCACCATCAAAAAGCTCTGATATATAATCATTACATGCTTACCTTTGTTTCGCTTTAATCTTTCCCTTTCTCTCTTGATTTCGGCAAAAAAAAAATTGCAAATAGCACTTTTTGTAGTACTTATATACCTTTTTAATATTCTTGTTTTCCCATTAAAAAAAAAAGAATAATAATAAATAGAGACTTTAGAGCTTCAAAAGACTTGAAGCTTTGTGTGCACAAACATTTATGTATGTTTGTTGAAATTCCAATTTTCCTTATAATACAAAGTTTTTCTATTTTTAGATTTACCTTCTTCAAGTTAAATTAAAGTTATGTTCCAGTTTCTCTTAGCAAATAAACTAAGAGTTTAAAGGACACAGTTTTACCCACAACTTTAACTATTTCCTGTTAAATGTGCCCATAAATTCTTCACCCGCACAATCACACCAATTTTATACAACTGGTGTTGCTTTCTTTTTATAAACACACACACATGCTTATAGTAGGACTTTATAGTCGACATTTCATTTAAAAGTTTTCTATTTATTTTCGTTCTGCTGCTTGACTCTTCTTGCTCTCCTTTGTCTCGTTTTAATCTTAAAACTATAAAATTAAATATAGAAAAGAAAATTTAAGACAGCGTTTAATAGAGAGCATAATGGCACAATAAGCAGTGTCGAAAAGCCAGTGAGAAATAAGGACCAGGAAAGCAAAAGGGTTCTTATTTGATTAACTCAACGAAGGATATCTTAGTGTTTGCGAATATGAATGATGATGGATAAAAGTTTATTGAAAAATTTTCTCTAAACTGAATTTGTCAAATGGCATCACAGGAAAATTTAGTCTACAAAGTCTCAATAGGCAATAAGATTTAAAACAAATCAAAATGTCCTTAATTATTTACTTTATATAAGAAAATAGACCTTCTTAATGTTTTCTGTGTTCTTCGGCCGTCTATATGCCGCCAATATTTCGTTGATGCCCATCAACTCAACAGTAGTCTCGAAAAATCTTGAAAAACCGTTTGAAACTCAATCGCTCTTTCTATAACTCTCATGAACAAACTGAGAATCTGAAATTTTTAAATAAACTCTTAGTTTTCTTCACAACATCTGTACAATGTGCTACCATCGGTTAATACGATTTGTATTCCAGATATGTTATATCAAAAAGTAAAAATTTTATTAATATTCCAAAATGAACTTAATTATTTATTTGCTATAAGAGGCTGTAAGATATATTTTAGACCGGAAATAATAAATTTTCATTGAGTTGGGTGTTTAGAGCAAAGTGAAAAATATTGCAATTTATTAGTCTTTTTACACTTTGACACTTCTTGTAAATTTTTTAGTTGCAACAATATCTTATTGTTAGCTGCTAAAGGCGGGATAAATTTTCAAAACACCTTAAGTTTTCAATAAGCCACTGTTATTTCATTGGTGCCAACCAACTTACAAAAATATGTTCTATTGGTTGCAGACAGTTTCTGAGAATTCCAAAAATATCAGAACACAATTTCATAGAAAAATAGAAAACAGCTTTGAAAATGAATTCTTAACTTTTTGGAGTTCTTGTTAACTGACAACAAGTAATAGAACACCAAGTGGAATGTTTCAACATATTTCCATAATTCTGCAGAATCAAGCTTCTTGATTCAAATTGGTAACACAAACAGCTTGTAAAGTTCAGTTGAATTGACAACTGTGGCACACAAATTGAAAGTGAATTTTGTTTTAAAAATGCCTTCGAAGAAGGAAAAGCCCACAAAGATAACTTCAATAAAAGCGCTGCAACACTTTTTTATGAGACACAACTTATTAAAACTATGAATTTTAAAAACACCACAATTCCTTATTATTAATTTGGATTAACTTTTTTGTGCCGACGTATGAAAATTTAAATTGAACGTTGAACGGACAGACAGACAGACAGACAGACAGACAGACAGACAGACGAAAAAGCAATGCCCATCGCTCTCAGTCGTAAATTCAAAAAGTGAGAGTGTGTTGGTTTAAAGAATCTAAGTCTATTGAAAATTTATAGTTAAAACCTGAAAGTGTGTCTGTTGGGTAAATGCTGCCAAGTCCACTGATGACTTGGACGGCACTAGAGATGTGCAAGTGAGTGTTTTTCGGACCACGTCACGTCACGAGTTGACTGGCACCAATGAAGAGTCGACGGTATATAGACATGCTGAAAACTTAGAGACAAAAACAGCTCCAAACTTTTTGTTTTTGGACAATTCAGTAACATATTTTCAAATGTTTTGCATACATAAGCTGTATGGTTATAACTCATCTAAAAGAGAAAAAAAATATAAGGTAATAACTATTAAAATTAGTATGTAAGCACCCTTTGATATTCATCAAATTATGCTGAAAATTAATCAAATTAAGCTGAAAGCCCTCTAGCTATTTCATGTCAGACGGCCGGTAAATACACCTGTATGTGTGAGTGTTTACCATTGCATTTGGGTTTGAGCAACATCCTCTCAAAAGTAGCGAATAGACGTAACAGGCATATCCACCCATCCGACACACGAGCATTTTTACACTCCATTTAAATCAATATATTAAAAAAATCAAATAGAAAAAACTTTGAACTAGTATTTCAAAAGAAGAGAAGAAATGTTTTAATACAATATTTTTTTCTTTATGTCAATTACAAAAATGACTCTTGAATACACGCACTTCAAGCCCATTTATTGTAGTTGGTTCTAACAATTTCCATAAACTCCCTCTTCTACCGAGTGTACCGTGTTTCATGTTAATATGAATAATAAAAGATTTTGTATTCTCATCCGCTCATAAATACAATCGATGTTTAACGAAAATCTAAAGAAAAGAAAAACATTTTAACTGCAGACATTAAAAACTAACAAAACCATTGAGCGAAATTTAACATTTACAAATGGTAATATAAATTTAAAAATGGTAATATAAATGAAAGGAGGAAAAAAGTATTTCTTAATTAAAGTTTTATGTGTTTTGTTATTACTCAGACATGCCACGCACTTTCACTTCAAACCAAACAAGAAAAAAATTAACCAACTCACAAGAAAATTTTCCATGAAAACCACCTGTTTGTTGTTTGACATGCAGTAGAAATCAATATTAAATTTTCTCAATTACTGGAACATATTAAATATTTACTGTGATTGTTTAATATTTTTCTGGTTTGGTGCATTCTGAAGCAAACCCAGAAATTATAGAAGCAATAAAAAAGCAATCTGACAAAGAGTCACCAGGGACAAACGATTTTCACGGCAAAATTATGTCTTGTTGTTTGTAGGGTTTTTCCAGTCTTCTAGTTTTAAGTGGCCTGTTGTTACGGACAAGCAGACAATGTCACCATAAATAAATAATTATTGATTGTTTCGCTTTTATGTCTGGCACACACGTTCAATGGTATTTTACTAGTCACTCTCAGCTAGAGATGGTAAACTTTGGTGCTGTGCGTTTGACTCCCAGAATAGGAATTGCATTTTTTATAATTATTTTCTTGAAGCCTCCTGCACAACACAAGTTGTTGTTCAGCGATTCTGACTTGAAATTCCATAAAGCGCACAAGAAATTTTCATTCAGAACTTTTTTAATCTTATTCAAATTCATTTGTTGCTCGTATAGAGCCATCGAGATATGGGAAAAATTATTACGTTTTCTTTGTAATTGGCAGGTTCCTGCAGATTAACCACTGCAGCGACAGAATAGAAATCCCCGAACTGAAAATGCGTGAAAAATATTTTATTTGTTCTAGCTTAGGGCTTCCGAATATGAAATTTAGTACGATACATAAACGCGATACATGAAGAAAGAAATAAATAGATTTATAATGTGATCAAATATTTGAAAAGGTAATTTATTTTTACAACTCACCTATTGTGTATGTCGCGCCATCTACCGTAAATGTGGCCGCTCGACACTTGTTGAAAAATCGAGTGGCAAAGCCAACAGCTGAGTTTCTTAAGCTCGAAGAAACTCGTCTTATAGGAGAATCTGGGCATGAAGATGACTTGCTTAAGCAAGCCCCAGCTGCTGCCGTACCGGTGGAAGGTAGAGATACCTGTTGCTGGGGCAGAGCTTTAAAAATTTCCGTGCTAGCCGTTGATGGGGCAGAATTCGCAGAGTAATTCACTCCCGTTGTATGAACTTGCCTTGCAGTGCCAGGTGCCTTATTGCCCCGGCAATGGGAGGGTGAAATAATGGCGGATGTGTCTGTATTGGACATGTCGAATTAAAACAAACAAACAGACAACAATCAAGCACACAATCACAACTTTTTATTTAATCTTCTTTCTGCTCTTATTATTTACATTTTATTTGAAATTATATAAATTTTTTTTTTCAACATTTGTGGTTGTCCGTTGCATGTATGGATATGACTTCTCCCCATTCGCAATTTATATTTGAAAGGAAGCTCTTCTGTTTACTTGTTTATTTATGAATTTCATACTGCTCATTTGACCATAATATTGATTGTTGCTCAACAGATAGCGTAAATTTTATACACAATAGCGTTGGGTTAAAATACATTTGTTTACCTCTTTACTGAATCGCTGCGATAATTGTGAAAAATTCCAAGTAAATATCTCCACAAAAGGAAATAAAAGCACAATGAAATATTTATAATTAAAAATATCATACCAGCGGCAAAGAAATGAATGTGTATAGAATTTGTAAAAACAAGTGGTCAGGCTTTTCATATGGACACTGAAACCGTCCATAGCGATTGAAAACAGTGAGTCGATTATACAAACATTCTGCTCATATTTATATAAATTATTTTTCTCTTCGTTTGCTATAGAAAAGGTTTAAATTTAATTAAATAACATAATATATTTATTATAAAAAGAACAAAATTTAGTTGGTAAACACAACAGGATTCAGTGACGAAAGTATTCTAGTCATAGTCAGAGTGAAAACATAAATCTGAAATTTGCGGTATCAGGCTCTCTTACAGAATGTGTAGGAGCTGTGGAACTAAAATTCGCACAGACAACAAAAAGTTAGAAACTAAAGGGTGCCACCGTACAAGAGACTGTGATAATTAGCTGGAACTTGTGAAACATTACAGATAGGGACCCAAAGGTTGCGCAGAATATAAAATTATTTAGGCTCTACAACATGAGAGCAAAAAAGCAAAACCTAAAGGGTGCCCCCATTACAGGAAACTGAAAGTCAATTGTACCTTTTGAGCCGTAAAAGATAGCAACTTAAAATTTACACAAGATATTTATTTCCCGGCTACAACAACAAACATAGAAAAGTTAGGAAAACCTAAAGGGTGTATGCCCAAAAAACATGGGTGTATGCTTTTGTTTAAAAATTTAGTTCGAGCCGTGAGGGAAATTTACGCTACATATATAGTATGTAGTTGCCTGGCCTCTACAACAATAAACTCCAAAAAGCAACAAAAAGCGAAAATATAAACAGAGCCCAACGTATGCGAACACCCTTTTTGTCTGAAAATTACCTGCAAATTTCGAACCGCAAGAGATAGAGAACTGAAATTCTCATTCTCATCTCACTAAAGCAACAAAATGATGAATCTGGTAAAAGGGGCATCCTGCGTCTTGTAAGTGAAATGGGTTAAGCCATAATGGGTGCGGTAGTACGGAACCCTTGCTGTACGGGTCATTCTTGTACTAGCATACGATAATCTCTGAAGTAAAATCAGGAAGTTGGGTTATTTTAGCTGATAAAATCTATAAAAAATATTCGTCCTACAAAATTGGGAAAATAAAATCAAGGAACATTTGCTGAATGTTTTTCTATATTGAAAGGTTTGGGTAAAAATGGTAGGTTTGGGTAAACTATCAAATCCATTCACGCATTGCAAGCTCATTGAATGGAAATGAATTAAAAAAAGACAGGAACTTAATCTACCATGACATTCAATATCTACCAGCAACAAATACAAACAATATTAAAGTCTTCAATAAGACCGAGCACAAATTAAGAAAAGGAACAATAAAAGCGAACAAAACAGTTTTATTTGATACAGCTTTGCGAAAACAATTTAAATCATTTTCACAGCGTTTTCAAATGGGTCAACGTTTATGATAAACACAAAAGACAGAATGTTGTACAAAGGTTTGCAAAATAAAAGCAGGACTATTTTTATGAAGGTCTATCAAAATGTCCAAACGACCAATTTAGTTGTTCAAACAGAAACATTCATTAGGTGATACGTATTGCAGTCAGTTTTTCATTCGTGGTCTGCTCTTTTGGATTTTCTTTGCAAATAATCTTTAAGCAAAATCACGAATAGAAACGAAAATACATTTTTACATTCATTTAACATTCGATTCCATCAGGGGCAACGAGGCAGCCGCAAACAAATACAGAAAGTTAAAATGGCTTTAGCTTTAATACAGCTGTGGACGTACACAAATTCTGAATCTGGGAGCGATTCTTCAAATTACTACTAATTAAAAACGAAAACTCTTTTTTGAGCACAAATACTACCTGTGAAAAATTACTTATCACAGCCCCTGTTTTTGTAGGACTAAGCGCTCTCCCTCTAGAGCTTAAGCACGTCACGCAAAGGACGAAAATTGAGGTAAACAAAGTCGGGAGTCCTGTGGCAGCTTTTAACCGAATTTTATATGCATTTTACATAACATTATAAAATAAGAAGATTTTTAAAAGACTTAAACATAAAAATTAATATTTAAAACTTGTAAAAAACATTTTATCACTTGCTCTTTAGAATAAAACACTACCACAAGAATAAAATGAGTATCGTCGTTCATATCGTAGTATGAAAAATAATACAAATTTATTGAAAAGAAAAAAAAAACTGTTGCAGATATGAAAGGGGATAGAATAGTCAAGCATGAACTTAGTTATTTATTTGCTATAAGAGCCAATTAAAATGTATTAATGCAGGTCAAAAAATAGACCTCTTCAAATTTTTTCTGTCTATATGCCGCCGATATTTCGTTGATGCTCATTAGTAGACTCGAAATAGAATAGTTGATATATTTTTTCAAAACAATTTTAATTGTTTAAAGTTTTTTGAATTTACTGTACGAGTATATACTATTTGTGTATAGAGGAGCACATTTAAATGAAAAGAAAAAACTTGATGCCGCAATAAAAGTCCTGGTCACTGTCATTGACGTATCAAGGTGGAAATGTGTAGCCACAAAAATAATGATGCAAATATGGACTTGTGTTTAGAATTTCCTAGATTACGCAGTATAAGTTCTTAAATCATTTAGCCCCAAAAGGTTTCCATTTTTTTCTTTTCTCTGAATAATGAAGACAAAGCCTGCAAAAATAATTATTAACCCAAAATAAAAATAGCATTTGCCAGAAGTGGTTAACAAATAAAAAATATGAAAATTGTGTAAACAGTAAAGCAACAAATCTTTTCATTTTTTCCCAGCCCCTAAAAAAGGAAGAAAACAACAAAAATTACGCACAACATACAAAAGAGTTACACCACCCATCCTCAACTTTTGTCTACAAACTCAATGGAGATGTACATCCACGTCAATCCTGAAAAGGCTGATAAGTGCAAATAATTACAACGACAGAAAGGAGGAGAAGTAAAGTTGAGTTGAGTTGAAAAAGACAATATGTTCTCCTTATTGCCCAAAAAGACTTTCTAAGAAAACGGACAGATTTCCTTTCTTACACAAATTGCTAAACCTTAACCCATTTAACTCATTTAAAAATTATATCAATTTTTTCTCAATTCTGAGGGTGTAATGGAGAATTGTTAATCATATAGTTCGACTACAAAGTTAAATTAACGCTTAACAGACAAATTGTTTAAGAAATGTCGGTCAAAAAACTGCTTCTTTTACAGTTTAATCCTTGTTTTACAAAAGTATGGAGCAGAAAACAATTCTGAATTCTCTTTTTTTTTTTTTTTTTTTTTTTTAACAAACACAAAACTGCGAAGCTTTTGGCTTGTTTGCAAATGTTAACCAGCTGACTGGCATCTGCGCAGAGGTAATAGAAATACTATAACTGCCTTTCAGTTGTAAGCCCATATTTTAATCTCACAAACAGCCATATTCGTCCGCTAGAAACGATCTTAAAACATTAAAAGGAAAATTTCGCTGCAATTTCTTTTTTGCTTTCCAATTATATAAGTTTTATAATTGACAACGACACATGTCCTGCAGCACTTAATGGGTTAAGACGTTTGAAAAATTTCAAACTTGATGTAAGAATATTAAGTGATAATTGAAATTAATGAAGATAACATGCAAATCATTTTATAGGATTAATAGCAAATGAAAAAATAATTAGGATGATAAACATAATTAATATAAATGGTCTACTACCATATTACAGTCCAAATCATTTTGCATCAGGTAAATGTAAAAAAAACAAATATTTATTGAAACCATAAAACGTCTTATTCGACACTAACAATTTTTTACTCGGTATTGGGAAAAAAAAATTCCGCAAATACATTTTTATCTCACGAAAATCATTCATGCTAAATAAAATATTCAAATAATGTTTGCCTGTGATGAAGGACTATAACGAAATACAACAGCATAAAATTAATTTATTAAATGCGAAATACTGACACTTCATTCATATGTGAGTGTTTGAATTAGTTCTTGCATTTCCATATTGAGTTGAATTTATACTTGTTTTACTTCAATTCAACTCAAAGGGCGAGCAACAATCGTACTTTGGCGCTTCCACACAAAACGGAGCTGCTTAATTTTATTATGCATACAAATGCGAAATGATATTTTTAATTCAATTAAGGTTGAATGAAATGAAAACAACAAAAATGTTTGAATTATTAGAATTATAAAAAGAGAAAGCCATGATAATTTGAAATATTTAAACACGACTGTACAAGCCTACATGCACACAAACAAACATCCAACCTTAAATTGTAATGCAAGCGCGTAAATATCCACACACATACACATATACATATATGCAAATATAAAAACATGTACAGTATATAAGAAAGGAGGTGAGCGATATGTCTCACAAATTCAAATACATTACGAGGTGTGACCGCAAATACATCATAATCGACACATCTCCCAAAATGGGAGCTTCCAAGTCAAATTGTTCCATCACATGAAACTTCAGTAATGAAGAAATAATTACTGAAGTACAATCCCATTTTGAAGTTCTTTTGGCCGGGTGTGAGGGGAAGTTACGTCCTCAAGGGGGCTCCGTACTGTTGCACAAGAAAGTTACGTCTCTGGCCGGCTCAGGTTGTTTTGTGCGGTTTTATTTTCGCTTCGCTGGGCCTACACAGCTTAAATTTTTTTCAATCCGCACCTGCTTTATACGCTTGAAATAGTTCGAAATAAATACACGTCACATTTACATATTTTGGAGAAGGTACTCGACAAACATCCATGAGGGGAAATTTTTGTCTGAAATTTATGCACATACGCAAAATAATCAAAAGGTAAGATAATTGATGTCGTAAAAAGGCAAAGAAACCAACATTTTTTGCAAAACTCATTTCTGGCTGATTATTTTGTGCGGCTTGAGGTGCGTTTATGCTTCGAACGAGTCTGTGTGTATTTTGCAAATGATAAATATTTAATAACGTATTTATTACCCATAACTTTAGAATAATATGACATTATCATATTTTTATTAACCATAAAATGTGTCTGTATCAGTTAAAGCAATTTCAGTGTTTCATCGTAATCATTTGTGTTTTTCTTTCTACGTGTTATGTGAGCAAAATTTTGCCATTGGCTTGGGACATAAAATTTTTTTTTTCTTGTACTTTCATCCAAGAAATTTATTAAAAGATGTAGATATTTTGAGTAAAGTGATACCATCAAATGCTGCACAACAAGAATCAAAAGCTGCAATAAAAATTAGTAAAAGCTGGAACAGTTTAAGTCATGAGTGAAACGACGACTTATTTCTACAGAATCTATCGGAAAAAGTGATTTCAAATACTATTTCGCAAAAGAGGAAACAGCAGATGCTTTTTTTAGTTATTTTTTTAATATATATATATTTTTTTTTTTTTTGAAAAAGTCCAGCCCTAGCAAGTGTGGAGTGTGTGTGGTACCTGCCATTATGACCTGACCCGGTTGTGGATAAATCCAGGTGAGAAGAGCAAGAGGTCAACCAAATTGCTAAGATGTCTTAATAAAAAAAATGTGTAGTCTCTTACCGCAAACGACTAATCGATAACACTCTAAAAGATTGAAGTCTTAAATCAAAACATTAAGCCTTTAACCAGACCCTGAATTCCGCCAGGGCAGGTCATTACAACAGTAAGATTGTTGCACGGCGAAAGCACCCCGATATATTTAACCACAGTCACCACGTATCGGCGGCCGAGAAAATCTCCTCAAACTACGACCAAGCAGAGCTACTGCGAACTGTGCCTCTAAGGCCTTGCTCTCCGCGGAATACAAGTAGCCATACAGGTATCAATCAACTTGTTACTTAACGTCATCAGTTAGAGTTTAAATAGCGACAAAAAATAAATCAATTAGGCCCAAAGGTCATCCTGAGAGAGTTTGCTGCGGACATTTCGTTAGTAGACTCGAAAAGCTAGTCGGAAACTGCTCAAATATTTGCTGATTTCCTCATTTTGTTTTAGAAAAGCACTAAAATTCAAAAAATAGAACAAAAATACAGAAAACAGTGTTGCCACTCATTTGAAAATAATAATTTTAGCATTCGATTAGTTACAGGGCTTCAAGAGGCATCGGAATACTTGCTATTTGTTGTTGGCTAAAGTATTCTAAAGTCTCAGAAAAATACATAAATTTGAGCTATATCTCGTTTTTGTGAACAACAATTCTCAATAACAGAAATAAGTAATTAAATGATTTTTCTTCTTTTAAAATGAATTGTCAGCGCCAGCACACAAACTCCTTTCACACAGCATGAAATCCGTTGCTAAATAATTCACTTGAAATTGTTCTTTCTTTTAAGTTTAACAATTTAATAATCAGATGTCGTGTTCAACATGATCTATTTTTAGCACTTTTTGTTGTTTTATTGTGTAAAAGTTTGCAATTTCACAAGTTGCAAAACTCTCAAATTTAAATAAATTTCTTTCTTGCAAAACAAATTTTAAATTAATTCGAACTTTTCCATTTCCGAAAACTTTGCAATATATTTTGAACACAAGCACACGCAAATTTGCATTAAACTATCCTTTCATCACTCGTACAGCTGTCGTGAGTGGCAATATGCACATGTATAATTGATGATACTCTAAATATAGAAAAGCGTACTTCTCGTACATGCTGCACCTTGCGGCCAGAGTGGCTTTCACTTTACACAGGTAAATGGAAAAAGACTGAAGGTATTAATTCCACTTGCCGCAGCAGCGGTTTTTGTTTTTATATATGTATATGTAGCACAGATAAACGATTTTAGTGAAACAAAATTTCATCACTCGTAGAAAATTAAAAGAAAAAAAAATTCATTCAAGTACCGTAAGCAAGTGTGTGTATTTTTTAATTTAAACTAAAAACCAGAAACACTTGAGTGTTCCGTTTGTGCCTGAGAAATGGCGCCAACAACAAACACTTACGAAGACTAAAGGCAAACTGAGTTGTAAGGAAAACATTTCGAAAGGATTTTCTATTAAACATGCACGCAAGATATAAAGGAAAGAGATATTGACAGCATTTCATTCCACAATATTGCGAGAAAACCCTTAAAGTTTTTTTTTTAAAGAGTATTAGAATTGCTTGCAAGAGAAAGGTTATGTGGAAAAAAAGCTCATTTCTCTTAAAGTGGCCATATTTTCACTACAAATAATCAAATCTGTTGTGTGTACACTACTTGTATCAGGTTGTAAAATGAACTTGGCTTCGAAACAACAACTTGTTTGTTTGTTTGTTTGTGTCCATGTTTGCTAATAATGAAAACAATTGTTGATTCGGTTTCGTGCAATCAGCTGTTGGACGTTCGTTCCTTTGCCAAGGTCATTTGTCCCGTTTACTACCCAAAAGCTTTTGTTTTCTAATTTCCTAAACTCTTTTAAAAGTTTTCTCTATGCAAGCTTTTGGAAAGCTTTTTCAAGGAGCATTCAAAAATAGCTGCATTCTGTAACAGTCGATTAAAATGTTGTTGTTTTATAGGGTGTTCAAACTGTGGTAAGCAGCAGCTTGGCATGCAATAGTCATTGGGTGTCATTGTAGAAGTATGTGGCTCCAGGGATTTTTATGTTGGAGTTAGGAATATGTTCTCTGGAATACTGAATTGTGCAGCAAAAACTTAAGTTTAACAAATGATCCACTTTACGTTCTGTTCATGTTATGAAACATGTTAATATTATGTATCTCTTTAAAACTATAACTACTTTCAAGTTCTGCCGGAAAATGTTTACTAAAACAAAATTGTAAAACAGTTGCATGAATTATGTGTTTTAAAAGAATACTAAATATATAACCTTAGGTCTAAAACTATATCTTATTAATTTCTTTCTGTCTTTTTCAGCCGCCTATGTGCCGCTGTCATTTCGTGATGCTACTCAACTCGTAAATAGACTTGAAAAATCTTAAAAGAGTGATGGAAACTTTACAGGAAAAGACAAACAACAATTAGTAACGTCTTCATTTGCACCTAAATTAATAATTTTGCTTTTATAGCAAATAAATTTAATATTCAAAAAATTAAATATGCTATAAATTTAGGATAGCGGCAAATGGCTTATGCAATGCCCAAAATCAAGGTCTCGTCTGAAATTGAACATTTTTTTTTCGTTCGCAAAATCGTAACATCGAATACTTCAATTGTATGAACTATAGAGATAAAAGTCATTAAAATAGTTAAGATTCATTTATTTTTTCTATATATATAATATATTTCTTGCTTACTAGCGAAGCCATAGAAGTCTTTTATTTATTATAACACATTCTAAACCACTGTACTGTGAAACTCTGAAATTTATTAAAAAATCCAAATATTTGCTTAAATAGATAGTCTCTTACACTGACAAACAAAACATGCACACAATTGGATTTCTTATTGTATTCTTAAAGAAAAGTTAAATGTTTTCTTTGGTCCAAGTGAACTTTCACTTTGGACAAAAAGCTTTCAAATATTTACCAAGCAAAACTACTTTTGCAAAATAAAGCTTCGCCTGATTTTCCTTTATAAATGTTTGCCTTTGTAAATGTTCACTTGCACAGAGCAAGTAACGAGCAAAGAATATTCCTGAAAGCATATAAATTTCTAAATAAATTGAAAGAGCAGGAACATTTTGTGACCCTTTGCAACTTTGCTGCTGCTTAACAACAATTTACGTTTTCGTTGCTTTGGCTATAATTGATTTTTTGTTCTGTCTTTTTTTTTGGGGACTTAGGTCATAAACAACAAGCACACAAAAAAAGAAACAAAAGCTTTCAACCTCAAATGTGAAAATGTATGTTTTAAAGGTGGTATTTTTGTTCGTGATGCCCAAAAATTGAAGTAAGAACTCATAATTGGAAGATCAGGGGAAAATATTTAAATAGAAACACTAAATCTCTTTTTATTCGCAAGCAATTTAATTTGCAAGCTCTTACACACCCACATAATTTGTGACGAGGGTTTCGTATAACCGGACATGAAAAGCATAATTTTTTGAATAATTTGCAAAGAGCAAACATTTTCTCAGCATTGGAAAATACTGCTCTGACTTAGAGCATGTAACTAGAATAATATTATAGTACCATAACATTATAGTACTCGAGCGATTAGGGCAATTTTTGTTTCCAATTTCGACTACACTTTATGTACGCTGTAGAAAAACTTTCCAAGATGCACTGAAAACGTCACACAGCTTTTCATACAAAATTAAAAGTGTTCGGATTCAAAATAGATTGCTTCACCCCTGTTAAAAATGTTTCTTCACTTCTTTGATTAATATTATTCATAAGCCATATCTTTGAAAATTTAACTCGTGCCAAATGAAAGATAAAAGGAACTAAGCTATATTTAATACAACAACAACAACAATAGTTTAGAGGGGGATTTTCTTGATTTGTGAGCTTCCTACTGAGATATGAATTCATTTGAATGCAACCAGAATTGAAAGAATGGGTCCAAATGGGGTTGTAGTGTGAACTGTTTTCATAAACTAAATTATATTGCAACTTTTAAATCTGAAAATTAAAAAAATATTCTTAAATTTTAAAAAGACTTTATACTTTTTTTCAAAAGTCACACAGCAGCACTAAACTGATATGTAGAAGGAAATCCCATCAACACTAATTTAAGTAGCAAGTTTTGCAATTTAAATTAGTTTGCTAGATAATGAATGCCGAAAAATATTTATTGCTACTACTTTGGGGAATTCATTCAGTTCAATTGTCACCTGCTAAAATATATTGCGTCGCTCTCGCAATCACAAATTTAATTTTTATTATTCTTTTCATACTCAACAAAACATAACTTTCTGCTTAGTGCCTCGAGGTCAGCGTACAAAAAACAAATTTTATTAAAATAAACGTGAAAGGATTACGTTTTTGTATGTAATAAAACGATTACCAATTAAAACTTTAAGCTACATACATATACAACCAGCGTTGCCGCTACGAATTTTTGAAAAGAAGCCCAAAAGGATGTTTATATAAATAGAGTTTCATATATTGTTTCTTGTGATTTTAGTTAATGCAAAGCCTTAGGGAATCACAAAGCAAAATTTATTCATTTCGTTTCTATATTTTAAAGTAGATCGTGGTATCGTATTAATTCCTCTTCTAAATGTATGCACGTATATGCACATTAGCTTGGTTTGATCTAGCAATCGATATGGTGCCAGCGATGTTTCGGGATAGCTTCTAGCATGATAGAAAAAGCTCATCAGATAAATCAAGAAAATCATTTTCGAGGCGTTTTGAGTTTTGTTTTATAGCCACCAAAGTGATGTAATGCGGGGTCTGTGTGTTCGCACAAATGTTTAGGAGAAAAATTTAGTAGGAGTTGGTCATACATTTGACTGCTCTACGGGCAGCCAGGGACTGAGTAGTAGCAGGGACTCAAATTTAGGCTCCTCAAAAACGAAATTTCCCCCCTATTACATTAATTTGCCTCAAAGTGTCCGCAGAGGAGGCATATCTATGACCACTCCCACCCAAATAATGTTTTCTCTCTAAAATTTTTCCGAACCCGTATCGCTGTGCCACAAAAATCCTTGTTTTAAAAAAAATGTTTTAAATCCGCAGCCTCGAAAATGATTTTTCTTTGATATGAACCTTTTTTCTGATGCCAAAAACTATCGAAAAATCGATGACACAATATCGGTAAATTCTTTCCATACAATTCAGTCCGACCTACTGTTAAATTAACATTAGGTCAGATTGAATTGTATGGAAAAAAATTAATTGCGACTAAATAGCCTCTTGGGGGACAACTTCTCAAAAAAGGGGAACTCGCAGCGAAACAGCAAAAGACTGAAAAATCAGTCTCACAAGTAGCCATAGACCGGCCAAAGGAGTGAAATTTCGGCTCTTGTCGACAACGAGCGGCAACTCTGGTTTCAATCTCAAAGCAGCATTAGTAGGGAAAAGGAGTATGTCATTTTACTAAAAGTTTGAAATTGCTTTCGTATTCATTTTTGTACTCTGGCTGTTTTACGTATGTATCTGAAAGCATAGTATGCCTTAATGGATGAATTGGTAGAGTGAAGTTAAAAGTTAAAAAGAGGAAAAAACTTCACATTTATATAAATTATTTTTAATGCTGGTTTTTTGGGGACCAAATCAAATCGAAATATCCCTTTTGCATGTTTAGCCATACATTTATTTCTGTAGAAGGTGCAAGAATTTTCTGAGTGACTGTGTAAAACAGTTTGCATTTTAAGAACAAACAAAAAAGGGGCGCCACAGAGAAGCAAAATGTATAAAACTACTGCACAGGAAAATAACAAAACAGTAAAGACATACACATGGGAGCAAAATGCTTGGCTTTAATTATTCTAATTGCAAACAGCAACAACAATACAATGGCAATAATAAAAACAAGTACGTTAAGTCACTTTGGTCAATTTGAGCCATTTTGTATTGTGTGTTCATCCGAATTCCCCAATTACACAACTACACTTTTCCACAAAACAGTTGGCCAAACAAATTTAAAGGGCTTTTGCTCCAGGGGCTTGAAGAGCAAATATTGATAATTAATGTTAAGCGACTAATTCCAGTACGATTACTGTTTGCTTTGAAAGAGTTCAAAATTGGTAAGCGAGAATGAAACAAGTTTGTTGTGTTTGACCGATTAACAAGAGGGGAAGATTTTACTGGCAGCTTGGCCATTTTAGCGCGAATGTTAAGCAGTTAAGTGGCTTCGCTTAACTGACTGACTTAACTTATTTTCTTTATTCATTTATTTGTACCGCAAACTTTGCTTCATTTGCACCAAAAGCACCCTTCTTTGCCGAACCGAAGTTTGTATAAATATTCGGTATTAAATAGAGGTACACAAAAACGTTTGACAAATGTAGCATATACATAGACAATATCATAAAATAAGATTTTGATAAATTGAAAAGCTTGAGCTTTCAGCAGGACATCACATATGACATGTCTTAGCACGTTCTTTTTTCTAAATTATGGGGATCAAATATAATTGTTCGTGTCTGTCAAAACTCTTACTTGGACATGAACTTCATTATGTATGCTCACAATTACCATGTATGTATGTACATAAGCATGCATACGGCTGCTTTTATCTGTATTTATGCGTAGTGAATAAATAAATTAAAGTTAATTATTTTCTCAGTGATTCGAAAAAAAGCTAAATTTTTGCTATGAAAGCGCAAAGATTCAAATTCATTTGAAATAGTTTCTAAAGTTGCTAAATGTTTTAAAATGATTTTGATTTTTTCCAGTCATGTTTCCTCAAATAAACCGCTTGTTTCTTACATCTTTTATAAATCTAGATAATTAAATTCTTTTAGTTGTATGCTTCCTGATTTGTTTATAACACTTTGCTGTGCATCACTGAGCACGCAATGCAAAACATAAAAACTGTATAATTTGGTTGGGCGCCAGTCGAAAGCCAACTTAACAAAAGAAATCTTCACTACTTAAAGTTCTTAGCAAGCAGTGAATTTTTAACAACCTCTGATTTTCCTATTGTTTCACTTACATAAAGAAAATAGACAACAAGAAGCAGGAAAATAAAAACGTAATTAATATCATCTGCTCATATTTTTAAACACAGCAGCTTGTTTCTTCTATTGATACATTTTTTTCACCCAAAGCAACTTAACTGCATTACAAAAAACCTTTCTCACTTCTGAGCGCCTCGCTGAATGAGTTTGTAGAGTGTCCTACTAAAAGTCCCCAAAGTTTTCAAGTTCGATGCGTGCCGAAATCTCTGGTTGTTTGTGTAGAAAAGCAAAAAGGTTCGCAAAACAGAAGTAAAATCGAACTAAAGCCCAATTAAGTAATTAACAATTGAGATAAATTAAAGTCATTTGGGATTGAGTCGGCCTTAAAGGCAAATAACAAACACTGTCTTGGTCTAAAACAATCTATAAATAAGAACTTAATTAACGAACCATGGACCAAATTTACTTGTTCATTAATTAAGATTTTGTGTCTTTTCAAACCTATTGGCGACTTTACATTTTTAGCAGCAAATGACAGGCAAACATTTACTGTTTAATTGCTGCATATGCACATTATTAACATTTGGATTTCATACATACCTCTTAATTTAACTTTAGTTCTCCTCCACATTTGAAGTTAACAAGCAAATCTGCATCCAATCAGTTTCTTTGAATAAAAAACTGAGTCAAACTAAAACAGGGCATAGAACCAAACAAATCTGCGAAACATTTCAATTTGTAAAACACGCTTCTCAATGCCAACAACCGCTGGCACAAACAAAATCGAATAAAAGTAAAAAAAGAGCATAATGAGAAACATTTACATTTTATTGCACACCAGAGCACAAGACACCATCTGCTGTGTTGTGGCAACACTTTGTCTAGTTAAGTGAGTGTTATTAATTGAATGTGTAATATCTGGTTCGCAGACACACAGCCACAGACAGTAGTTTACATGCAAGAACTCCCTGAAGCAGTTATGGGAAAAGAAAATTTGCCAACACGGCTTCAAAACAACCGTTTGAACATGAAGCTCAAACAAAAATGTTCAATTTGAATAAAAGACAACAATTTCTTTTTTGTACTCTTTTAATTATAAAAAAATTCTGTGCATTGATTTAATTCAAGGTCCAACATCATCTTTTAACGAAACCTCTACAGAAAGTGTATCCTTCCAAGCTCTTTCATTATTTAATGTATGTACATACATACATAGTTTAACAACAGCGTCAACACGAAGCCCCTTCAGGCGTTCATTAAATTCTGCCCTGCTGCTTACGAATTCAATTGAATCAACACTTAAAATCACATTCATATTTTGCCCTGCCATCAAAGTGTGGACAAGTTCAGGGGCAGGAGAATTAAATATGCACAGACACATCGGCTGCGAGTCGGAAATATTTGACGCACGACTGATTAGTGTAAAATATTGATAAACAGTCAGTCTGGCAGTCAGTCACAAATATAAATAAATTTTCACAACATTTGTGTAAAAGAAAAATAGAAAATTAATTTACACATAATAATTATTGATATCGCGTAAGAGGACTTGAATGTTTTGATAACTATGTGATGTATTGACTGCTATTCTTATTACTCTTTCAAATGAAAACTATTGAATTCGAAGCAGCAATAAATAACAAATCATTTTAATAAGCATTAATTTAATTTTAATTAAAAAATATTAATCACCTTAGTGTCAGTAGCAAAAAAGAAAAATTAATGAAAAATAAAACACTTTAAAAATCTGCAATAAATGCGACAATTAAAAAAAAAAAACTTTCAACTATTTCACTGATTTATCACACATTCAAAATGTGTAAATAAATCAGTGGCAGAATCGGAAAAGATATGAAGGCTGATTTTTGCACACGCGTAGCTTTGAATGTAGAGATTATGAGGGTGGCTTGAACTCAAACCCTGCCCACGTCAAATCAAACAGAATAAAGCCTATTGTATGTACTTCACACTTTTAATGAGATACAAGAAGTCTACAGCTTTGGAAAACTTTCTTTTACCTCAACACAATTCAGCTATGCCACACATATGTGTGGCACAAAACTGAAGAGTGCTTGTGAGCACTCTTCAATGGATTCTAGATATTTTTGAGAACTATTGAAGAATTGAATTGATTCGAAATTGAATCGATTCGGCCACAGCACTGTGTGCTGGACGCATTACTAGCTGCGTCTAAGTGTCTGGGACTTGTTTTTTATTATTAGCGCCAAAAACATACCTTGTAGGAAAGATTTAGCATAACAATAATATTTAGCAAATAAAATAAAATCCTTAACATTATATTAAATAAAATTTACTCAACGCTGTTTGCTTTGCAAGGAATTTCATTGCCAATAAGTGGTGCCTGTTCTCTTTTCGTAAGTGGCATAAACTGTCAGTTGTTTAGCCATGAAATTCGTCGATAAATCGATTAATTTTTTGTGACGCACGCCTCGAAAACACATTGAATAAATACAAAGACAAACAAAATATTCAGTGCCTTTATTTTAATATTGAATTTCGTAGGCTGGCAGACTTTGTGGCACACAAACTCACAGCTCTGTGCTGAAAGCAAATGCTTTTTGTAAATCGAAACTCAAGTGCCGGCAAATGAACCATCGTCCATCAGGGCTATTTTGTTTCATTTAGTGGACTAGTTTTTCTCCAAGTTTTCTTTTTATATTGTTCGTATTTTAAATTGTATTTCACATTTTTTTTCGTTATTTTCATCATAGTATTTTAAATGTAAATGCTATTGCTACAAAAATTTTTATAACGAAATAGATTCGTTTTATAAAAACTTAAGATAAACAAATGGTACTTACACGTGATGAATTTTGTCGGCTGTTCTTATAATTTTCAGTTTGATTTCCTAAAAAGACAAAAAGATATTTTTATTTGCTCAGTTACTTATTCCAAAACGAAATTATATAAAATTATCATATGCAGAACATCGAGTGGTTTGAGGGAGTATTTTCAGCAGTCCAGGATAAACTAAATTCAAAAGCTGTTTAAACGAGCTGCCCCATTCCACAATGGCACTGAATTGTTTCATATATTGTTCCAATCAAACTTTTTATTATATTGCCTGTCATTTTGTTTTTTTCGTTTTAGTTTTATATGTATTTATTTCAACGATGCATATGTTCGATATCGATGAAATACACTCGGCATATCACATACTAGCAGAAGAACCAACTTTCGAGAAACAAATTGGAACATTGCATATAAATTGTTAACAATTATTAAGTAGCTAAAGTCTTACATGGTATTTTCCATTAATTATCAGTCAAGTGGCTGCCCAGAGCAGTCAAGTGGCTGCAAGACTCGTCCCATATAAGTATCAATTACTTTTTAGCGCAACTCAAGTATGATCTTCATTAGAACTCGCTGAATGTTATATTTTTATGTGATTCAAAATTGCAGGTTAGTCGATGGCTCCTAAGAAAACTCTGAGCCACATGGCTTTGGGGGCCAATTGCAATAACAGAGACGTAATAAATTAGAAAAAAGAATTATTGTTTCTGTCCGTAAAAGTAGAGCTTTAAACTAACATTGCTTTAAATGGTGGTACGAAAATTGCAAAGCCTAACAGGTCCAAATTTAGCTGCCACTTATCAGCCTCTTGTCCAGCAAGCTATAAAATTATACTTTTTTTTTTGCTTAAATTGATATTAATAACAAAGAATTGACAGCCAGCAGTTGAACTTGAGCCGATTGAAAATTATATACATAAGTAAAAATGTATCCCAGCATAGTCCAATATAATCAAAAATGTAAGCTAATGTTTAGCAAGAGTTGAAAAAATTGTAATATGGCCGTTGTATATTTCTTATAAGCGGTCTACACACTCCTCCTTCAATGGTTTTTTTATGGCCGACTGAAGCAAATACTGTTGGTAAAGTCGACGTTCGTGTGCTGTTATAACTGCAGCTTTGGTCTCCGCTGCAAAGGCCATAACTAGATTTTATCAAAAAATCGAGCTTTTTGAATATTCTACTCAATATTCTGCTGAAATAAATACCCAAAAAAATATCCCAATGTTTTTTAAGGAAATGACAATTCATAACTTTGAATTGCAATGCTACAACTCGTTGAACATTCTCATTAGATTAAGAATTTTTAAGGCGTCGTTGTACTAATTCTGACTCCAGGAAAATTTAGTGTAACAATTTTATGTTTCTTAAACCATCTACATAACTAACAAAAAGTTTGCTAACTTACAGGCCTAGTAGAAGCTATTGCGAAAAGCACGTATAGACATCGATGGAATTTAAAAATGTGTTTTGTTTCACTAAAGTTTCACTATTACACTTTGAACTCCAAAGCCAAATGTTTTATTAAGTGATTTAAATAACACAATTTGTATTACGTTTTTCTCCAATCATCTGATTCAAAGCACTCAAAAGTTGATTTAAAAACATGACATGTCTTGCTAGAAATCCATTTGTTTTGCTATAAATAAATCTGTAAAAAAAAAAAAAAAATAAAAACTTCAATGGCAAAATGATTGCAAAAAAAACGATAAGAGAATAAATTTGAAAAGTTAGAACTTGATTAAAAAAAAAACAGACACACAAATGCAATTTAATGCGAATAAAAACTTTATAATTCGGTGGCAAAGAATGGAAACAAAGTCAAGGCTGACTCATTAAAAATGTATTTTTAACAAAACATCTGCAATATCGTCTGTGTGCTGCCAGTGTTCCGTCAGTTTTAGCTTCCATTCTCATATTTCTATTTTACCCACTCTGCATGTTGATCACTCTTCCGGAACATTGAGCAATAACAATAAAAAACCATATCCTTTAAAAATACGCACATACACATGTATGCTACAAATAATAAAGTAACAATAGCATCAATAACAACAGCAGTGGCAGGACAAGCAACAACACCATTAATAGCTATAGTTGTTTTGTGTACACATTTCTATAAGTAGAATAGAAAATATTAAATTATTTATATGGCAGTGTGTACGTGTGTATGTGTTCTGTTCGGAAAAAATGATATAGAGGGGCTGTGCATTAAACCTTTAGTGTAAAACACATCTTGGCAGAAATTTATCGAACGCAGACTACAATCAAAAGAAATAAAACTTTTCATCACTTGCTGGTCAACAATGAACAAATGAACAAAATGATAAATGCAAAGAAAATTTCGTTTTCTATTTGAAGCTCACGACCACAATAAAACCGAAAAGGAATTGTATTGGTTTTGATTTCATTATAACGAAAACGATTTCCGCAGATCATTTGATTTTAATTTCAATGCATTAAAACATTCTTTTTAATAACTTTAAATGCACTAGTCGAGGGGAGCGAAAATGTTGTATATTAAATACTAAAAAATATTTTACATATTTAAAAATTTATTCTGGCTTCCCGCAGTTTACACACAAAAAAAATACGATTTTTCTATGAATAAGATTAAATATTTTCATAAGTGGACAAATGTATGTGTGTATATAGATTTATTCCAAGGAACGCTTTTTAATTTTTTTTTTTTTTGGCAGTGCACCATATAAAATTTTAGAAATACATAAAATAGGGGACACCAAACAATTCATTAAGTGGTTATTTATTTATTAAGAGCAACAGTACCTGTACGAAGCAAATGCAAGATTAAAACTAATTTGTTCATGTCCAACCGTCTTGATTTTGCTCGACCCCTTTGCTCTTAATATTAGAATTTTCTTGAGCTAAAAGTAGTTTTATTAAATATTGTGCGGATTCCAAAATGAGATTATCCAGCCACAAAATCATAAAATGAGTGCTCTGAACCCAGTGGAGCGACTATTTTTATTTTCTTTATTTCTAAGTTGGCTTGGACTTGAAAAGTATTTAATAATGTTTGTTACCGAAAAGCAGAGTTCGCTGAAAACTTTTCATTGCCAAGATGTTTTGGTCGATATGTTTTCAAGTTGCATGAGACCACAGTGACAGTCTAGAAAAGAGCAAGAAATCGAATTATGTTAATTTGTTGCACTTTCTCTATTACACATTACGAAAACAAAGGCGCGTCTATTGCCAGAGATTGTAGTTACTACGAAAAACCTTAGGGAAAAAGTTTTTAATTTTTTTATTATTCCCTTGTTAAACAATGCCAGCAGTGCTATTCACAAACGTCAACTGATTTGGTGCATCTTTTTCCTGCGTATGATAAATAGCTTTCCTGTCTAAGAAATTAAGATCTTTAAACTATAAAGTTATTGTGGCACAACTGAATAAAACAAAAAAAAAAAAGAACCTTCACAAACAAAGCTCCCTTGTTCTACAAATTTTAAAATATAATAGATTAAAGTGTCACTCTCCGCCAACGACTTTAACAACATCAAACCTTCAAACACAGATTCTTAGATTTCTAACAGATACTCTATGTCGCCTTTGTTTTACAAGTCCATCCATCAATTATATTGCCAACACTCGAAAGTCACATTTCACACACATAAGAAAACTTACATACTTTCCTCCACACACATTCTAATGGTTTCAGGGAAGGCACGAAGTTTTATGAGTGTGTGTTTGCGAATATCGAGTTTCTTTACTTTCAAGTTGAATGACCAAAAAAAGTTTGTTTGGTTACTAAATAATTCTTGTATGACAAGAAATATTATAAATAATTGTTTTCGGCTTAAAGAAATTAACTCAAATCATACAGTTGGATTTGAGATGACACTCGAAAGAGAAAATATGTAAATATGAAATCGAAAACCGAAAAGATGCATTAGAAACAAAAATGCCCGAATACTTATATACATACATACAAACCTATGTATGTACATATTTATTTTATTTATGGAAGGCAATACCGTTGACGTAGACGCTGCCGTACATGAATATGAATAGTTCTTGGTGTCATGGTGGTACGGAACGCTTCTTTTTTTTTGCCAGCCAGGATCGTAGTTGACTGTATTTATTTAATCGTATTCCTACCGTCCGTAACTCTCTGGCATCTATTACAGCATGCAGTTTAATATTTTATCTTGTAGATAACTGATTGTTCTTATGTTTTATTTAAGCCCCATTATTTTTAAACGTCTGTGTTAAATTGGAGGTTGTTTTTCATTTTCCCACCCCATAAATCTCAGTACTACTTTTCATATAAAACCCTGTGTGGAAAAACAGTATATTTCCTCACAGTTCATTTAAAGCAAAATCAATATGCTCTGCACACTCCTTTCAAAGGAGATTGAAGTGCTGCAAGAGTTGAACACAGTTTTGGGAATAAGTGTATGTAAGTGTGTGTTTAGTTTTGGGATAATTTGCATGCAATAAAAAGTAATAACGAAAAGATGCCCCAAGCAAAAGCTTTTACTTAAATCATTTCTTGATGCCAGAATGGCACATGAAAGATGCCTTGGAATAATGTCACAATCACTTTAGCTCGTAATTAATTGAAGTTAAATGACATTTACAAATTTCTCATCCACAAAATAAAACTGTACAACACTAAATTTGAGTCGAAACAGACCAATGTTTTACCAATGAGTTCAGTGTGGCCAATTTTGAACGTTGTAAACAATTAAACGTAATGGAAGTGTATTTGACTATCTGAAGTTGACAACACAGAGCTACAAAAAGTTTATGTAGACAGTGGCACAACATAATATTGAGCTATAGACTACAAACCGATTATTCGTAGCATTTCGTGTAGTTAAATACTTTCAGCTCAATAACAGAAAGAAACACATCACCGCACTTAAATTTACCACTTGACAGAATCAAGAAAAAAAGCTTAAGAAACTTTATAACGTCTCAACTTCTCCATAAACAACATTATCTTCTCGACATACTTTTCGATCTCGGATATATTTTTACCCATATTTTTGAACAATTCTCGAAGCTATTTTCTGAAAATTTCAAATTGCTTGTTCTTGTTGGAGCAATAAAATATGAAATTTTTGGTTTTATTAACATAACAGAGGATTCCATTTCTTTAAGAACTCTAAACTTAAATGAAGCTCGTGTGGCTAATCCACAAAACTTTTTGACTGCCCGTTAAAAAACTATCTCACAGCGTGGTGCAGAGTCTAATACAAACAAAAACACCGACTTTATTTCATTTCATATCGCTGTGTAATTATCCCTTAAATTTTTTCTCTTGAGCCACTTTGCCGTCGACTTTTTTAGCATGTTTTACTTATTATGATTTTAAGTGTCAAGTTTCGTTCCGGTCTGCCGTTTTCGAAAACCTTTTTCTTGTTCTTACATCTTTAAAAAATTGGTAACGACGGCAGAGCCAAATAATCAAATAGAACATTTATTCACACACTAAATATGTTTTCTATTTGCTTCGTGTCACGTAGAACAATCGTAAACAATTCACTTTATTTTATTTCAACATCTCTTTTAGCAGAGTGCCATTAAAGAATAATGAGTAAACTAAATGATTTTCCAGTTTATTTAGTATTTTATTCCTTAAGTAAATCAAAGGAAAGAGAAGTCTTTTTCTTCTGTATATTATAAGTTCAAGTTGTTCGCCAAATTTATTTGCTTAACAAGGACCTGTCAATTCGAATGGTGAAATACCCAAAAATAATAAAAAATTGCATAAATTATAGAAGTTCGGGTAAAATCTAGGAATAGTGTTTTCATCTTTGAAAATGTTTTGTTAACATTTTAACAAAAGTCCCAGAGTCGCTCAGACCCACACAACACAATTAATTTTACTCCATATTTATCATTTCCATTACAGGCATTGCCAATTGCACGATTTTAAATTTGTTGCCCGTAAGTCAATGGTGTTTGAAAACATGTTTTGCCTTAAAATTTTCTGATAGCCATATTTAATATAATCTACTTTCATGGAATGAAGTGCCAAACACGTCGACACAAGTACTCGTCTATGAAACTATTTGCATTTAACCAGACAAGCATTTCCCTTTTTGGAAGTTTTCAAATTTTGCTAATATTGTGTTTTGAGAAAATTAGCCCGAAACAGAACTACTCAATTTAGCAAAACCCCATTAAATGGTTGCAAAACGAACAAAAATGCCATCAGAGTCTAATATGGTTGTCACACGCACACACACTCACGCGCGTGAACAAATATGTACTCAAAATATGAGGAATAAAGGTATTAAGTCTTATTTGCAAAAAGCTTGCAATGCAATTTTCTTAAAATTGTTGTTCTAAGCGAACTTTAATTTCAAACACCCTCCCAATAGAAAAACAAGAAAATGACAGCGAGCGATTAGAAAGCTGGCAGTATTATTTAAATTTATATTCACACTTAAAATTTAAGTTTTTGCCTGTTCTAACACCCCATCGTCTGCAGTTGCTGATGTCATAATTTCATGCTATTCGAGCACCTCACCATCCGATGTTGTGCATACAATACATGTAAAATGCAAACCACTACTTTCAAAAACACCAGCAGCATCACAATTACGATGCTCTCAACCAAACGTACCACGTCAAATTACAGCAAAACCATTCCTCATCATCACCATCATCATCATATTTGTAAATCCATCTGGAGGATGACAATGAAGTTGGTGGTTGCGACTCTCTTGGTGATGTGTTCGAACAGAGTTCAAGTATGAGGTCATTATAAAAGTTTTTATTTTCTTGACATTTTTTGTCATATTATATTATTTAAACGTTTTTTTTTTCTTTTTTGTTTTATGTACATTTTATGATTTTTAGCATATTTTTTTCTTTCAGCAGTCAAACACTGTTCTGATCACACAAAGTACTTGTAATAAAATTCTGTAATTTGAGTCAACTTTGATTGCTTCACTCACATCCAAACTGCACTGCTCGCAACCACAGTGGTGTGGTGAAATGCAGCAAAGCTGGTGCTCGTGGGCAAAACCAAGTGGATGCGTAAATGTGTTCGTGATGTTCGTGATTTTGAAATGTTGAATGAGTTTATTAAATGTAGGCAAGAATGTTTACTTTAAAACCATCCGCCTATATGCATATCAAATGTACTGTAAACAGTATTAGTGAAGGTTATGAGTAATAAGGCGTCATATCTTCAGATGGAGAATTTCAAAATATAGTCCACAGAATGATGTTGCAACCATTCGCTAGCGGCTAATGGAGGTTAAGGCTTTAGACAATGATTGTTTGCCCACATACATATGTATGTAAAAACAAATTTACACTAAATAAAAAAATTGGGGAGACTTTTTTTATGTGAAAAAAAAAAAATAAATTGTAAGAGCTAAAGAAAACTAATACTTTATTAAATCAGGACACGATAAACATCTACCAGCGGACTTATTTGGAAAAAATCTAAAACTAAAGGCATTTAACATTATTTAATTACTGCCGCTTTTTCTATAATGCACATAAATTTTGTTTCATGTACTTGTGTTGAAAACAAAAACAATTTCTCATGTTTAACTATTATTTTAATATAAAGTCAAGAATGAAATATTGTATGTGCTTGACAAAACCGGCAGCTAATTGGTATTGAGCCTATCAAAAAAATAATATAAATTTAGAAGATATTTCGCATACATTGCTACTTGAAGGCAGCCACCCTAATATGCACACAGCGCTATAGACAAAGTTTAAAAATATGTGTGCACACAAGTTTTGCATAAATGGGTTTTAGATGATTTTATAACAGATTTATTAAGTAAGACAAAATACTAAAACAACACGATACTTTCATATGACAACAAGTTTTATATTTCCATTTGTTTATTTATATTTTCAACTCTGGATTCCATTAGTTCTACTCTGTCTTTTCATATTAATAAATAAGATGTCACTTCGCAACACAAGATATTATTTTGTTGCTGTTATTATTGTGTAGCATAATAAATTGCAGTGCCGCTGCTATCATGTGTTCAAAACAAACTTGCAAGCTGTATTAAACCTGGCAACATCACCTGGGAATTAAATTCATTACTATAATTTAATTGTTTGTAAAATAGTTTTTTTTTTCTTCTTCATAATGTGATTATTTTCTGATTTTCTTCACAACTTTGTTTCTGTGACAGTCTTACAGATTCTTGGTGAGCAAGTGGGTATGAAGAACTTTTCTTTTAGCAGCAGAAGCAACTAACTTTTAATTAAGTGCAAAAATAAATGTTATGAATATGAGGAACTTTGAAAGAGTTTAATTTAACATACTAAAATGTAAAAATATTTCACCTCACACATTCACCGCACATATTCAAGTGTGTGTGTGTGTGTGTGTGTGTATTTCAGTACAAGAGTTTTCATATAAATTAAGTACATTAAGTCACTCTATAATTCTTGAAAGTCTTCGTGTTTGCCACCTCTTGAATTCTTGGAATTTCATTGCGAACATTTTATGATTTTAATTTTGACATACATACATACATACGAACTCACGATGCGCTGAAAAATGTATAACTTGCAGTTGTAAAATATTTTCATGTAGATTCGCCATTTAATGAAATTTTTTGAGAAATTCTATTTAAGGTGGATTTTTTTTTTCTTAATTTTTAGAAAAGTTTCTTAATGAAACTTTATAATTTGTAGAAAAATTGATGTGCATATTAACATGAATGCGCTTAGAGTGCATAAGTGCGTGCACGCTGCTTGTATTTGCATACATGAGAACGTATGCGTGATATCGTGCAAGTGCAATAAGTTGATTATTATTCATACGCTCCGTGCTCACTTGAGTTATTCGATATTTGAAAATTACTTTTTCCTATTTTATATTTAGTATAAATTACAAGTTATACATGTTAAAATTTAATTTTAACAAATTCTCGTCTCTACAATCCTTTGCATTTGTAAAGGAACAAGGTTTTTTGGAAAGAGTGCATACATATTTAGTAATATATTGTGTACGATATCTGTGAAGAGGCCAAAGGAAAGGAAACTGCTTAAGGCTCCATCGAAAGTGACTGAGTAACTTTTGTATTGTAAAGCGAATTATTCCAAGTTATATGCACTACAAGACCATGTTTCGTAGTTATCTGAGGTGTTGAACCGCTGATTAGGCCAAATTACTTTTAATTGATTCACAAATTACGGTAACAGAATTATGAGCATTCTTTCTTTTCGTTAAAACAAAGTAATTCTGTAATTCAAATTGATAGTGTCAATTGCTTGCATATTGCACGCCGTAGACCTGGTACCCATAGAAATTTTCTAAATCTATGCATCATCATAGGTGGATCCAAAACAATGGTGTACACAAAAAACATACTCTTCATAATTTTATGTGGACGTTAGGCTTGCACCAGGTTATCTTTTTGCCAATTTACACCACCTCCAAGCACTCAACTGTGTGTATTCTTAATACATTGATATCTTGTAGGCAGTGATGGTATTTTGGTGTTTTTCGGGAACTTTTTTATGCTTTTACTTCGTTATATGCCAGCCTTAGGAATATATGTACGCACTTATGTTTGTGCGTTTGTTTTACGATGCTCCTTTTCGAAAGAATTGTGGTTTTATTTTTATATTTCGCCAATATCTCAATAAAATGTTCCATTAGATATCGAAACACTTGTTGCGTATTTTAGTAGAACAGCAATGAAATATAAAACAGATTTAATAATGTGACAGGTTGCCGGAAGAATGGTGGTAATCAGCAAGTATTGCCTGTTCAAACTCCTACAAAGACGTTAAGTCTTGAGAAGCTATTACTCATCACTGCAATACCATAACATCTTTTTAGGAAACTGGACTCTAGTGATCATCAGTTATTTGATACAAACGATGCATATTCAGAGGTGAAAGGAAAGTGAAGTTGTTGGATCTTCAAATGCAATCTGAATTTTTTCTTGTCTACAAGGTGTACGCGTATGGCCATTGAATTATTTTCACGCCATAAGTGGACTCCTTTTCATGGCTTGTGGTTTCTCAAAGGAAAAAGCAAAACAACTCATCTTTCCAAATGCAGAAGCAAATAAGATAAAATGGCACCCTTCGAATCATGGACTTTATCATAATCATGGTTTCAAATTTATTGTGGTATCGCAGCTGCTTCATAATAAATTGTTTAGTTCATAGAACTTATTTTACCCACAAGAGAATTTTTTGTTGCTTCTTTAAAGTGGTCATTAGTTGTGGTTTTTTTTAATTGAGCAATTTAAACCTACACGCTCTTCCGTTTGCACCCCCCACAAACATCTAAAATACTAAAATACTTCAAATTTTCAAATGCGGTGCTGTGAATGTTTCTTCGACATTTACATAAATATTTTGAAAAGAATTAGAAGTGTTTATGGTAGTTTTGTGCGAATAAGTATTAAATGACTCTTTTCCGTTGTTAACGATGATGATGATGATGATGACGTCGAAAATGGCACAGCAAAAGATGCTTGTGGCAAGGACATTTTCTTCAAGAAAGGGAACCACAAGCATGTGACTACACTTATGTTTAAACAGTTTTCACGAAACAATAATAAAGCTGTTTAAAATTTCTATTATTAGCAAAATGGTCAATGTAATGTGTACTTAGTTAGATGAAAGTAGTAGGCGTGTGAATTCATTGAAATAAATTTCATTTCATTTTCACTATAAATTACTTGGGGGAATTTTAACGACATTATGCCTGAAGTAGGCTGCGTTGTCATTTCTTTGTATACCAACATTAGTGTTCGCATAAAAGTGTCTCCAGTAATTCTCAAAGCTAAAATATTTGGCAGTTTTTTAACTTTGAGAAAAATGATACTTTCACAGAAACGCGCTGAAGCCGTTGAAATCACTTTATGTTCACAAAAACAGCTATTCGTGCTAATAATAGATTTTTTAAAGAGTACTGCTGGCTTTAAATTACATGTCTAGTGAATTGAATAAAATCTCTCACCAGCGTTAAAAAGATTTGAAAAGATTTATTAAGACAACATTTCAACGTCAACTTGGGAAAATAAATCACTTATTTTTCATTATTGTACAATTTATAAACTTTTTACGTCTGTCGTTTTTTAGAGTCGTTTCCTATGCGGAAAAACGAATTATAAAAATCCAATAAAAAATAACATTTTTAAGCTAATAATTTCTACAACACGCTGACTTGCGTATTTCCTCAATACGGGCGATAGTCTAATAAAAACAACTCAGTGTGACTCACTTCCTTCGAAAGACATCCTCTTAAAGTTGTCTTTCCTGTTTATCGTCATTGCTGGAGGAACTATTACGCAAATTCGAAGACGAATTCATTATCAGCTGAACTTGGTAGCACATGTGATTAGCTCTTGCTTTTGCTTTTCAGGCCCATTCCCATTATATTAAAAAACCAGGCAAACAAAGCCAGAAGTCAGATTTTTCTCTCCCGAAGAGAACGCAAAAATTCAAAAATAGAAAATCGAAGTATTTTTCTAATTTTATTATCCAACTTGGGGGGCACAAACTTTAAAACGATGGGAAAAAAGTATATTGAATTCAAAAGCAAACTTTCTTGCTACTCTGAAACAACAGCGTTTGATATTTTGATACAAAACTAGAAAAGAAAAAATCAATCAGCTATTGTTTAATATGAATTTAAATAGACTTTGGGTATTAAGATTGTGAATTTCGGTTTTTTTTTTATTCAAATTAATATAAAAACGAAATAAAACTAAATTAAAAATTTACACATAATATAAATATTTTTTCTGATGGCAAAAATGGAAAAATGGCTCCTATAAAACTCTGGGCTCCTCAACCTTTTGTCAAAAAACTTAAAACAATTATGCCAATATTTATAACACCATGCAGCCAGCCATATTTTTCATTCGGCTTTAATTTATTACCTCAAAAAATAAATGTGTTCAGTTCAAAAGTTCTTTGCATTGTCTGATTTTCTTAGGTTTTTCTAAAATGAGGGCCCAACCAGGACTCATTTGTAAGTTGTACCAATACATACAAGAGCTTAAAGTTTATTTCTCAATAATTTATAGCGAGTCAAATATGAACTTAATTATTTATTTGCTTTAAGAGCCAATTGAAATGTATTAATTCAGGTCCAATTCGAAAGGTCTATTTTTGAATCTGAATTAATAAATCTCAGAACTATTTACCAGATTAAGAGAATCATTCTGCATGCACTTTGAAGACTTAGTAGTGTTCAACAGTGTTATGGAAAACATAACTGTAAACAATCGTCATAAATAAAACCAATTACGGAGACATTGCAATAAAAGTTCAATGACAAATACAATAAAAATTGACATTTCAAGCGGAAACACTTAATCATTGCTGTTATGCAACAAAAAATAAAAAAAAAATATCTGAAAACGGAAACTACACAGCTCTTTAACGACATCATCCTCATTACAAGCAAACTTATTTACAACGACATTTCCAACAGAATTGACTCCAAAAGCAAAAAAAGAAAAACAAATAGACGAGTCGGTTTTGCGTAGAGGGGTGAGTGACTAAATAATAAATTGCAACAAAATGTGTTCTCACCAAAGTTTAGCACAAACATTGCCACAACTGCAGCAACCACTGAATAGAAAAGGACCATTTGAGTGAATGGATTAATGAAGGACTGTCGCTGTTTTGTTCTCATTCACATTTCACTTCTTTTGTATCAATAGTTCACCTTTTTGTTGCTCATGCAAAAAGCAGACCTGACGGCTTGGCATTCAAATGAAACCTACATACATACATACATACATACATGTGCACGTATTCATTCTCTTTTTGCTTTATATTTTGAACAAAAACGAAATCAAATGTAAAATCAGATCTGCTGCAGTGGGCATTGAAATTGCATGCATATTTGAGGCTTTCTTTGTTCCAAATACCAGATACACACACACACACACTCGCACTCGCACGTATACAATACATGCAAACATCGATTGCCAGCCAGAAAACTTTTGTGGTAAAACTAGTTTGCTTATACGAGTATTTATACTGCTGCAGCTTTTGTTGCTGCCACTGTTGTCTTAAGTCGTGAAATTACAAATAGCTTTTCATCATTACTGCGGTTGATTGCATTCTATGGGCTGCATTGAGCCAGTGGAAAATATTTGAATCAATATTTCACAAGTAGTGTCTTCAATGTCACATATTTTTGCATTAATGGTCGGTCGCCCGGTCGACCTTTATGACAGCAGAGGATGTTGTCGTCGTTGGTGGCTGTTACCAATCGAATATTGCAAAATACCGGAAATTATTGTTGAGTACGATGAAAACGGTGTAAGAAACAATATTTTTAAACGCTTATTTAAGTCATTATTTCAAATAGTTTAAATAAAAGCTTAAAGATAGATCGTGTTTAAGACAAGAGCAAGGAATCGTTTGTACAATAAAAAATCATAGACTTAATTTGCATGCCTTAGAACGTATGTGGAATTTGGCAAAAAAGTATAATAGAATATTTTGAAGAAACAAAGAAAATATCTGGAACTCATGTAGTGAAAACATAAATAAACTTCATGAAACACGTGAAAACACATCGCCTTTAACTATAAGAAATCGAAATAATTCATTTAATAGCCATTTCAGTTCTCAATTTAAAACGACATTTAGAACATAAAACGAAAAAATCTCTTGAGCACCAACCAAATGTTTCGCTGCTCAAATTATTTTGTTTCTATTAAATTTTGTTGGGACACGTATCGCTTTCAATAAAAAAAAATCACTACTAAATGCCGAAACAAATTAAATGAATAAATTATGCAGCGCTAATTGAGGCTGTTAAAGATGTATCTTCCTCCTTTTTCAATTCATCCAATTCAGTTTATTTTTATTGCATGAAGTGTTGCTTGCAAATAATTATTTGCCAGGCTGCTCTCGTTCAATCACTGCTCCGACTTTCCTTTATTTATGCACACAATGACAGTGCAAGTACTCATACTTTCTCAATGACAGTCAAACGCAGTTTAAAGTTTTTATTTACTTAAGAGTTTGTAAACGAAACGTATTTAGTTTTTTGGTTGGGTATTTTACGTTTAATTGCTGGAAATAGTATTTTAAAGAATCTCAAATATGTATATATAGAAAAATTTGAAAATTTGCTAAACAACTTTAGAATTCATAATTATTAATTCTCTTTGCACTGACGTATAATATTTTCTGATCCACATGTTTAGAGAAGTCATTTAGTTTTAGCTTCATTAGAATCAAATATTCACCAGCCTCGTGGCGTAAAACCTAAATGGCCGGCAGACTGCCAGAAGCACATTTGTTCCAATAACCTTCTTGATAAAATTTTGTTATGTTTCATCCTTAGTGAGAATAAATTGTTCCCCCGACAAGCTCAGGTATTTAATCAGGGCGGGTCCCAACCGGCAACTTCCTTCTCGGAAAACGTAACTATAAATTTATTTCCAACTACGAAAAAAAAACTGCTTCAAAAAAAAAAATACAACAAAATATTGAATTCACCACGACCAGGAAACTTCAAGAGGGAAAACTGGTGACATTGTTCTCCACTCGCCCTCCCTACCTAGGACACAATTATTCCCTGAACTTCTTTTTTTTAACGTGCCCCCCAAAACCCATACACACACACTCCAACACTTTCCTCACATTAACCCTCGCTCGAACAAAAAACTTTACCACGAATACATCTTTTTGGCATTATAAATTTACATTATTTCTTTTATTAGCTTAGAATGTATAACCACTTATTTTGATATTAAGCAACCTTATAAAAATTAAGCTTAAAATTGTCAACAATAAAAGAGCCTTAATGCTACACTTCCCTTGAGAACAAATTTTCCAATTAATTTTTAATATGACTTGAGTGTATGCAATGTACACATATTTTCCCACATAAAACTTAAACTGTCAGCAAAATAAATAACACCTTCAACGACATTTTCTTGGAATTCAAACCACAAGTTTTTTTAATCTCGAAAAGGGTGGATATTCGTAAGATGCTGCCGTTCTTCTCTGTAATGAAGCCTTTTCTTTTATTAAAATGAGATGTGAAAAATTAAACCTATTTTCTGCATACTTTATTTTTTTCTAGAACCTACCGCCAACTCGGGTTCACATACACATGCAAACAAACGAAGTTCGATCTTAGAAGCTCCTGACAGTGTGAAACGTGGCATCTTCTGCTGTTTCTTCAACTTTTTTTTTATTCCTTTTCCATCAAGTCTTTAATCGTTTTAGGGGCGTTGGAAGAGCTGCTTGTGAATTTTCTTTTTAAACAAAGGAATATTTTTGATAAATATCTAGTGGGTGGGTGCTTGTGGCTGGCACAGACACAGAAGGAAAATTTATTGGTTTGTAAATTAAATGTTATTTATGAAAGACTTGACACAGTATTTTCACATGAAATATGTATGTAGTATGCTCGTTTAGTTGCCTTGCAACGCCCAGCTACGACAGCATTACCAAAGTTATTTTCTAAATTTAAGTTTTCATAAGAAAAACGAAAGCTACCACATGTGTTTTATAGGCTATAGAACAAAACTGTTTTCATTTTCCACCATATAGATGCTTCACTTTAGTGTGCTAAGAATTTTAAGTAAAATACTAATTTTTATTAAATCCATAGTCCCAACAAAATATTTGACCTTCTTTTACTACAGATTTACTTTTAGCCCAAAAGTTGATTTAGTTCGTTGTAAACCAGATATCTTAAGATTCGTTCACCTGAGTGGCACTGCTATTATGATTATAGTGCCACTGTCTTTTTTCACTTCTGTTTTATACGCACTGAAGCTTGCAGACATTATTCGTTAGCATACGTACATATATTTTAGCATTTCTGAACTGTAAGAATATTGGGCTGATAAAAGAAAGTACATGAATTGTAAGCAACATTTTTCTGCTCACACGTGATGTAAGCAGTTGTATGTAGCCTCAGGCGCAATTGTTCAAAAAAATTTACAAAGAAGTTTTTGTAAGCATTTACATTCCATGTCGTTGCAAAAAACAAGAAAAAACGCTTTACACATCTACATGAACGAAAATTCAATGTCCCGTGTATTTCTCTTAAATTCATTTGAGAATTTTTTTTTTGTTCTTGTGTTTCAACATGTATGAGAGCTCTCAAGTATTTATGTTTAATGTTGTCTTCTACTCATAAACATTAACATTTTAAAAATATGACCTAGATTTTGTTCATTTTCTACACTTCAGTAACATTCTCAACGCGCCTTCCCACTTAAATTCACTCAGACATAGAAACATGTTTAGAATTTTCAGAATGAGGGTCTCCCAGGACTAACTCTTACATTTAATTGGATGATTTTCTGCTGTGTGCTCTGTCCAACAATGCTGAACGCAAACGCTTGAGTCTGCACCTGCTAGTGCAGCCAAGTCGGTGTACATGTTGTTGTTTTGTTGTGGAAACATTTTTAATAAAACTGAGATGATGAGGCGCACAATTAAAACTTTCAAACTGTCTGTTTTATGAATAAATGATCCAGAAAATCCTTCTCAGGCTGCACAGCAAATATAAATTGTTCAGCAACAAATTAAAGGATGAATAATTTCGACAACAAGATAGCAACTCTAGACTTCGGATAGGCTTCTCCGATCCAACTATTTGAAGAAATACCATTTTACTAAGTATCACAGCGGCTGCTTTTGGCCCTCCACTTGTTTGTGTTAAAAAGAGATCTTGATTATGCATTTTTATATGACAGGCCAAACAAAAAAATATAAATAAAACTGAAAATTTATGTCGGTGCTGACGACTAGTGAAATGATGTTTCGGACCTGCCGAACCATCGTGCTAAAAGTTTTCCCTTCATTGTTCAATATTAATCAAAATGATAGCGTTTTTTCAAAAAGAGTTTAAAGCCTGGATAAATGATTTAAAAACTGAAATATTTTACCAAAAAGCTCGATAAAATCAAATGTGAATTGTTTTAAATTAAATAAATAAATTGATCCGTATCTCGTTACTCAACTGTGAGAAAAATACCTGCATTCAGATCATAAAAAATTGATAAGTTGAAAAAAGTTGAGCTATATATTGCATAGCAGCATTAAACATTTTTAAAATTTATGAATTAAAACACTGAAGAGTTCTGTAACAGGATATTGTAGCAACCAACAGAACAGCTTGGCTGAGAAAAAAATGAAAATTAAAATTTTTCAAAGCCAAGTCAACACAAGATGTGCGCTTTAGTTTTCACTTAATGTGTATTTATGGCTGCTCTGTCTAGTAAAGGCATATTGCAGGTGTCTGTAGCAATTGGTTTCCCTCTCAGTACCAACGTACATTAAAACTTTAGGCAGCAGAGGTATCCCTTCGTACTCATGTTCATCATCATCATCATCATTGCCTGCTTCATAATTCAAATTAATAACTTGATACAAGTGCGAACACTTTACTTTGGATGAAGCCGGTAACAGGGTTTTAAAATGTTGCTTGTACAAATTTTAATTTTACGCAACTTAAAGACCCTCAGCTCTTCCAAAAAAAAAAAAAAAAAAAAAAAAAAAAAGAATACATAATTAAGTTACTCACACATTCTGCAGTATATGAATCGTAAATTCATATCAAACTCGTTTTCTGCTTAAAATTCTATGTGAAATACTTAATGAGTTAACCTTAGTTAACGAAGTTCCAATTAAATATTTGAGTGCTGCTGAAATATACGTAACGCTGATATTTACATATGTAGAACGGCCAAACTTTAAAGAGACCTTTTTGCACTGAATTGTCAGAAGAACAAAGAATACTTCAACAGAATTGGAAGAAACGAGGGATAGATTTAAAATTAAGTAAACCTGAAAAATAAATAATACAGAAGCCACAAATTAGTCGTGTTAGATCCAAACATCTATCCCTTTCGTTAATAGTTTTTTTTTTATATTTTATATTCTAGGCGACACGTCCACGTCCAATTGCCTTCCAATCGATATTTGTGTTTGTTGCTATTGTATCAGTCATGACAACGGTTGGGAATTTTGCGCCGTGCCCAGCGATTCTTTAAGCAATATTTTCACTTTATAATCGATCTAAATGATTTACAGCTGTTAATCATTTTACCGATCTTGAGTTCGATTTCTCTTGCTGAAATTTTAGAGAGATGTTTCGCGATAAGATGTAGGATGTCTAAAAACAGTAGACAATTAGTCGTGACCTGTGTTCGAAGCAAGTTGGATGCGGATAAGCGCCGCAGTGGACGTAAAACAGCTCTGATATGCCCAGCCCAGCCAATGAATCTTCAAACTTACTGTTCTTATCTTCTTGAAAAATGTTGATCAAAACAATTTCATCGCAAAAAATTCTTTCTCAATAATGAGGAAGCGAAACCAAAATAAGAATTAACAGTAGTTTTTCAACTATGAACAAATTTTTAATACCGAAGTGTAACACCTTCTTTTTAAGCAGATTAGTATTAAAAACCAAGGGTAGTGCTTTCAACATGCACAATTTTGAATTGGGTGGTTAGTGAGCATGTGCAGCTCTTAATTTTCACAATTTCGCTTCTTCATAGTTGACAACCCGCAAGAGCTGGCTTTTCTCTATGACAAACTCAGTTTGTGCGGCATTAAATAAAGGAAGAACTGAAAAAATTATAATTTTTACACACCATAAAACATTTGCAGTAAATAACTGAAATCACTGCTAATATTATTGGCATTTCCTTGCGACAAAAAAGGCGATGTTACTTCAAATAATATTCGGCAAATGCGAGTTGCACTTGACCGACAACGGCTCGTACTGAACGTAAATAAATTGATGCTGTGTAATATTAAATAAAAACTATTTAGATATTTTCTGGCTCCTCCGTGATATTTGTCGAATGCAATATTGTCAACACCTTTTGCTTACTTCTCTTCTTTTATACAAAACGGAGAGATTCTCTAGAAACTAAAATTGTTTAAGTTCCTATTTATCTATAGTGTACATCCGTTGCTTTTTTGAGCGCATGTTAATAACTAAATTTAACGAGCAACGACACTACTGGGAATAATTATTAATAATATGGCCAGCACTGTATGGTAGTAACATGTATGTATGTCATTGTCAAAAAAAAAAAATGGTGTGAACGGTTTTCGGAGATTTGGGGAAATCGTATGCCATATTCTTGAATTAAAACACACAACGAAAACTTTTTGCCAATGCCTGTTTTCACTTCGCAGACCTCTGTGATTAATACAAATCTCATAATGCCTGTCAAAAACATACGCAATTACATACGTGCGTTGCGATAAAAGACAGAAGAAGAAGAAAGTTAAACTAATGAATTGTAATGTGATATAAAATGCAGAAGCAACAACGCACAAAGCAATACATTCAACAGTCAGCGGCGAGTTGATTTAAATTAAGTAAACTACAGCTGTGAATATAAGATATGGACAGGATGATAGAAAAGAGGCAAAGTCGCTCATGTGCTTATTCGATTACGTACAAAGTTGCCAGTTTAACCTTTCGCCATCAATTACACGCACGCACTCGGTTAGAAAGATACTGTCACAGGGGCTTAACTGCTTTTATTTTATGGCTACAATATTTGTTAAGGTCTTAAACTAGTTCCGTGAAACAAGGCTTTGTTTTATGTGCGCACAGATATTTATGATGTTTTTCCCCAACTTTTTGTGACTTGTCTCGCTTTAAAAGAACCGACTGGCAGTTGAGAAGTATTTGTGTATTAGCGAGCATATGTTCACATTTTTTATAGCCCTTTGACGTTAACAAATTGGACTGGGGTTGTTAAGCAATAAGAATTGAAACTAAGCTGCTTTTTTCGCAGGCTAATGAAAAGTTTATCTTCATAATTAATAATTTATTTACCTTTCCCTTCTAGTATTCACAGTCGTCTCCGCATACAAACCCCACTTGGAATTAAACCGAATTTAACTACTCACTTCCGCAAATAAGTGTGCTTGTTGCTATTATTATTTAAAGCAGTGAAGCTCATGAGCACTAAATCTAATAGTTAAGTTTGTTGTTCAACAAAACTTGTGTGTGTGCACAGAAGGTAGAAAACACTTTTCGAACTGACATGTGTGGGTAAAAGCTTTAATGCTTTTTTGTTGCAATAATGTGGTTTTAATATTTTATATCAACTATTGTAGCGTTAATAGTGTCAATTGGACTCAAGGACATTTAAGCAAATTAATTGTGACAAAATTGTTATGAGAGTAGTAATTTGACTAATGATTCACGTTTTTACTCGGGATGACCAATAATTAAATAAAATGAATTTTATGTGTTAATTTCAATTGCCATTAGTTATATATTTTATTTATATTTATATTTTCTTTTAAAGCACTTACATGTTTAGTACAACCTCTAGATATTGAAACTTTTTCTAATTCATCAAAACAAGTGGCTGGAAAACGTGAATAAATTAAAAAATCTTGTTCACAAAAACAACGCTCTTCGGGGAAAGTTGTGTTTTAAAATCGATATCAACTTTGTTGTTTCATGTTTCAAGAAATAAATAGTAAGATCGCATTTGAACTAGTGCTTTTTGGTCGAAAACAGACCTTATTAACTGTTTTCTGACTTTTTTGGCCATCTATTTGTCGCCGACATTTTGCTGATGCTGCTCAACTCGTCAGTAGACTCGAACAAACTTAAAAGACGGTTTGGAACCTTACTACATGTTTTATTATTCCCATAAAAATAATGTGAGGCACAAATGCTCAAACAAACCTTTCATGCAGAAAACCATTTTATCCTGTCACAACACTTTTACTTTTCTTCACAACCTGCATATTGAATTACTTTAAATTGGAGTTTTATTTCTTTCTCAATTCTCTTCGCTTTCAGCACAAACCCCATTTTAATCACATGAGCGGAACATGTATATAGTATATATTTTGTTATAATATCCAATTAATTATAAATAAATTCATTTTAGTTGCAGTGCAAAAGAAAGCTGGTGTTTGCATCGTATTAACGATCGATATGGAAAACATATTGATTGACTTATGTGAAGAAAAAAGTCCAAAAGCCATCCCCCAAGTGCATTTCAAAATTTTTTTATTTTCCACAAAAATTATTTGACATCTAAATAAATGAATGATGTTGTCAATGTAAAAGACTGTTTCACATTTTCAACATCTTTCATGCGTTTCACGTGGATGTTAATCAGTGTAAAAGGGCTATAACAATAGTAAAATATGAAGTGACTATTTGCTCTGTTTTAAAAAACACTTCGAAAACACAAAAATTCATTTGGATTCAAAGTATTTTGATAAGGAAATAAAAGAGAAATCTTTCTTTTACTGTGAATACAATGAAAACAACATTATAAACATAATGTAATAATGCGACCTACATATATTAGTTTATAAACACATGACTGCTGACAACAATTTGAATTTGCTAAAAGGGCCCTGAACCATTTTCTACACATTTAAATTAAAGCTATTGCAAATTTAAACCAGTGCACGAGATCCAAACATCAGCCATTTTAAAAGTAAAGAGTATAAAAAAATAAAAATTTAAAAAGTTTAAAAAGAACTCTAAGGTTTCTTTTACTCCATTGTCCACAAGACATAAATTAAGTCGTTTGTCTACTAATGAATAGATAATCGTATTTAATTACAATTGCAGTTAATCATCGCGTTCCTGAAAGTTTTACAGTTTTTGCTGTCAAACAACGGCAACACTTCACAATGCAAATAAAAAATGCATTGTTTGAAACTGTTTGGAGACGCACACTAGCAGCAATCGTTTTGGTAGTCAAGACAGAGCGTCTAAAATGAAGCAAAGTTACAGTGCACTCATTATTTGTGTCTCATCGACTTTCTTTTTGTTATCGTTTAATATTTATATTTTGTTACAAACACAAACAACAACATGAGTACTTTGATTTCTTTTATTGACCCTCAAATCACACAATGATTAATCTAACTGAATCTGCTGTTTCGTGTTTCCTTTCCTTTTATGTGTGTCGCGTTCGAACAATAAATGGGTGCTTAATTACATCGTTAAGCTGAACGTATAATTAACAAACTTATTAACACTCATACGTCACGCTGAATCGTTAATCTTTTAATTTATTTGCTGTTTTCCTATTAAGATTTATTGTTCCATTTTCATGTTATTTTTATGTGAAAAGTGTGACTGTGGTTGTGCACGTTTTTGAACACAAGTCAATACAAACGCAGATACACAAATCGTCTTGGCTCCGCTTCGGTCACGCCAGCAGCCGTTTCAAGCACTGGCGTGAGAAAAAAAGAGTACCCAAATCTTACAAAATAGATTTTTCATTTTGTTTCAAAACAGCATGAACGACTGTCTTATGCGGAGCCACACGATTCTGGCTGTGTACTAGAAAGTGCTAAAAAAATCCAACATTTTGGTTTTCCAAAAAAACAGAAAAAAAAACAAACACTAGGAAATAAGATAATTTTATTTGTGATTCAACAAAAATGTTAAAAAAAAAAGTAACAATAGTACTTACAACTTGTGGTGAAATTGTGGGAGAATGCTTTTATAGTTCTGTTGAGCTGTAATTATTTTGTCCGTGTTGCTTGTTGTTCGTGCATTTCCGGCTTTCGCCCTTTTTTCATCATGTGCCAAGGGAAATTTTATGTTAGTGGAGAACGAATCCGTGTTTTTGTTTTCCACTTTCCCACAAATGTGCTGTGTTTTGTTTAAGTTTTGCTTTTTGTTTCGGTAGAGATAAGTTTTTTGTTTAAGGAAATTTTTTCCACAGTTTCCTCAAATTCGTTTTTGCTCTAATTTTAGAGGAATTTCTTTCTTTTAGCCAACTGCAGAGAAAAAGTTTAACCAAAAATATAAATAATTATATTCTTCATGATTTGTTTTGTTTATTATTTGATTAATCATTCTCTTTTTTTTAATTTTAAATTAAACTAGTTTTGTTTCTGTTAAGTTTTTATATTCTTTATGATTGCGAACTCTTTTCATTTTTTCTTGTCAAATTTACATTTTGTTTTCTCTGTATTTGTTCATTCAACTGCTTGTGTACCATTGAACTTTTCAAAGTCTGCCAAGCATTTTTTTACTTATTAATATGTGGAAACAAATATTTACATAACAAACGATATTCAAATACGAAATTGTTCTTCCTCGATTGCTGGCGGAAGAAACTCTCAGTGGCGTACGTTGTTGCACAGTGGCTCAAATCAAAAAATAATGGTAGCAAAGATATAAGAACTTATACAGTGCATTTTTCAACAACCATTTCACAAACTCCTTATTAAAGAAAATGGAAAGACCATTTACATACATATATTTCAGGAAACTTCAAACCAATTTTTTTTAGTATTTCTTTCACTCTGATAAAATAATATATCGACTAAGATCACGTTAATTTTCATTATTAATTGACCAAATATTTATTTAGTCTTTTGATTGCAAAAAGTATGCATACGTGTAAGCATAGTTTTCAGATAAATAATATGCTTAATGGGTCAAAGAATCAAGCAGCCAAAAGAAGCAAACACAAGAAGGTCCCATAAACGGGTTACTCGTATTTGTGGGGCCGACACAAGTGTTAAATTTCATTGTAGTTAACCAAATAGTATTTGCTACCTGTACCTGTAGTATTTTCTACCTGTCCCCATCGTCGTTCGAAAATATTATAATAGACCCAACTCACAGTATAGAATTTATTGAAAAACCAAACACAAATTGTTTACAAAATCAAGTTTCCTGTAACATTCTCGCATTTTCGTAGGTACAACTTTTTTCGCTTTTTATTGACTCATTATTTGACTTTGAAAGCTGTATTTGTTTTCCCATAGAAAAAGTTTACTAACAAATGTGCTCATTGAACTCTTCATAAAAATAAATAAGCAATAATCGTGGCTGTATCAACATCAAATATATTATTGTATTGTTATTTAAGAAGGAAGCAAAGCTAATTTTGCACCACGCGAGTTTTTTTTTTTTTTTCAGATAATATATGTACATAGAAATGTATATTTGACGCTCACAGATATTTATGTTTTGTGCATGCGTGTGTACAACAAATGAGGCATTCAATACGAGAAATTTTTAAACGCAAGGAATATGAAAAGATAGAACCATTGAGCAGTAATTATTGCCTTTGGCCTGATACAAATTATGAAAATAAAAATAAAAACTGAAAAGTTTTCTTTGCCAAAAAAAAGTTACTGGAAAAACATTACAAAGTTTCGGTCTAAAAAAGTTTTGGGTTAAAATTCTGTAACAACAATACCAAGAGATAAGGTGAAGTAGTTATATTTAAAGCGCAAAGGATTGTGTAAGCTTCTATTTCCCTTAACGCCATAGGCTAGCTAAGCATTATTTGTCTGAAACTGAGAAAATAAACTTTATTTTAGAGTTTGTTTTCTAGTCGTTTGCACTAAGAGGGTAAAGTGCTGTATGCTGAAGTCGGCACCACTAGAAAATTCATATTGCATATTTTGGAACGTTTATATTAGAGATGTAGGCAGGAGTGCTTTGGCTCACGAGCAGAATAATTTTCCTCATACTCCTTCACGCATGTTCACGAGCAAAATTTTTTTTTTTTTTTGTATTGAAAAAAATGAAATAAAAACGTAAATAAAAAATTTTATTTTGTTTATAATACATGCATCTATGGTCAAAGGCGATAACAGTCTAAGTCTTAAAGCATAGTTTCTAGGAAGCCGAGTTTTTAGTGACACATATCGTTCAGTTACGCAAACAACGGACAATTATGCAGCTTTGTTTTCATTTTAGTATCCACCCTGACGCCGAGAAGCTCCTTCAGTTGTTACAGTGCTAAAGAACCAGTGCTGTAATTCTTACAATTTCTCCTGCTTATTGTTTCAAAGGTGGATTATCACCAGCATATTGGTGGCATTGCAAAATGTTTTAATTGGCACTATCTGCATATACTGTTCAATCAATGGATCATGTTAATCAGTTAATTTATATGCAAAATGAATTTGTTGTTAAAGCACGCACTACGCAATCCGAACCCTGCTTTTGTTGCACTACTAAACACCATGATTACCTGAGCAAGTACATCCTTGAATAGATGTAGAATTGTTTCTCCCCATACAACGCATCTTATACGTTATTGCTTATTATATTTTTAAATATTGTTGTTGATTTTGCTGAATGAAAACTACTTGCACATGTTGTCAAAGCTTGTGCGAAAGCACATAACTGGCAAAAAATTATAAATCGATAAAATTATGCGGGCAGTTGTATTTTCAATAATAAAAAGCATCGCCTTGAATCAAAATTACTATTTTTTTACCAGATACATAAACACATTTACCCGCATATGTGCAAAGAAATGCTTAAAATATAATTAAGACATGTCGTCCCAGAAGATTGTTAACTGACTGTTCTCAAAATTATCACCCTTTTTTATTTTTATTTCGATTCGAAACATAATTCCTCATTTCTTTGTCATAATTTTATTGATTTTTCCAAACGTAAAACATAACTGCAACTGAAAATGGCAACGAAGCAATTAAGGAAATAATTGTAGTGACGAGCTGTTGTTCAAGACGAAATTTAAAAAGTTCCCAGCTATAAGATACTTCCTTCTATGTATTAGAAATGCAAATAAAACTACTATTATATTACTAAGTATGTATGTATGTATGTCTGTACGTATATTTAATAGTATTTCCTTTACCCAGGGCATAACTGATTGATGTTGTCGAGGCAATTTCATTAAACAATTAATATACATACATATATTTATTGCTAAAGCGAACAAATAACATTTTACTGATCACTTGCACGCACTTCGCCAACAGATACAAGTTATTGACAGGCAACTCTATCGATTTTTTTTTTAAACTTGTACTCGTAATAGCACTTGCGCTGGATTTGGTGACACATTTGATTTGCTAAACATATTCAAGTTAATCTATGAACACTGGTGTTTGCTGATAGAACGATTACTAACACTTACTCTACTATTTATCTCTATATCGGAGCAATGAACAGTTGGCTGGCAGAACAGTTGATAGCAATAAATTTATATCGTTACCTAAACCGAAAACATCATTATCAAATTCTTTTATTTACGAAATGATTCAAAAGAATTAATTTTTTATTCTTCGTTAGTTGGATTTGTGCATCTTGCTGACTCATTTTCTTTCTGTTATGGCACTTACGATAAGAGGCTTGCATTGTGATCTCGTTAGCAACTCCGTTTCAGATTGGATTTTTCATTGCTTCCAATTTTGCTTGGAAAATCGAAATGTCTTATTTGTTGCTGTAGTTCTCTTGACTTATAAAAGGAGTGTTAGCAACTTTTTTCTGTGATTGCAGTGAGGAAAATTTTCGGACTCGAAACCGCCCTTATAATATACACATCAGTGACCGATCTTAAGATCACATGATTAAAACAATCAATTCAATGATGAAACGGTATTCCCAGAAGACGTATTGCTCAACGTTTGTTCAGCCTTTCTAAATTATTAAGCAAATAATTCCGAATTAGACTTCCCAATTAAAAACTACAGTTTGAAAAATCACTATTTCAACTTTATAATTTTTTCTTGCAGCATTAAACCACTTTAGTGATTCTGCTTGGCGACTCTTCCCCTCCATTTTTTTTTTGGTTTTTATTATTGTAAGCTTTAGAAATGTAGTTCTACTATAAGCCTGATATTGCTTTGAAGCAAATGTCTTAATTGTCGAATTTTATATCTTTTTTGGTGTTCCGACGACGCTTTTTTTTTCTCCAGACATAAATCAATGTTATGTGCTCAAAACTTTAAAACTCTTGCCGTATGCCAAATGAACAAAATTATGAATTGAGCTGGAGCCATTTCCTGTGGGGCGAAGAACTGGCTTATTTTCGTAGAAACGAAAGAGCTCATGGGCGGACTAAAAATGATTATTATTTAAGTTATGGTATATGGAGACTCCAAATCCATGTCACGAAAGTTGTTCCTTCTAATGTTCATATGGAAATACCTAAAATAGAACAGCGTATAAGATAGATTTACTCCTTTGCATTCGTTTCACGTTAGAAAGCGTAAATGGTCACAACGTTTACCTTTTCAAAATATATGTATAAAATGATTCACAAAAGCCTTGAGCTTCAATAGCTTTTCCCTACAGAATATTTGTAAGAAATTAAATTACCTTTTTTCTAACGCCGGACAGAATAACTTGCGCTTCCGTTTAAACCAGGTCATGAATATACATTTTTTTCTTTGTTTGATTTGCGTATTAAAGTAACTGAACTGGCAAGAAAGTCTTCAAAAAAGACCAACTATAAACAGAGTTCCTTAATGCTGGCAGATATTCATAAAGTGTCCCACTCGTGTTTTTGTGCAGTGCCATTATTGTTCGACTTCAATTGACATTTAACTTTCTCACAACCATTATTATTAGGATTTGCCAAAGGCGAATGAACGACTTTCGTAAGTGGTCAACCACTTGAGTTCACAACAAAGAGCAGAGTTAATTTGCGTCAATTATTTCTACCAACAAACCCTAGATACAGTCATTGACAAATTTGGGGGCCAAACAAAAAAGCTTAAAGTCTCAAAACACTGAAAAATGTTTAACTCCCATCATCATCTTCTTACCGGAGCGACAAAAATGTATTTGTTTTGTTTTTAAACTTATTTTATTATTATTTGCTAGTAGAGCCAATGCCGTATATCTAGACCTACAAATTTTTTTTTTAGTTACGTTCGTGAATATTTATTTGTATTCCCAGAGGCATTTGAGAAATACAATTCAACAACATGCAATATTTAAATGTATTAAAAAGATTTTTCTGCCCTTTAGTTTTTTAAACTTATTTCTGTTCTGCTGTGTTATTCGTGACTTAAGAAATTATGAAGTTCCCAGAAGGATTGCAAAAGAGAGGCAAACAAATGTAAAAGACAGAAGTAATGAATTCGAAGTTTCATAGCAAGTCCACATAGTTTTTATGTATTAATAAAAACTATTTTTTTATGGTAATGGAATTACTTTTGCTTAATACGTTTTTGTTGGCGTATATTCACAAAAATTTTTAGCGCCGTAAGTCGTGCTCAGGGCTATTGTTAGAGGAAGGTAACATTGATTTTATTCAAAACAAGTTAAGTATGTAATAGTTATTTGATCGTCCTGTAGTTTTCTTTCTCAGCCAATTCTTAATTATTTTCACGTCATATTCTTTCATTTTTACGGTATTATTTTCATTTCTTGCATTTGCGACTTGAACTTGTAACTTCTTTGTGAAATTAACAGGAATAAATTAAAAGATTCGTTTCTATATGCCATAGAGAGACGCAAGTGCTTGCATACAGCCCATTGGTCGTAATAAATAAATTTGTTCGCTCACATACCCATTAACTTATAATAGACGTCGAGCAAAACAAATCGCAGTCATAAATGAAAATCTTATTGGCACCTCTACCGATAAGAGCACTGAACCAAAATTTCATTTAAAAAAAAGCGTGAAATATCTTAAGACACGTTTTCACCTTCTTTCTGGACCTATACAGAAAGAAAGTGAAAACGTGCCTTACACGTCTTATGGTCTTAAGCCAACCAACTCAAAATGTTTTTATTGTATTAATTCCAAATAAAAAAAAAAATTGCAGGAGACTGGACCTAAATTAAATTTAATTTAGTATTTCCAGTTGTAATATGCAATTGACATATAACATTGTGTATCCGCTCTTGGAGAACAAAGAAACGAAAAGAGCAACGACAGATTTTTTCTGTACCAAATGAATTAGCGAAGAGTTTTTGTTTCGTTTATTTACATTACAATCCAATGAGAATTATAAAATGTAAATAGGTATATTGAAAATTGTGATAAGAACTTTGCTGTAATTGTGCAGTACAGTACTCAGGTAGTTTTATATACCATGTTCTTTTGGAGGCTTCTTTGTATTACAATTTAAACAAATGAAATAAAAAATTAATGCTTCTAATGCAGCAAATACAAACCGCTAGTGGCATGGGGAGTTTGGTTTTTGTCCCAAGATATAATTTAGAGTTGTGACAGTGAACTAACAATTAATTGATGAGTCGATTGATTCTATTGAATCAACCCATTCGATTTCATTGTCTTCGATAAATACACAAAACTTAGTGGTATATGTATGTATGTATGTATGTGTATGAGCTTAGAGATGTGTGTCACAAAAGACAAATGAAAGTAGTCTTGAAATATTACTTGGTAAAAGTGATTCATGACAGTAGTTACTTCAAAGGGGCTTATTTTCTCTCTTGCTTGGCGTTTATCGATTTTCTGCTTGTCTGTATTTTTTTATTTCTTTTTTTTCCTTCGGTGAGACAAAAGTAGGTGTGAAATCTTCTTACGTCCAAAAGTACGATAATCAGTACACAACTTGTTTAATGTTGTTTAGTACTTGAGGCCACTTCTGTTTTTGGAAAAGATTCTCGATTCCTTGAGACTCATTTTTGTATCTTCTTTATGAATTATTTTTCGGTTCTATTCATATTATTTTAAATTTTCTCCATTCAAATTAAATTTTCTGATTATTTTATGGAGCTTTACTTTGATTTCACTTCCTCAGAATTGAAAAACATTTCCTTGTGGCAAAATTATAGTGATCAGTATTTTTAAAGAAGACAAGAAAAGTAATGTTGAGGACTTACTGGCTGTTTCACGTCCACTACAACAAACAGCAGCTTCGAACCCAGGTCATAACTATTCGCATACTGCTTTTTTTTTTTAATCAGCAGTGCTTGGCTCCTCATTAAGACTCTCTATATTTAATGCTATTCATCAACTTTCAATTTTATCACTGTGTTTTTCCCTCGGTTAGAATATGTTTTATATTCTCTCACCAATTGATTTCCTTTTGATTTGAAGTTTGAACGTGAAACTTAAATTTATCATTTGCCCAATTTAAAATTGAAATTCCTAATTCCATTCGAATTATTGAATTTTCACAATTTTAATGAAAACTGTTGTAAAGAAGCTACTTTTAGTGCTTGTTTTCTCTCAAATACTAAAATTGTTTAATTATTCGACACAAATCGGTATATAAGAAGAATTCTGCAGCAATAAGGAAAAGCGCAATTTCCTAACCTGCATGTTCATCATGCATGCTGGTAAGAGCAAAGGTCACTCCTGGATTTTTAAAACTCTAAAACACAAAAGACGCAAGCAATTGTAGTTGCTAATTGTGGTGTATGCTCGTGAGTTTTGATTAATTTTATTTTTTATGATGGCATGCATACACCAAATGCAAACATATCTGCTCGTATATCTGCCTTGGTAGTTATTTTATATGCACATGTATGTATTTTTTTTTTTTTTTTTTGGTAGAATGGTAGAAGAAATTAGAAACTCATGATAAATAAATTGTGTAACACGTGCTGAATATACTGGCTTTTTCGTTTTTTTTTTTTTTTTTTTGGTACAAAACAAAAAGCAAGAAACAGGAACAGTTCTTGCAATTTCTTCTACAAGCAAATATGTGCAGATTTTGAAATAAAAATAAAAATTAAGTGAATTTATTCGACTAGAGTAAAAGTGTGAAATGTTGTCCACCAAGTCTTTAAAATTTAAATGTTAAATGCTGTTTTGGGTCAAATGGCGTTTGAGGCACTGTCCTGCATATTACCCCAGGAATCTTAAAAGTTTTTTTTAATATCAGAGATTTTCTTAAAGTGTGAAAAGTAAATTTCATAAGTCCCAATTTTTTATACATACATCATTTTCATACACACATTATAGCCTTAGATGGACTATATAATAGATTACTGAAATCGGTAATATATAAAACATTAATAAAAGTGTGAAAAAGCGTAATACTTCAAACGAAAAGAAGCGTTACGTTTCGGCAAATAAATTCCTAGATGGAAGAACCTACAGCTTGAACCATAAAATAATATTATATCAAGCAAATTTATTTAGGTACTATGTAGCTATTATGGGTATGACACTAAATCCAATGTCTTTACTTGCACTGATAACAAAATCAGAAAAGAATTTTTAAAACTACGACTTTTTCAACTGGTGTTATTGTGGAGATAATTTCTTCAGGTAACATTGACAGATCTTTTACTCCTTCGATGTGTTTCTCAAATAGACAAATGCTCGTTTTATTTTCAATAGATACCATTAAAAAGGTTTGAGGCTTTACCCGTTTAATAAACAGCGGATAGTATAACTTTTCACATGTACCACGTAAAGCACATCATTAGTTACAGCCAGTTAAGCTTTCACAGGAAAAAAACGAAACAAAATCAGCGCTAGTCAATAACACATTCTTGAAATAGTCTCCATGTATTCCATGTAAATGCTTTTCGTTGTTCTGTTTTAGCGCTTTAAATAATTGATTTTTTTTTTAACACAGCTACATCCAAATCAATCCAAAAATGTCAGTTTCATTAATTGAATAAGCCCCACTTCATTTACAAAAACAAAACAAAAAACAAAAAATCACCTTGAACAATGGAAAACAGTTTTCTTTTTGTCTTTACAAAGTTTGTTGTAATTGTTGTTACATGTCAAAATGTAAGTTATTTATAGTCCGAGCACAGAATGGACAAATTGAGAAACAACTTTTAATGATTTTTGAATCAAAATATATACATATTTATGTAAATACTAGAACTGTAGGTAATAAAATTTACTAATTACTTAAAAACATTTAATTTTTGAATATTTGTTCATGAACAGTATTTTCTATATGTGCAAGAAAATGTAGTTTAAATTTTAGATTTAAATCTTATGCATTTTTTTTCCAATAAATTTGAAGAAATAATATCGACACTTATTTAAAGAAAAAATCACGCGCGTTTTTATTTGATTTTTTATTTTTAAAAATTCCAAGCAATAAAACAATTTTTTGTTTGTTTTTTGCTTTAAGTGAATGTGACTTTTTGCTGGTACTGCTCAGGTAACACAAAGGCAATGTAAAGCAATTATAGTTCTTTTTTCTCTCTCTTATTTTAAAGATATGGTAATATATTTTGGTTTTTATTTTTCTTTAGAATCTTCACTTCAACACAGAATAATGAACAACAACGTTTCATGGAGAAAGAACCGTTACAAACAAAAGCTACAACACAACTGATTTGTGTGAAAGCAGGAAAAACTGTAAAAGAAATAAAGAAACAAAAATAAAAACGAGGAAAACAGAAAAGCTAAAAACAACAAAATATAAAGAAAAACAATTCGATACGAAAAATAACGAAGGGCATGTTGGGTTTGACAACGTGCACAATTATGCGGATATTTCGAGAACCAACAAGTTGCCTTCGAACTAGTTCAAACCGTTAGTACGTATTTGCAACAAACTGTCCTGTTCTGTTTTACGTTACGACTTCAAAACGCCAGAATGCTAGAAAATTTATATTCTAAAAAAAAACTAACTAAAGTGTGTTTTATTAATCTATTTTCTCCTCAATTGCACTCATTTTTAAAAGCAAACAGTAGTTAACTAGCTCCTTGGTTGACTGTAATATAATTTGTTTTTTGAAATCTGGTGATTTCAGATCGAACTTTTCTACAGAACAAGAGTAAGAAGATTTCTACATGCACTACTTTAGACGCAAAAAAAATTGCTAGAAGAAAAAAATGGCAAAAAGAAAAGCAAAAATTATGTTACTTCCAGAGCAATCCAATTTAATTACTTCTTTGTACGTACACTCAGAAAACTTTGTCAGTAAATTTAACTGAAAACACCATTTAAAATAAATGAAACTTCATTTAAATTTACTGATTACTTCATTTGAATTTAAATGTTGAAAAATCTACGGAACCCTATCGGCAAAAACAATGTTTTTTCCTTTATTCTAACTATCAAATAATTCATGCGTGATCAATTTGGAAAAATTAGTTTTATGTTTTCTCAGGTGGTCATTTTATTTAATTACAGTTTTCTTTCTATCTGTATTGTCTCCTTTTTCAATTCGCTAATTTAATTTTTGCACTGCAATTTCTAGTCCTTTGGAATTAAGAAAGATTTTTTTGGCATAAAATTGCAGTGATCAATTGAAGTTGCAAACTTATTGCCTGGGGTACATACCATGCGTGTTTCACGTTCACTACGTCGCTGGCTACAACCTCCAGGAAGTGAAAAATATTTTTTTGACAGAAACTGTTTACAAAATATGTTGTTCAGAGCACTATTAACTGATGATGATGATACAATATTAAAGTACAATTTTTAAAGTCCCACAGGAAATTGGTTACCAAAATCGGCAAACTGATGCCATGAGGAAATTTCACTCCCAGCAATCATGCGTATTTTTACTTTCACTATTATCATGACGATAAAAACAATGCAAACATGTATAAAAAAGTTCACTTAAATATGCAGTTGCCTTCTTAAATTTAAAATGTTTCCTCCTACTATCTGAAGCAATAGAAACACAAGAAAAATAACATCCATCCGTATTGTTGTAATTTTCCTATAAAATGTTTTTAACAAAATGGTATTAGCATAAACTCTCACAGCAGGACTAACTAGATACCAAAGAACCGAAGATGAATATGGTGAGATTGTAAGATATGAAATTTTTCTGGTGTCATTACTTTGGCATATTTTCCGGCATTTTCATTTCAAGCATTTATTTTCCCTGCCGAACACTCAAACAATTGCAACAAGCCACTCGCTGTCTCAATGTCTCCCAGTCAGACGTTTCTGTTTTTTCTCGCATTGTTCTAACAGATTGTTGTGTGTTTGTGTGTGCGCTTGCCGCCATCCACGAGAAAAGTTCGAATATGAATGCGGTGAAAGTGATATTTTATTACAAAAAGTTGCATACGTTTTCACATGTTTGATGTGGTATTTTCTTGAGAGACGAAATGAAAGACTAATAAGAGAAAAGGGAAATAAACGTGCATATGTTTTTATGAGGTGGCCTGTGAAAAAGCGATAAGTCTCTTCTTCCTCATCGTAAAAGGAAAAACATTTTCGAACAATCTCTGCATGAAAATACTTGAGTTTCGTTTTTGGCTGTGTTAAACTTAAAGAATCGCAAAAACAGTTGTTGTATTCTGTCTTTTTGCCACTAAAATTATTCTTTTATTGGGATCTTTCATCTTTCGATTTTGCTGGTTTTTACCACTTTCCATTGACAGTGCAAGAGAAAGATGTCATTGTTTGCAAATAATTTTATTTGTATGAAAAATATAATTATAAATGACACACGACGAGTGCATATAAATTTAATTGTATGCATACACCGAGCACCGAGCTCTTTCCCCTTTTCTCACAGATAGTTTATGTCACCTTTAAAAATCATGCACTTTAACAGACAACTGGGCAGATCTACCTTCGAACAAAGTAATAATAGTTGAGTAGCAAAATTGAAAATAATTTCTATGGATCTCGCAGGTTTCAAGTAATGTCTCAAGTAAATATATCGATGTGTGTATTATATATCATATCGCATATCAGTATAAATAGCTTTTGTTAGAGCAGGAACATTGAAGAATACGTTTGACAATTTCATTCACTTCTTCTTTTTCAACACTTCCGTGTAGGGCTTAATCTACACGAAATGTAATCACTTCGATGATGCCACAATGTTCGCAGTGTCTTCATAAAATAGGCAACATAGTATACTTACATAGTACATAGTATACTTACCGTCTTTTCCATGAGAGAAACAGGAGCAGCAGGCAAATCTCGATATTTGATTGCCGACTTTATTGGATCATACGATCCCTACCTAACAGCCTAACACTAGTTGTACAGTCATCTAATTATTTTTTATAAATATTTTTATTTCATTCAAATATTTATGGCACTCTTCAATCAATAGAGTTATTGTAGTGACGCTGTAGATCGTTGCAAATTTTAGTCCATTCATCAGTATGAATTCAAATATACATCTAGTATAAATGGCGGTTATTTCTTAAATTTCCTGGTTTTATTACATACAAATCAAATGCCATGCAACTGTCCCGTGGTCGCCCTTTTCTGCTCACCATTTTTGGTCGCTTTCTTTAAACACCTTTTAATCAAATATTAGAACTCAAACTAAGTTTTCCATATTTTTCTGTATTGCTCTGAAGTAATAGTTTGTTTTACCAACGATTGCCAGAATATGACTTCTTTAATGCTTCCCCTGTCTTCATTACAGGACCTATTAGTATTCATAGACGAAAGAAAATAAAACGAAAATGATTGTTCCCACATCTTTGCTACTTTAAGTTGCAGTTGTTTGAGTTCAAGTATCTCAGCAGTTTGTATCGTTGCATGTGTGTGTGTGTGTGTGTGTGTGTGTGCGTGTGGTCAAGGCAACTAACAGAGCAGCCACTTGTTCATTCAATTGAATTCAGACTTGCATTTGGCTAGAAAAAAGTCAAGTAAAGCACAAGACTACCGTATGACGGCAATATACATACATAAATATGATTGCTCTCATAGAGAAAGTTGTTATCCTTTTATTACTTCACTTCTTTCTCAATGATTGCCTGTCATAATGCTGCTTTAAAATCAAATACAGAAATAATTTCAGCTGTTTAACAGATTTTTTCCAGTGCTGCTCAATTGTCGCATAAATCACTTTCATAAAGAAAAGAAAAAACCAAAGGAAGGAAACTCTACAAGCTGTACATCAAATTTGTATATAACTTCAGTTGTTGGGAGCTGGTAAACTTTTTTTAGGCTAAATCACCATTAGATTATATTGTATGCTACAAATTGTCTTGGGTAAAATTTTGATTTGCTTTCGTTTTCTCTTACAAAAAAAAAAAAAAAAACGACAAAAAGCAGCCAAAAGTCGTTCGAATGTCTTCCCAGTGTCTGCGATTAATGGGATGATGTCAATTTTTATGTCACCAGTCTTTGAAAATTGCACGCACTTGCCTCCGAAGTTCTTTTCTTTATGCGACGTGCATTCTTATTTACACCATTTACAAATTTCAATTTATTCTTTATCAAATAACATTCGTTCTTATATTTTCATATTAAATTTTATATATTTATTTCAGCTTTAGGTATTTTATATATAAGACAAAAAAAAGGGTCAAAATAACTAAATATTAAGTTTTCATATTTCTCTACTCGATATTGTTTTGTAATTATGAAAATTATTCATACGATTAGAGATTATTTACTTTTGAATTTTAGTGGAGGCAAAATTTTAAGAAAGAATATTTAAATATTTTTAATGCGAGTTCTGACAACAAAATTTGGAGTACAACTTTGCTGTCAGTTTTTTAAACCGGGAAACCACAAGGTCTGTATTTGAAAGCGTATGAAGCCTGCGGTTTGAGTAGAACACTGAAATTTAAATATAAATTTTAGTAACTTGTTTTGTGCCATCTAGAGTTTTTTAATATGTCATGAAGCACTTGAAGCGCACAGAGGAGCTGCATAAGATGCAAGCGACGAATTTCTGGTAATAAGGTGATAGAGCAAGCACGTTGGTGGGCAAAGGGTACCTGCAACGCTTGCAGCACTGTGCCCCATAGACAAAAATAAAGGAAACTACTCCTAGTTCTTGTGTAAATAGTGTAGCATAATATGATTTAATTCTTTTAAACCATAACAAATGAAAGATTTAATTATTTCAAATGCATTTATTAATCAGGCAAAACAATATCAGGTATCACTAAAAATCTTATCAACAAAGGCCGGCAAGCACATGTGAATTATTTAAAAACAATGCCGCCTTTGCACCTCTTGAAGTGACCATGAAATGTTTATGACTCGCGTGTGTGTGTGTCACACTTAAGCCCGTCGTGAGAAAATTTATACATGGATTAAATAACAGTTTTGTTTATTCCCACAAAATTAGAAATAGTCACTGCCCTTATTTAATGCAGTTATGCATTTAATAATTTGCCGTAATAACGGCACTTGCAATGCTATGCACATTTGGGGCAAACTAAAACATTCACCACTGTGGGAACAAATAAATATTTTTAAGGAAAATCAAATTTCATCAAGAATTTCCAACAACACTTCCACAGCGCCAATGCATTCACGTTTATAAAAGTAGTCTAGGATATTCTCATAAGTAGTATATAAGCTGAACTAATTTTAAGTTAAAATCAATCTTAATTCGAAAGCAATTGACAGAGCACTTGTTGCTTGATTGCTGAAATAAAGATTCAATTTTTTAAATAATACAAAACAAAATTTAATTTTTTAATTATTTTACATCATGGCGATCCTGCCAGATTCTTTATAAGGAAGATAAAGCATACTCTGCTTATCCTTATATTGAAAAAAAAGGACAATAGGATCCAACAGATAGAGCTCAAGCTTAGTTGGATCTCTATTTATAACTTTTTCATTACTAAAATAAATAGAACCCCTCCTAATAAAAAAAAAAAAAATCATTCATGGAAGAAAGCTTGGAGGAAATTCTGAAAAACCTTGAAGAGGCAGAAGCCAGATGGAAGGCAATTTTATAAGAAGGTGCAGACAAAGCAACTAAACCATCCATCCTTTCCGTAGGACCGAAGCCGAGAAAAATCAAAAGGACACCAATAAACGAAGAACCCAGAAGAAAATAGAATAGAGTATAGAATATACAAATTACATTATTTTAAATGATAGATTTTAATATAGAAAACATATTAGACATGGGTATAGCCGACGCAAAGGTCGAAGGACAGTCGAACGCATACGCCGTCAATAATAATAAAATAGAAATTAGTCAGGAAATTGTAATAGTTTTATTAATTATTTTTGTAATAATAATTTTATTTAAATTTTTGCAACACTATATAAAAAAAACAGGTTGTACGAAATAATGTCCAAAATATATAACAAACATTTCAAATACATATGTATAAATAAGAATAAAAATGAAAAAAAAAAAAAAAAAAAAAAAAAAAAAAAAAATTATAAATACATATATTGTATAAATAAATAATATTCATGGAACAATTATTTGAAGAACTAGAGAAAATAATATAAAACGCTAAAAAAAATCCATAACAAAAAATACACAAAAGAAACAGTACAAGAAAAATTAAATGCAATAGAACAATTAAGTGAAAAATTTGTTAAAGTAGTAGAACATCTGGCAAATCCATTAAGAGTGAAAATATAATTCAGTTTAGAAATTTTAAAGAAACAGCAATACAGATATTAACACTACATAAAGGAGAAGATTTACAAAAAGAGCAGCAAGAAGAAATTCCAAAAATCATGTCGAACTTTGACAGTAAAAAGGCTTCGGATGTAATTCCAGTTTTCGACGGAACACCAAAACACATTTTCCTTTCAATGATAGAAATGGTTCATTCTGAACTGAATGAGCAAGGAAAAAAAAACCTAATAAAATACGTACTGGCGATAAAATTAGTAGACAGAGTCAGGGACATACTGATTATAGGAAACACACCTGAAACACTCGAAGAACTTAAAACAGTTCTAACAAAACATTTCAAATCCACAAGAACGGCAAGCAACATACATTTTGACCTAAGAAACACTAAACAAAAGGGAAACGTACTCAATTTCAAGGAACGGATTAACACTTTAATAGCGGACTTGACATTGGTACAGATTTCAGAACTAGAAGACAGATTTCACAAAAGAATTTTGCATAACAACGGACGCAAGTAAATTCGCTTGTGGAGCAGTATTATCACAAGAATATGATGGCAAACATTTACCCATTGCATACGCCTCAAAAACATTCACTAAAGGCGAAAGCAACAAGTCAACAATTGAACAGGAACTAACTGCCATACATTGGGCCATAACACATTTCAGACCATACATATATGGAAAACATTTCCTTGTCCGCACTGACCACAGACCACTATCTTACCTATTTTCAATGAAAAACCCAAGCTCAAAATTAACAAGAATGAGACTTGATCTGGAAGAATACAATTTTACAGTTGAGTATCTTAGGGGAAAAGAAAACTATGTTGCCGATGCACTTTCAAGAATAAGCATAAATGACCTAAAAGACATGAATACCAAAATTTGTTCTATACTTAGAGTCACGACTAGATCGATGACCGATGAAAAAACAAAAATAAATAATAATATAAATAATCAGCATAATAATATTAAGAAAAATAATGAGCCCAGTATATATGTACCACTAAACAACACTGACGTCAGAAAATATTATAAACTTAAGATTTCCCCCGGAAGATGTTACATCAAACGAGGAAAATCTATAGTAACATATATACAAATTAATGATTTGTTTACTAAAGGGAACTTTGACTTAGGACAATTTCTCCCTAGGCTCGAATATGTGGCCGGTAAACATAACATAAATAAATTACAAGTGGCACCTAGTGAGAAAATTTTCGAATTTATCTCAATTAATGAATTTAAAAATATGGGCAATAAAATATTAAAGAATATTAAAGTAGCGCTACTAAATGAGGTGACCCAAATTGATAGTAAGAATGCCAAGGCAATTCTCGAAATAATGCTGAAATATCACAATGATCCCATAGAAGGAGGACATTGCGGAATTTATAGAACAATACAAAAAATAAAAAGATATTATTACTGGAAGAATATGTCCAAAGACATATCAAATTATGTGAAAACATGTCATAAGTGTCAAACATCAAAAACAACAACACATTTGAAAAGTCCAATGACACTTACAGAAACACCAGATAAACCATTTAACACGGTGTATGTAGATACAATAGGTCCATTTCCAAAATCAATTTACGGAAATGAATATGCTATCACACTAATATGTGACTTAACTAAATATTTAGTTACAATACCAATACAAGACAAAAGCGCTAAAACAGCCGCTAAAGCAATTTTTGAAAACTTTATACTTACCTATGGTCCAATGAAGACGTTCATTTCGGACATGGGCACTGAGTATACAAATGAAACATTACAAGAAATTTGTAAATTTTTAAAAATTGAAAAAATAACTTCCACTGCATATCACCACCAAACGTTAGGAACAATAGAAAGAAGCCACAGAACTTTTAACGAGTACGTACGTTCTTATATTAACAATGACAAGACAGATTGGGACGAATGGTTAAAATATTTTACATATTGTTTTAATACAACTCCATCAACAGTTCACAATTACTGTCCATATGAGCTAGTCTTTTCAAAACTTCCTAACCAGTCTGAACAATTTAATAAAATTGATAAAATCAACCCTTTGTATAATATAGATAGTTATGCCAAAGAGGCAAAATTTAGATTAGAAGTAGCATATAAGAGAGCTCAACAATTATTAGATAGGAATAAAATTAAGCAAAAACAAAATTACGATAGAAATGTTTTAGACTACAATTTAAAAATAGGAGATTTAGTTTTACTTAAATATGAAGCAGGTCACAAAGTAGAACCAAACTACAAAGGACCATTTGAAATTAAGAACATAGACATAAGAAATAATGTAACTATAGTTGATAAGAAAACCAATAAAAAACAAATAGTACATAAGAATAGACTTAAGTTATATCATAACAAGTAAAAAGCCTTTACTAAGCAATCGCGATTGTAAAATAAGAATATATATACATATATGTATATCAATTTAATAATTATTTTTTTTTTAATAAAAAACTTTCCCTACAATTGTTAATAAATAAATATAAATAGAAGTAAACAAAATAATTTACTAGATAAGTCATAAATCAATTTTAATTTTCTTACATTTTAAAATAAAACAATCTTTGTAAAAGAATGTCCATAAAACTATCGTTATATGAACATTCTTGCGAAAAGTGGAGGTGTAGCATAATATGATTTAATTCTTTTAAACCATAACAAATGAAAGATTTAATTATTTCAAATGCATTTATTAATCAGGCAAAACAATATCAGGTATCACTAAAAATCTTATCAACAAAGGCCGGCAAGCACATGTGAATTATTTAAAAACAATGCCGCCTTTGCACCTCTTGAAGTGACCATGAAATGTTTATGACTCGCGTGTGTGTGTGTCACACTTAAGCCCGTCGTGAGAAAATTTATACATGGATTAAATAACAGTTTTGTTTATTCCCACAAAATTAGAAATAGTCACTGCCCTTATTTAATGCAGTTATGCATTTAATAATTTGCCGTAATAACGGCACTTGCAATGCTATGCACATTTGGGGCAAACTAAAACATTCACCACTGTGGGAACAAATAAATATTTTTAAGGAAAATCAAATTTCATCAAGAATTTCCAACAACACTTCCACAGCGCCAATGCATTCACGTTTATAAAAGTAGTCTAGGATATTCTCATAAGTAGTATATAAGCTGAACTAATTTTAAGTTAAAATCAATCTTAATTCGAAAGCAATTGACAGAGCACTTGTTGCTTGATTGCTGAAATAAAGATTCAATTTTTTAAATAATACAAAACAAAATTTAATTTTTTAATTATTTTACATCAATAGTTATATTGAATTACTGAACAGCTTCTTGTGTTAATGAGAGAATATGTAGAAAGTATATGCCAATCATCAGAAAAACACTTTGATAAAATGGAAAGTTGACCAAATATGGACGATCAGTAGTGACGAGTTCAGGTGGTAGGATGGCTAAGCCTATCTGCTGCTTAGAAACAGAGATACAATTAGTCATGGCCTGGTTTCGTAGTAATTTGGGTGCTGATGAGCAACGTAGTGGTTGTGAAACAGCCATGGCAGGTATCCCAGCCTGTAAGTCTTCAACTTGACTTTTCTTGTCTTCTTTAAAAATGTTGATCACTCCAGCTTTATCACAAAAAAATCTTTCGTAATATTGAGGATAAAATTATTAACTTCTTTTGTTGCTGGTGCAAGCTTCAAGAAAAAAATTTGTAAAAGCTTTTTATTTTGGCAACGTAGTTGAAACTTTGCCTTGTAATAAATGTGTCTATTTGAAAGTAGTCTAACAATAGTTTGTATAAATGCTTGTCCTTAAATTTCTGGTTTAAGAAATTTTTCTATTAAAAAATTTTAAAAACGTAAATGGTGTAATTTGCAATAAACACGAAAAAAACGGGCAATAAACAGAGCAATGCCAGACAATGTAAAAGCCACAGTGTTAAAATAAGTTTCGCATTTAAAATATATCCATGTTCCAAAATATCATGCAGTATTTTTTATGTATGGTGCCTTAAAGTCTTCTCGAATGAACAAAAACAAATTCGTATAGAAAGAAAACTCTTAAAAGTTTATATTACAATCCCCAAAAGTGTGCCACAAGAAACAATAATCTCATCCGCTGAAATTAATTTTAGATTGAAAATCACACATTTAAACTTAATTCCCCAAAGAACGTGTGAACTACAAGTTTCAAGTTGACTTGTGTAACATTGTAAATATGTACCATATACATATGTATATGTATGTGTTCTTATAAATACGAATATTTACACTTTGAAAACAGGATTCACAAGGTTGCTTGAGGCAGTCTGTGGAAATTTGTTATTGGCAGAGAACAAAGTTTAAGTTGGCGAAGAAAATGTGAGTTTATTGCTAAACGCATTATTTTTCAATTATTTGCAGGTTGTGGAATTAAACTTTGGCTCTGGAATCTCGCTATTTGAAGGCATTCAGTGCATTAAATTTTTCAGCTTTAGACGGCATTGAGCTTGGAAACTTGCACGAGAAAATTTGTGAAACATGATTTCACAAACTTTAAACGATGGAGAAAGTTCATTAATTAATTTTCGATTTGCGTCAAATCTCGAAATATAAATGCAACGTGTTTGCACTCTGGAAACAATATTTATGCATCTAAGGCATTCCTTCACTACTGATAACAGTGCGTTTGAGGGAAAGGTTGACATGACCTGTATATTTTTTCCTCCTTGCTTTCACCGCAGGGCACTTATAAAGGGGATTTCAAACTTTATGAGCATAAATAACAGTTGCATCACTAAGTACTGATTAGATTTGAGGAGATTTTTTCAGAATCTATTATTTTGTGTGACTGTAAATAGGATATAAATAATAACCCCCTAATTCATAAAAATTATAACAGACTTATAAGACTGCTATTTGACATATTTGTATGGAAAATCTGTCAAATAAGACGGTAAGGCTCTTAAATTGTTTAACTCCTTGGTGTTTTTGGAAAAGCCAATATTCAAAATATCCGTTTTTGCTCATTTAACTTCTTCCAAATTTATATAATTTATTCAGGCTCGATTTGAATTCATTAGGTTATTGTTTATGATTAGTATGCATCAAACAGGATAAGGCAGTAAAATTCGGACTGAAGCTGGAACTCAGGCACGTACCTTAAAAGCAAATGTCCGAGTTCTTAGCCATATTTTTTTTAGGCCTAGTTTTAGTTTGCCATCTTGTTTCATTCTTATTAATGGTAAACCAAAATTCATAAACTGAAATTGAGCTCGAACAAATTAGATGTTGTAAATTTTGAAATTCCAACGTACATATATAGAGCAAATAATATTTTAATTTATTGATAACAATTAAATGAAATGTACAGAAATTAAGTTTCATTGTTTGCTGCCCTACGCTGAGCAAAGAATTTTAATAAATATCTTTTAAATTTATATGCTTCAGTTCCTCGTCATTGTTAACATTATCAAAATCAAACATATTTTTCCATCATTATCACATAAAATTGTTCGCATGGAAAAAATATTATGAATAAATTTATTCAATTTTCATTCAGTTAAAAGCTACTTAAAGTTAAATTACATTTGTTTGTTTATCTTTCAGTTACGAGTACTTTGAACGTTTGCACAAAATGTCCTTGAAACAATCAACTTCTGCTCTATTAAACAGTTTGAACATTTCGAAATGTGGACGAATATGTTTAAGGGAAATGCACATGTGTGCGTGTGTGTGTTAGAAATGGAATGTTTAAGCATTTTGATCTTCATTCTGGTTTAATGACGAAATTTGATTGACTGCTGATACAGCATCTGCTAAAACAAAAATGTCAATAAATAAATGATACAAAAGTTTTTTTTTCTGAGATTTCTGTTTTTTTTTTTTTCCTTGCACAAACAATAATCTTATTATGTATACATATTAGCAGATGTTGCAAAGATGTGCCAACTAAGGATGACAGTAGGGATTTTCATAATTTGATTAAAGGAACTGTAAATTATTCGCCTTAAAGCGAATTAACTTCTTGAAATCTGAAAATTTTCTTTCTGTAAATGAAGTTAAATTATTCTTAAATAAGAATGTTAACTTTAAAATCAAAAGTGATTCCTGTATATCGTAATTTTAAAACTTTGCTGAAGGTTGCCCTTTTCCATTGTTCAAAATCACTCAATAATAACTATTAAGTGGCATTTTAGCTGCCACTTGTCGGGAAAAGAAAAAAGCTGCAGAATTACCAAATATCTTTAAAGTCATTCCGCAGTAAGAAAGAACCAACACTCGCATCTTGCGCACACAGGGAGGCGTTTGAACGTATATTTTATTGTTGCAATTGTACAATTTAAATGGCAGCATATTTGAACAAGCAAACGGGGAAAGAAGAGCTCGGAAAGAATATATTATATGAATACTTAACTCATACGAATGAATGTGTGCTTTGTTAAAGGTTTTTTTCTAGGCTGCTGTTTTTTAATGGTGTATTTTTATATTTCAAGGTTCATATAAATTTGTACTACATTATAGTGTGTCATGCGGTGTTTGGATATTTTCTTACGTCGGTTTGATAAACTGCAATTTAAAATCCTTTACAGCATTGCTTTTTTTTATTTGGAGCTAATTTAAATGATCTGTATGTTTGAAACAAGATTAAGAAAAGATGTCAAAAGGCTGAAATAACAACAAGAGTTGAGCTGGATTCTGTATTCTTTATTACGTAAATCGTATCGTTGAAAGAATTATAGCGATATTTTATCGAATTGGCAATGAAATATGTAGAAAAAAGTTGCAATTATCAGATCGTTAAAAGTTACAGAAACCCTCTACGTATCAATTGTGCTATTTTGGTATGGCAATCGCATGTACTATGACATTCCAACCTAAATTGGCGCGTCAAGGGTGGTATTGCTGTCTAAACCACCCATTTTGTATAGAAATGCGTGGCTTAGACTGGCAATTCCAGAAATACTGTGTATTAAATTATTATTCAAAACACCAGAAGTAAGCGCTATTAATTAAATTAGTGGTGTAGACTATTTGAATTCAAATATTCGTTATAAACTACGGCCATGAAGATTATGCAAAGAGTTCAACAAAAGTTTACAAAGCTATTTCCGTACTGATACTGCCGCTACGAGTGTAACTCATTTTATTAAGTTTATCTCTTTAAACGCGGTCTTCCCACCACCAGCTTCAGTTTACTTTATCCTCATCGCCACCGCGAACAAGGAATAAGCCATTTTACAAACGGCGAAAAAACTGTCCAAGTGAATGCCCACGATGCCACCAGCCAACATTGTCATCTTTCGTAATGCCACTTCATTAAATATGACAACACCTTTGCGATAAGAACGTGTCTGCGATAGCCAATTACTGGAAAAAATTGCATACGGCAAGTCATTGAATTCCGCCTGCAACAGCGAGCCAAAATAATAAATTGGAAACAATTCAACAGCAATGGCGAACAAAAAAATCGTGTAGTAAATGTAGGCCAATAAATTGTCGACAAAGAAAAATAAATAGACCAACACAACGCAGATGTTAAGGCCACTGGAAATGAACAAAATCAATTGCACGTATGACAGAGCGTCTTGCATGACATAAAAAAGCCTGCAAAGAAAAATATATTAAAACTTTTCCTGACTTGAACTGCTGCCTTTAACCTGATCAATTTGATATGATCTTCAACGCATAACTTGAGCTCATTTTCGTGCTGATCGCTTGACAGCTTGCTGTCGTAGCCCAGCTTAGAAACTCTCATTGATAGCAAATGTACATGACCACTGAATAAGCAAAGCGTCACCGGAGCAATGGCATCGTTGGTAAAATTCAAAACTATTAATATGGTTATACCCACAAATTGATAGATCAGAGCTGGATAATATAAAGCGTAGGCAGAACTCCAGTTGAAGGGAAACCAGGCAGGATACATTAAACGCATTTTTGGATCTAACAAAACAGCCATTAAAGCAGCGGCATTTGCTCCCATATAAACCATAAAATACATTTTGGCCACCAGTTCGGCAGTTCTCATTGTATTTTTCACAAAATATTTTCGCTCGTCTACGCTGTGTGCTCGTTTGTCCAATTTCGTAAACAAGTTCATAATTTCCTCAATTCGGCCCAAGTTCCACCTTATGCAATAATGTTTCAGAGTGCAGACAATACATGTTATGGTCATGGACATGTTTTTGTAAATGTCATGATTCATTGGCAGCAGAATGAGACCAACAGTGAGATGCACTGGATACCAGATATAAATAAATAAATTCATGCAAATATCATACAAAATATAAAAGTGCTTTTTTCGCCAAGCCAATACACCTAGAAGACGCCAACACAACCAAAATGATTTAAACACTCCAACGCTGTCAGGTTGATGTTGGTCCAAACAAGCCATTCTTTCCGCTCGAATATTTCAGAATAAATACATACCGGTGTATGATTGAAGGCGCTTAAATACAAGTTCAATTTCTTCTTCACGCATTGTATTGATTTGTAAGTATCGAAAAGCCTTCGGTGAAGGATACCCAGATTCTATTTGTGTTACTTGCAGAAAGAAAATGGTTTCCTTATAATTAAAAAAAAGCCGCAGCCGGAAGAAAGTAATGTTGATGCATAACGAACATGTTTCCTGGTGAAGCCTAGGGTTTGGGTTGCCGGTCGCACCCCAAGAAATTGCTTGCCATATTGAAGTGACTCTGTTTGATGTGATTATAACAATCATTTTGAATTTCCGAAAAGCATTTGCATGCCACATGAATTGTATCATACAAAAAGGAATTTTTCCCCAAAATTCCTTCAGTTTGCCATTTAAACTTTTACGGCTTCAGTAGTGAAATGAATTTTAACTTTTGTTAATTTAAGCCTGTTCAAATTTGAAAACCTTGTGACAAACAATGACGTGAAGGGGAAATAATCATATTAGTTCCACAACTTCCTTAAGTCAGAGATTATTTGTAATCCCTGCATTTCTTATTCAATCAGTGGAAATTCACAGATTTTGGTAGCTCATTTACGGGAGTATAAAGTTCCACAGCCTGCGAGATATTTACGCGTTTTCTTTTTGGGGACATTTACTATTTTTTTTTTTTTTTTTGCTGAGCTGAATTTTAAAATCAAGAAAATCAGTAATATGTTAAACTTTCTTCAGGTCTACAACTAAAAATCCCTCGGACTCAATTCCTTACCTTGCAATTGGGGGACTGTATTCTTATCCCAACATTTTTAATTTTTCAAACAGGCATTCATTAGTTTTAATTGCAGGATTTAACAGCAATTTAAAATTGATGTAAACAATGTAAATAAGACATTAAAAATGCTAAAGAATGCTTCATTAAATATCACCTACACTGAAATTATGTGTAACAATTAACCTTAATGTTATTCAAACACACTCTTATAATTTAGACAGCCCCTTAAAACTCTATAAAAATTAATTGAATTTAAGTTTTTAAATCGAACATTTTTGGTAAGATAAATACATTTGAATTTCACTGATTAAAAAAAGAAACACATTCGTTGCAAGCCCCACAGCTAAAGCGGAAAAATTCCATTTCGTGGCTCAACAAACATTTCTACCAGCGCACGTAACACATTTTGTCGGTTTAAATATCAGAATAAATACTTAAATGAAACTGAAAACTTTTTCACGTTTGTGGTAAAATGAAAATAATTAACTCAACTCTTGTGTTTGAAACATTTGCAAAAACAAATTGGAAAATTAAATATAAAATGTATTAGTTTTAGAAAGCATTTTTCGCCACAACATTTTAAATGTTTAAATGGTTTCAAAAAGTCATAAAGTTTATTTGAAAACCATGCAAATTAAATACAAGAAATTCATCGAATGCCACACTTAATATATTTAATATTTTGATTACTTCAAAAACCTTAAAAGCACTTTGAATATTTCTGGATAAATTAAATAATATTCCTCGCTACCTTTTTTAGTGCAGTTGATTATGAAGAAAGCGGCAACGCTGTTTAATATACTTTTAAACAGCATACTTTTTGGCTGCTATAAATGCAACGCATTTCAAACGAGCACTCAGTTATTGAACTTTTTCTACAAATATTTGTCTTCCTCCAAACCAGTCATTCCCAAACTGGAAATTCAAAAAAAAAACCCCACTTTAAAATCCATCGGCATTTAGAAATAAACATTCTTGCTTGTCTAATATTACATGGCTAGCGTTATAGCAGGAAGTGTCACTGTTGTAACTACTAAAAAAAAAATTAAACAAGTCATCAAGCGTCAATTTCTCTTTTCGCCAAGAACTCGATGTTATTTTTATTAGGCAATTTATTAATTTAAGAGCGAATCCTCACACAAGTGTTCTAATTTTCAATATAAGTGTACATCCCAAAAAGCAGCAAAAATAGAGATCGAATATGCAGCAACAAAATAGTTGAATTTTGTTTTGTTTTGAATATCAACCAAGTATTAATTTGGTTGTGCGTGGTCAAAGCTCTCAGTAAATTTTGGAATAACAGTTTCTTAGTCAAAACTGTTTGGGACTCCCCTTCTTAAACCAACAAAGAAATTCACAAAACTCACGAATGCTGAAGCACTTAAAACAATTTCGATCTCATTTGCTGTTAATCAATAACCACTACAAATTAAGGTTCTTAACGCTTCTTTAATTGTTTTAAACAAAAGTTCTTAATAAAGAGTTTAAATGATACTGAAAAGATTTTTAAAGCTTTGATGGCGTGGTTTTCTTTTGTCTATAAAGTTGTAGTGATTGGGAACAAAATACTTTGGCGATGTGTACGTTTGCCTTTAAGAATATTTTGCATAGTATTACTGCAAGCACCATTTCTTTAAGAAAACAAATTTTCTTCAACTCTTCTTTGATTGTGTGTTAGTTTGCCGCAGACATGCCATAAAAGACTTCAAACATCATAATTTTTGTGCTGTTTTGTTTTGTACCAAAATACTTTTCAATAAACCATAAAATATTTTTTTTGCCACTACTTTGAGAATTGTATACCAAATAACATTTTTCGCATTAAGGCTTCAAATAAAAAAATTAACAATTTGTAATTTTACTTCAGAGCCATAGAAAGAGAAAAGACACCTCTCTGGTTGAATTTTTCAATGTTTATGTACACTTTTAAAAGTTAAGTTTCGCTGTAGTAAACTGAAGAAGTCGTTTCTTTTATCGAATTTTGTAATGAATTGTCTACGAAAGAAGGAATATACATTTCGTTATTACAACGTCAATAATCGATTTTCAGCAACACTTCATAAGTCTTGCGGCAAGTTTTTATAGTAAATAGTATTTTTCAAGAATTGTCAGCAGCAGAACTGACTCAATCATAAATCACTGCAGTCACATTTCCTGCAGGGTGTAAACCAACTTCGTATGTATGTACATACATCCATTTGTAGGCATGAAGAAACAAAATTACACATATTTCTTCTGTTTTTCATTTGCACACTTACGTTTCTATCCACCACGAAATATAGAACCGAGTGAGGTTTTCCTGTCAAAAAAAGTGCGAATAAAATAGATTTTACATTCGCTTAAAAGAGACCCGATCTCGTGTACGTATGGCAGAAAAAGCACGGCCGAACGCACCACAAAGTCAAGCTGTGTGGAGAATTTGTTGCACGTCTCTAGGCCACCTAAAACCAAAAATTTTTGAAGGAGTAGACTGTTGTTACATGTTATAAAATAACAAAATCGGGTTATCGCAAGACGTATGAAGTGAAGACAATATTTCTATGTCAATTCCGTAACTTTAACATCCAACTGTTAATAAATTTTAACCCTTCAAAACCTTCTTCATTATTCTAAAGTTTCCTCGATTTGATACAAAATAAACCCCCTTCCTGTTAATCCTCTTTAAGGCAGCATCAATTTCCAACATTTCCCGTGACAGAAGTCATTGAAACATCTCTATCACACTCTCTCGTATGTTTCAATGGTGCTGTGAGATATTTGCACGTCGCGTCGGTTTGACACCAGTATTGAATATAATACAAAAACAAAGTTGGTTTTCTAAAGGCAGATGAGTATTAACATTTACATGCAGGATTTCATATGCACATACGCCGCTACATTTCCCTTTTAGATGTGTGATGTGTGGATCTGTGGTTGGAAAACTATAGATTACAGTTGTAAAACTAGTTCATACTTTTTTGTGACTAATCGTTTATGTCAGAATATTTTTCTATGCATTCCATTTTCCATCAATGTTTTATTTATGCATACAATTTGCATAATGCTTTAAGTAGCAAAGCATTACGTACACAAGTACGTAAGTGGGAGGATTTACGCAGCCATTAACACAGATAGATAAAAGGAAAACATATTCCGCTAACAGCGTTACTCGAACAAAGTCTAAATAATGCGCGCAACCACGTATCATAATTTATTATATGCCACAGGCGAGAAATCGTTTAACACTACCCGCACATGGCCCAGTAGATATGTGGAAGACGGATGATTCACCCAATTTTTTGTGAAACTAGTGAGTAATGTAGAACCCTATCTGGAAAAAAAGGCAAAGTAAATTTCCAAGAAGGACATAAATTTTTGTTATCTAACCGGTTTCCCGCATGTATCGAGGGCTTAAGCATATTCGTTTTGTTCATAGATGGGAAAATAATATAGATATGTGTCCAAATTGAAGCTTCGTCGTTTTTCAAGGGAAACAAAACCTAACCTTGGGTACTCTAATCTTCTGAAAGTGCTCAAATGACTTCCATAAAACCTGTAACATAGAGCTGTATATGAAAAAGTACTTAAGCGTTCAGTGTTCCAGAGTGAGCACTTATGTTCTCGGATCCATTGCAACTTTCGCGTCACTTTGGATGGCACCGGTAATGGAAATAATAAATTCGCATAACTTAATAACGGCAATGTTGCGTGTATTTCTTGAAGTGTGTGTTTTGCTAAACAGTTATAGAACAATGTTGATTGTGTACTTAACAGTTGCAATGGAATTCGCATCTTAATGATGGTTTGATTATAATGTGCAAGTACACAGCTCATTTGTTTTTGCTAAACTCTTGGAACTTAATCAATTAATGAGAAGCCCTGTTGGGTGGTAAATGAATTTCGAAATTAAATGAATCTTTCATTTAATTGTAAATTTAAGCAAATTCTTCGTGCACTAGTTTTGAGGGAATGAGTTTCCCGTGTAGTGGTGGTTGTGATGGATTATTGAAAACAAAATTTCAAAATTTCAACAAAACAAAATTACTTGTTACCTTAAAATCTGCACTACTCTTAGTAATTTGGTTGTCGAATCGCAATGTTTTTTCAAATTATATCAGTTATGTCGCGCAAGTATCTTACATTATGTCTCGAAAAATTTAATTCAGAGTTTCGTTAAGCCTGCCAATGAGCCTAAAACCTGAATTTTGTTCTCTTGTAGTATTAGGAAGTTTCGTCGATAAAGACTTTGGCTAAAAAATTGTACAGCTGACTTTAAATACATACCATCATTAGTGGCAAGCCTAAAAATATTTCTATCGCTTGAATATGGTTTCCGTTTCGTATTGAAATTTTTCTAAATAAAACCTTATGAACTGGTTCGCAAGCCCACTATCCAACTGAAAGTGAAAACAATTTCACATCCAAACTCACACATGACAAAGAAATACAAAAAATATTCCTTTTTTTAATTTTCTCAAAAGAATCCTGGTCGCTCAGCACAATTGCCTTGTTTGGGGGGGAAAGAAGAGGTATGTGAAGCAAAACTTTGTCAAACAATATGACAACTGTCGGCATGTGTCATCAGATGTTGATTCTGCAATTTAAATAACATTGTTGTTTTGTGCTGTTATCGGTGTTGAGGACAATTGTTGCGACATGCTGAAAAACGTGCAATTTTCTGTTATTGTGTTGCAATATGAACAACCGTTAGAAAAAAATATTTGTCATGGTATTTTTCTTTGTCGAGCCCATGTAACTGTTTTTCAAAAGAAATGTAAAATTACAAGCAGTACAACAGAACTTGGGCAGAATGGTATAAGGGAGGAAAACAAGGAAAATTGTGAAAACACCACAACAATAGGTCATGCACTTATGCTGCTACAACAACAACGACAAAATTTAAGCAAAAATATCAAACAGGCAGTAGTTCATTCATTTTTTCATTTCCTGTTTTGGGTACTGTGACATTCAATGGTGCTGTTAAGTTCTTTTTGAGCCAGGAAAATGTTTTTCTCAACTTTGCTGAGGACATATTCTACATGGCAAAATGAAAAAGAAACATTCTTTAAAAAGCGAAAGATCAACAGAGCAAGATGGAGAGAATTGAGACTTCAGGACTTTGTCTTGGCTGTTAATCAAGACGAGTAGATAAATTGGATGCAAAATGGCCATACCTTCAATCCATAGTCAATTGATTGCTTTCAACAACTGTTTTTGCATTATGGGCAGTTACGCAGAAGAAGTTTTCCTATGCTTCAAATAACAACAAATAGTTCCAAAAATTTGCTTCTTACTATAAAGCTTAAGTTCACTTACATACGCAATGTACATAAATAGAATTATCACCTTGGGTGAATTAAACTGCCATTAAATTCAAACCACGCTATTTATAACGGCTGCAAAATGTTTCTTGAGCTGTGTTTAACAACTGAAATGTTTCACTGTCTGTGGCTGTAATATTTTCTTTATTTAAACAATCAGTGCATGGCTTAAATATGTATGTAGTTACATATTTTTCCATGGGCAGATCACATGTCAGTTTAAATAATTTAAAATAATATTTTCAAACAGTTCGTTTGAGCATGAACAAGTGCGACTGACTGGTTGTGGTGTCTGTTTTTAGTGTTTTCTGTTTCAATGTTATAGTCGCTGCAATGTGTGAAGTGTCGTGCAAATGGGGATGGTTCTTGAAAGCCAACTTCTTCCATTCATAACTTTTTCAGATGTAAAACAAATCCAGCAAATGGTTCGATTGCTGCAACATATTTTTTTGACAACTCACACAAGTACTGCAAAGTTTCATCCAGCGTTTAATAAATATTGATTTACTTTTTACCCAGCGCTGGCAGTCAGTACACCAATTTGTTTTCTCTTTTATTTAGTAACAGATATTCGTCTCCTTCTAAAGGCAGGTTAATATTGCACAAAAATATTCATAAGTGTAAGACAGGGAATGAAAATTTCCAAAATGCCTGCTCGTTGAACACCGACAGAGGGAAAGTTTGGTGCTGTACTCCATCTGTGTGTTTGGTTGACTTTTACTTCTTTTCTTCCTTAGTCCTTGAAGATTTTTACAGACCATAAACTATTTTTCTACAATCTGATATTCTGTTACTTATTCTCGTTCTGGAAAGCCTCAAGCCACTTAATCGATTGAAAAATCCCTAATATCGACATGCACGCTTATAGGAGTCATCTACTAGAATTCAACGTAGTAACAATTATTTAGTTAGTATTGATTTTTTTGGTGCGTAGTTCTATGATTACTATAATTGGCATTAGTAATATATAATAAAATTAATAATAAATATTAGATAGATAAATGTAAGCTTATGACTCAAATGTGGTGGCGATTTCGGTGGCGTGGCGAAACGTTTAAAACTCTGTAGTTATTCGTGTATGTATATATGTACATACATATGTAAGTCTACATAATTGAATAAAAAGTCAGTGGCAAATGTAACTTCGTTCGTAACTTTCCATCCGAAAGGAACAGAAGATTTGATTGCGTATATGTGAGGCAATAAAAAACAAGAATATTAAGACGAAAATGACTGCTGATGAGAAGCGTGAAAGTCATAATTGTACTTTTTTTACCATCTAGTTTTATAACATAAAATGTTGAACATGCATCAAAGCCGCCAAACAAAAGAAATCAACTTCAATGTTGTTAAAATTGCAACCGATGAAGTAACATGTACATATGTATGTGTCAGCAGCACTGAACTAAATCGTTACGTACGTACATATGTGACCTAAAGCAAATAGTTGCATACTAAAATATGAAGAATAACATTTATAGTTCGAGACCATTCTTCAAAGTATAATATTCTCCTTAACAAGTGCCCTTAAGGCTCGAACAATTAAAATGCTAAACAACAAAAATATATTCTCCTTAACACTGCTACTAATTTAACTATCGAAAGTCAATTAAACATCACGGCAATTTGTGATAGTAACAGCTTCATCAGAAACATGTTACACCTGTTGCTGCTGCAAGCTGCCCAACTCATCAACTTGTACTGAATTCATTCACTCCAAAACAAACTGAATATTTCACTCCAACCAGCAGACATCTACAAAATGCATATCAAATGTCTTTTGGTGCACAAATAACAACTTTTAGTAGCTTCTTAAGTAATTTTTAAAATGATTTAACACTGAATTTTGAAACTTTGAAATACGAGACTAAAAATCATTGTCTGCTGAAAAATTTAGGCTAAATACTCGTTATGACCGGAGACGTGAGAGCGTTAGAGCGGATAAATTTACAAACCATTTCACTGTAATATTGCTAAATAATGTGGACTTTTGATGGCACCAGTACTTACGTTGTTAAAGAAAATGTAAAAAAAATGTTCTTTTCATTTCAAAGACATTTTCAGTTCCAGTTGGGCAGTCTGATCGCCCAAGCTTTTCCTTAGTTTACATTATGTTTTTAGTAAAGTCTTAAAAAATCTTAAAAATTTTTCTAAAAGAATAGATCATGTCAGCTCAAATCACTAGAATGCAAAATTTATAGGCAGATAAGGACACTGTGCCTTATTACGCTGATAGTGGTAGAGCAGATCTGAGCTGAGGAGCAATTGAAGCATCATAGTAATTATTTCTGAAGTGCAAGCTGGCCTGTGCGAGAGTTGTGAGTCCCGCTGGTACTGCCTCAACACGTTCATTTTGAGGGAATTTTTTGTCAACCATAAACTTCATTCAAGCATCTAAAACGTGTAACATCTTTAAACACGTTTTATCAGTTCTCTTATTTTTTTTTTTTTTTTTTGCCAAAAAATCTTGTCTGACCATTTTACTGGAAGGTCAGTTGTAATTTTAAGCCATTAAATTTGAAAGTTCTATAATTCAGCTACATATATGTTTTTGTAGTAAAAAAAAGTCTAATCAAAATACGAAGACACAAAAGGGCTACAAAATACACACTGTTACACATTGAGATCATTGAGACAGACAAATATGAGCACTTTATGCAGTTGTTCAAATGCAGGTTTAAATTACTGGCAGCAGTTTTGCGTCTTTGCAACATATTTTTGTATAAAAGGTACCAAAAGTTGTTCCTAAGCCATCACAAGTTTAATTGCATTTAAGGCAAGCAGTTGTGTGATAGAATAATCTCGTTCTAAAAACCAATAGAGAAAATTTTAAAAAAACTTGAAGGATATTTCTCTTTGTGTCCAAGTGCGCGTCTTCCAACACATATTAAAGTTTTATAACCGGTGTGATTTTGTAAAATATTAAAAAGTGTCAATCACTTTCAAGTTGATTAAACTTCTCAAACTCATTTATAAATTGACAAACTTTCTCTAACAAAATATGAAGTGGGTATGTAAACTGAAGACCTAAAGAAAAAAAAAACTTTATATTCATGTGAACGTGAACGTGAAGCCCATTTACGATGTGCTAAAAATGTTCATTAAGAAAATACTACAATAGAAAAATATAATTTGCAATTCCTTTTCAACATGTGTACAAATAAATACAAACGTCTAAGGACTGTAAGAAGGAGGAGACAGCCATCCTTTTGTTGCATTAAACACTTCTTTAAGCTACACACACACACATACATACATAAAAATGTATGTTTTTGCTTACAAAAAGGAAAACCGCAAATGGTTTATTTTGTAAATGCCCTGCAGGAGATGGAATTAAAATGAAACTAAAATTTTACTAGTACGAAACTCAGCAGTACTGTTTCTCAACTGTAAACGAACTTTAATGCTTAAATTGCGGAAAAAAAATACTAGCAGCATTGGTACTAGATGCGCAGCAGTACAATTCATTCTATATGGACAATAGTACCATTGTTTCCAGAAGGGCGCGCTATTACGGCATTTTGGGAGTTCTTTTTCAAGTTACTGGCGCTTAATTTCTACTCTTTGAAGCCAGTTTTCTAGTCCTAAATAGTAAATGTTGCCTGCTGGCACTCTTCCGATTTTTATTCGCAGACAGCGAAACATCCATGCTTTCCTGAGACAAACTCAGGATGAAGCCACCTCTTCTGAGTTGTTGCTCTTCAACGTTGCCTTCGAACAACGATTTGGCCATCCAATCTCTTTATTCAGTGGGATTTTATCCTCCAAACTTTCAAATTATGCACAAATTTAAATTCTTGTTTCAGAGTTTTATCGCATGGCACTCAACGTTTGTATTCACTGATTTATTTCTACCTGATTTATTGTTAAAAAAATGTATAAATGTCTTTCAATTTCTTTTTTTTTTTAATAGTTTGACATAACGTACGAATAACTGAAGTGCCAAAGTCGAACAATTATTTTTGTCGGCTGCGTAGCTTAAATTTCGTTTTAAATTTTAACTTGTCTGAAAAGCCTTACCATAATTTAAAAAAAAACAGGTAAGTGGCAAATTACCCGGGCGCATCAAAACACTGGTACGAGTCACAAAACAATTGAGGTAATAGATCTTTTCTTAGATATCTCTAAGAAACTTCGAACTAGTGCCTTCTGTACCAGCAATTGTACTAGTAGCTTAATCTGCTGCAGGGTGTATACATACATACATACATATATGTGTGTACGTCTGTATGTACATTTTTTTATCATGTATTCCACAAACTATTTCCGGCGCCCAACGAAATTCTGTTGTATTTTGGAAAGAACATTCTTTATCTCTGTGATAGAATACACAAAAATATGAGTAGGAGAGAAATTTATGAAGGCAACTCTTCAAGTTATGACACATTTATACTTCACCCAAAATCAATTACTCCTAAAGTATCCACCCAGCAAACATGCTGCATAAAAAATTATGTTTTTTTTCTGTAAAGCTACGACAAATACTCACAAATGATAACGATTTGCTCTTAAATAGTATAACAAAACAGTTGGGATTTATAGCGCAATTGGAAAGAGTAGAATTTTTGGTCATAACATGTTAGAACAAATTAACAAAATAAAATACAAATTTGGTATTTCGAAGAGTTTTGGCTTGAAATTTTGAATTTGCTTAAACGTTTTCAAACGCTTCAGAAATTTAAATGCGTCGTATTGCCATGGAGGGCAATGTTTGCTCACTGGGATTATTGAAGAAAATGTATTCTCAGTAGAATTTTTATGCCCAATACTTCTTGCTCATTCTTTTCTATTATTGATAGAACAAAAACATCTGGCATGGATATTTAATATTTTTTTTTTTTTTGAATTTACTTAAAGTTGAGTACAGTACATAAAGTCAATATCCATTTATTTGAAGAAGCTACACATACATACACACAAACAAACAAAGATTGTCAAAAAATAACAGGAAAAGTTTTCTAATTTGTGTGAGGAAAGTAACAAAAAGTCGCACAAAGTGATTGAAGTATGAGATTATGATATGATTATGAGGCGAAGCACTCTTTTGGATGGAAAAACTTTAAAATAGTTTAACGAAAGCTTACACAACAACTACATAAGATTCGTTTGACTTAATTTATTTACTGTTCTTGCACACAAAAGAAAAAAATCTAAGGCTCACTTTTAAGAATCCAAATGCTAAATTGCGGTTTTGGCAGTTTGGAACTGTTTTTAGTTTTGTGATAACAAATCAAATCAAAAAAATTAAGAATGTTTTCAATATTATTCTGGTACCTCCCTGTAGAGTAGCCAGTAGGGTTAAGATGTTTTCGGGCTTTTTGCTTCGTATTCTATGATTTTTAAGAAATTCTAAGAATCCTAGAAGCCAAATGGAAAATGTGAATGTTCAAAATGAAAAACTTTAGTATCTAAACAAATGAAAAGAAAATATTTCCCAGTTCCATTTATAACGTAAAAACGTGTAACAGTTTCAATCGGCTTTTAAATACATAATTTAATTACAGTTTATAGCATGTCTTTGTTTAAGTGCGCTGAGTGGCGTTATTGTGAGAGCGTCTTACCCGGCTCTGCATGCTTTACATTTTGCTCAGCAAAAGGCTGCCTTGGGACAGCAAGATCAACAACATTCTTCGTCACTGGAACAAACTTCGGACTCATCGGAATTGGGAAATGATTTGACATCCACGGTAACCTCTTCCGAAGATTATGACGCCCATCCCCAATACAGCTTTGCTTACGACGTGAGAGACTCGCTGACCGGTGACGATAAGCAGCAAGAAGAAAAGCGTGATGGTGACGTTGTACAGGGGCAGGTGAGAGTCTTACCTTCCAAAAGCCAGTAAATTTGGCAAAACAACTTTTATGGTATAAATTCATTTTACAATAGTACTCCCTTATTGAGCCTGATGGCACTCGTAGAGTGGTCGAGTATACTGCCGATGACATTAATGGCTTTAATGCAGTTGTTTCAAAACAAATGTTGGATGAACAACAGCGTCTACGTGCTACGGCTGCTGCAGGTACCTCCTCTTCTTCGCGTTACAACAGCATTGAAGTCTTGCAATCTCAACTTCAAGCACATGCCATTGCCGAAGCTCAAGCCCAGAGTGCTGCCTACGCTGAAGCTCAAGCTCTTGCCGAAGCTCAAGTAAGAGCCGAGGCCATGGCTCAGTCTCAACACAATTCACAGGCTGAACAACAGGCCAGAGCTCAAGCAGAGACGCAAGCTCGCTCTCAGGCTCAACATCTAATGGAACATTTCGAACAACAATATAAACAAAAACAGCAACAACAACTGCAGCAACAACAGCTACAGCAGCAACAGTTGCAACTGCAGGCCCAACAGCAATTGCAACGCGCTCAGCAACAACAGCAGCAGCAATTAATACGGACCCAATTGCAACAGTCCCAGGAACGCTTGACCAACGAACAGGCTTTACTTTTGTCCCAGTCTCTTCCCAGTCAAGCTCTAGGGCACAGTGTCCATGCCACTGTTGTTTCACATCCACCTACTTTACTGTCACGCACTCCGACTGGCTCGGTATTCGCACAAGCTCGTGATATCTCGACTTTAAAAGACATACGCGACAACACAGCCCGCCTTACCATCGAACGTACTACCCAACCCCAAATTGTGATTACTCAACCCGCCAGCGCCACCGTGCAAGCTTCAGTTATTCACTCGCCATTGTCACTGTTGGACACAAATACTGCAAATTCCTTGAATGGCAACGCCTTGAGAGGCAGCTCTCTAATTTCCACCAGAATAACCAGCAATGGTCGTTCTACCGGCAATGGCAACCTACTTTTGAATGGCAATGGCAGACGTGCCGGCGAACAACTATTGGAAGAATTTGACAGCAATGAACTGCAAAACTCTCTGGGACGCCACTCAGCTGCCACCAGCACAGCCAGCATAAGAATTTTAAATGGCAACAGCAACGGCAACGGAGAAGAAAGCCCGCTGCGTAACGGCAATGGCAATGGACACTCCGAAATCAATGGCAATGGCAACGGCAACGGCAACGGTAATGGTCTCAGTCATGCCAGCAATGGCAATGGCCACTACAATTTAGATGAAAGTTTAGACTTGCGTTTGAATGGCCACAACGGCAACGGCTTGAGAAACACTTTGCGTCAGCAACAAACGAGACGCTTACAAACTATTTACGCCAGTAGCAACGGCAACGGTAATGCTAACGGAAATGGTAACGGCAATGGCAATAGTAACGGTAACGCTAACGGCAAAGCCCTGTGGTAAATTTTTCCCCAGTCATTCATTTAACATTCCCCTTCCCCTTTTCGGACGAAAACAGCAACAACGATCACAATTAGTTTATAGAAAAACAGACAAAAACGAACTTTCAAGGCATTACGGTTTTCCTTACGCTCGGCTAACTCTCAACTGACTATGCGACTTGTGTTAATTAATAATTTTTAATTTTCTCTTTTTCTAGTATGTAAGACCTAGTATTAATGAAGAAACCAAAATGTTTGTGTTTTGTATTTACACTTCTCATGTTTTTTTTTTATACGTTTCTCTCTACTCATCTAGTTATGTAAGTAGCATTTTACTAATCTGGGGATTCGGGGTTTTTTCTTTTACATACATCAGTTCTACTATTACAACAATAACACAAAACATACTAACAACCAATCCCACTTATTTATTTTCCCAACTACTCATTACACAATAGCTAATTACGCTTTTAAACTTAACAACACTCTTTCCTTTGTGTCCGATGATCCTTGGAGACTTGTTTTTCAGAAAATAATTTTTCTTTCTCTCTTACATTGTAATAAATAGAAAAAAAAACACTTTAATAATTATTGCTTGCAAAATGTTTTGCAGTACTTTTATCATCTGGATTCGCAAGAATAAGGAAAATTAAGTAAATGTGAAAGGATGTGGAAACCATAACCTGTGGCCTGTGCAAACTTTAAAGACCTTTCCAATTTAATGTGGTGAAAAGAAACTGAAAGAGTTGCTCCAACTAAATGTTTGGATCTACTTGATTTGTCCCATCATACGCTCTACCCTGCACCAGCTAAAACTTTGTTAACGCACATCTCTAGGATAAATAGAATTTCGCAAAACGACAAACTTGGCATGATACTCCGAAAATTCTTAACATGTCATCCCTTGTTCTACGTCTCTGTTAACTCTTATCAAACGTGCACACTCTAACACAAACGAACTTTATCCTTTTACTTATCCTTGCAACTTAGAGTTTTTGTTTATTCTCATATTACTTCCTAAGTTTAATAAGGATGGCATCTTAAAAAAGCAATACAAAAAAAAATAAATAAATAAATAAAACATAAATGCAAAAATAGTAGAGAAAATGTTGCTTCAATTTGTTCTGTAAGTTTTCAAAGGTCCCTTCACATTTTTGTGCATAAACCATTTATGCAAGAGATAAACAAGACTTTTTTTTGCAGGCAAAAGGCAATAATATTTACTTTGTCTCCAAACTTTAGACATTAAACGAATAAACTTCAGTTGTTGACACTAAAAGAAATAAAATACTAAAAGAGTTGTGCAATTACAATTGGCAATGCAAGTTTGTGCAGACAAGTGTATCATAATTCCTATTAGATAACACTTCCAAAACTAAGTCATGTAGTCAAAGCGTCAGAAAGGGCTCACCAAACCTCCCTGTGCATGTGGTAATTTCTTGCAGCACATCACCACTTCTTAGAAAAATATCATCCATATCCCGAAACTTTCTAAAATTATAACGAAAAATTTTTAAAACGTCACAGTGATTGTCATAAAACAACTCCAAAGCTTGAATATATACTTACCCTCTCATTCATAAAAATTATTACAGGCTTATAAGACTGTTATTTGACATATTTGTATGGAAAATCTGTCAAATCCGAGATTTATAAACCTGTTATAATTTTTTATGAATTAGACGGTATTTCCATAACGCTAATGCAATTTTATTCTTGATGCTGAACGGTATAGCCGCAGCGAAACTGCTGTTCCCCAGCCGAGCACTTTGTTACTAAAGCTAAAGTTAAATAAATAGAAAGCTTTTTTAATGACAAACTTGCCCAATAAAAAAACCAAACTGCATTTTTAGTTTTATATGTATGTTGTGCACTAATTTTGGTTTTTTGTATCATCAACATGTTTGCGAACTTATTTAATGCCGATACGTCGTTGTGTATTGTGTTCTTTAGGAATACTTTTAAAATTCGTTCATACTGCTGCAACGATATGAATAGCGATTGTAGACAAAAACATTTCTGCTTCATCATAAACCTAAAGGGAATATGCTTTTGCACCGCTAGTACGTACAGTGCAAATTAAAATTATTACAAATCAACATTTGCGAGTGTAATGCCATTCGTTGACCCACCACCAACTCACACACCTGCCACGTTCAGTCATTCAGCGACATCTAAGAAAGACTTCTGAAAAGAGAAATCAGAAGTATGTACTTGTTCAAAACCAAAGTAAACATAAATATTCACTCTGTTCAATTTCATAATGTGCAAGTGCATTTCTGCATAAACATTGGGAAATCACTTAAAAGTTCATAGCAAAAATAATACTGATAAACTAAGTAAGCGGAAAAGTTTTTCTTTTCCTTAATATGTCGGGGGCAAATAAATTGCAGACGCAACTTAAGACAACTTAAGAGAACACTAACAAGCAAATTAACAAGAATATAATCACACAACCCCACCAACAAAAATGCACAAACATAAACTTGCGAAAGGAAAAGGAGGAACTGCAATGGCATTCGTCTTGTATCATTTAACACTTTGACAAGTGACGAGGGCATTGTATCATGTTCCATTAAATGATTTCCTACACTCATAGAAAATTTGTCTAAGCCACTTGCATATTTTGATTTATATTTTGTTCAACGTACTAAATTCAGTGATAATAACTAGTGCTGATTTAAGACGAATTTGGTCTATAGCTGACATAATGCTCCTTGCAGCCGAACAAATAAATTTCGTACTACTAAATTAACAAAAAACAACTAAAAATTGAGGTTTTGTACCCAAAAAACTAAAGCACATATTTTGGTGCATCAGCCTAAATTTGGATCATATGTACATATGTATAAAAACAAAATACAGTGATCGCCTTTGAAATAATAAGACAATGGCACAGACAGACGACAGCTGCAATTTGCATTAAAAGATCACCAATGCAAATGAAAAGTTTACCCTGACAGATGATCAGTTTTGTACCAGTCTGTCTGTTCTACCCACTGCTCTAGCGAAGCGTATGTATCCATATCGCACCACACACTCTGCTTCTATGTGTTATTCCTTTGAAATTGAGTTCAATTTTAGTATTTCTTTTTATTTTTGCTAAAACAAATAAAATAGAAATATTAATTTTAATAAATATATAATATTTATTTGATCTTCTTAATTATTTGAAAAAACTATTTATTACAGCTTAATTTTAATTTTAAAATTATTAACAATTTGAAAAAATCTATGTATTTATGTACATCTATTCACTTGCGTTATATTAGCTGTAATCCCGTAATTGGCATTGGAAGCCCGCTGGGAATCACAATTGGCACGAAAACTGTTCCCCCACTCAAAGTTTGTGCAAGTGATAGGGCTTTTGAGCGAGAACTATTCTTCTTATACTTGCATGAAATAGCCCACACTTTTACACGGAGTTAAACAGTCAGCTGTTTCAAAAACTAGACAATTCCAAACAAATTATTTTCATTCATTCATTTTCATAATATTTTATATGAAGGTACCTGCAAAGAGCTTTAAAATCTAAATACCATATGTTATTTTTTGGATAGAAATTTGGTTTTTAGTGTTTCCGTACTTTTCTGCGTTTTTGTGTATTATTGAGAGAAATTCTTGATTGCTCTCATTTTACCGGACTTTGCACAAAAAAATGCAGCAAGAGACAAAGAGAAATCAAACTTAATGCACAATAGGAATCGCATAATGAACAATGCAAATGACGCTGCTGTCATTGAAGCGGGTTGAGAAATGAGAAAAAAAAACAAAATGCTATACCGAAAACTTTGTGAGTTTCAGATTAGTTGTTATTAGTCGAAGGCATTGAAATACATTAAAGCATAATTTTCTTACCCAACGAAATTAAACTCAAGACAGTTATATTACAAGAGTACAACAATTTATTGGATATACATATAAGACAGGTGGGCGGAAAAATCTTAAAAAATCATGTAGCTTAATTGCAAGAAGACACTACATATGCAATAAATCCACACTTTGACTTTACTCCATTGTTTCTACAAGTGTATGGTATGTTCTGTTTGCTCGGATGTGGATACAACTGAACACAAGTGTTTGTAAGCAATTTGTAAAATGAATGCTGAAAGCATTTTTAATTGTTGTTGCAATGGCTGTTGTCTTTTTACGTTGAAAGCGTGATTGAATAAAACAAACAAATTGTCTAAGTTACACCATCAGGCAGTAGATACAAGCGATTGATTACAAAGGGTTATTTGTTGGCGAAGAAATCGATAGGTATCGCTCTTAAATTGGAAAACAAAATTATCGTGTTGCAATGACAAACTTAATCATCTTTGTATCATTCGTGTGTATGAACTCCCTCGGACGCAGTTTAAACATTGTCGAGAGCAACGCCCTGCTTCTTGTGGTATAGAAAATTCTTAGGAGCCAAAAAATCTGAGTTTTTTTTCTTTAAAAATTAGTTAATTTTCTAATTTTGTTTTAAGTGATATTTCAAAGAATCGTCAAATGTTACTAGTCTATATCAATAAATCTAATTGAAGTGTATGTCTGTGATTTCATATGTCTTGTTATTTACACCATATTAAGAAATAAACCTCCAATTTTGAAGATTTCGTCTGTGTTTCTGTTTTACTTTAAACTTGACCGATCTAATGTCTGAAGTGGCGTTGATTGGACTTTCACTGAAAGATATAAGATTTTACTGAGCAGCAGTTTCTAATCGGGGCTTTTCACAGCTTCGCGAAGCAAGAATAATCAGCACTTTCTCTTTTTAGCACACAATATTGTTATAATAATTATACTCAGTCAAGGTAGCGGGTACAGTTAAAAAAGAATTAGGCAAAGAGCTAACAACATATGTAACTGCGTAAGCAAAATAGCAACTTTAGTTCAGTAGACAAATTTACTGTATCCTATTAAATATTTTTTCCACCTTGTTTTCATTTCAAATAATTTGGCGTCATTTTAGTCAGACACATTTCAATATAAAATAAATAAAAAATTATAAAAATGTACAGAACTTCAACTTTCAATCGTTTTTTTAAACTAAAACACGAGTCCGCAAGGAGTTCATTATCATCTTGTTCTGGCGAAAGAAGTAAAGCTGTTAAGAAAACTTTCAACACACCCCATCCTCCCAAGGACCCACCGGAAAACTATAATCCTTCTTGCGTTAATCACGAGGCTTTTGTTGTTCCCGCTGCCATACCGGCAGCTGCCTTTCGACCATTTACTTCAAGCTGTGAAAAGCTTGGACCTGGAGCAGACAAACGTGGCTGCTATAAAAACCCCGAGTACCACTCGTACCATCGCTATTCTTTTGTGACCCTGCAAACAGAATATATAAATTTGCGCCTCAAGGATAACACTCTACAATGCCCCAAGGACAACAAAGAATAGCATTCATTATCGAAACCATGTTCTTAAAGACGCAGATGTCCTTATTTTTACTCCACAACAACAAACTTATGCGAGAGCACCATCAGCTTAAAATTTTAAGCATGCATTTGAATTTTCAATTAAAACATTTGGAATATTTGCCAACATTTTTACACTTGCCATGGCTGGTAAATAATTGATATTATTTTTAAAGGGGCGTTTTAAATACTGTCTACACAACAATTGCGCCATCTTTCAGAAATGATGACTTAAATTGAAAAATGTTACGGATTATGTCTTTGCTATGCAAACATTTTGGGTTGTGTTCAAGAATAAAATCTGTGTTTTACATTGGCTATTGTGAATGCTGCTTTTATAATTGTTAACTAAAAACGTAACAATTAATCCTGTTTAAATATTCAATTTAATCTCAGTTAAGTATGTAAAAAATTAATTTTTCTAATTGTCAATCCCTTCAGGACTCACAAATCATTTTGCAGAGGCAGCATTAAAAATACAGCGTTAAAACGTCAACTATAACTCTCGCGTTTTCAAAATTGTTTGTACTTTAAAAAGATTGTGAAAACTTTGGAACACAAATGCATGCTCTACCTGCAGATTTCAAACAAATCATTCAATTAGAAACGCATGCATTTATCCACTTAAAAAATCAGTTCATACAATTCGGATATTCAAAACACTCTCACATATTTGAAGTACAGATAAACAAAGAAAAAATACCGAATATCAAAGAAAATAATACAAAACTGTTTAATGATTTTAGAGCAAAATAATTTATACAGAACGAGTGTTCGAAATACGGAAAACTGTTCTACGTATTACAAAACCGACGGCCAGTGTAACTACGAGTATGAACGACAAGCATATTTCCTCTAAAAAAAATCAATTGTTACTGACGCAGCAAAACACAAACAACGCATTGCTGGTTACGAGTACAACTCAATACGTTTTAGCACCATAAATTTGAAAAGTGAAATCTCTGTTTGAAACAAATTGCACACAAACCCCACCAAACTGATAAAAGAGACTGAATTCAATTAAAAATCAATTGAAATATTAATAAGAGTGAAGCATTCATACGATTTCCGTTATAAACGAGGTGTTTTTCAGCTTTTTTTTTTTTATTCTATTAAAAATTCAGGGACACATTTGATGTATGCGAATGAAATACATTTTAAGAAATGAATACAACGATTTCAACTGCTAGAAATTAAATATTTATGGTCTACAGAGTGACGCAAGTCACTGGCGTAAAAATATATTTCGTTACTGCATTTTCTTTTGTGACTCTGTTTATTTTATTTTTTTAGTTCTGTAAAAATAAATCCAGAAAACCAAAAATATTGCGCGCTAAAAAGCTGTAGTTCAATGATGCGAATTATGATGCACATCAAAAACTTTTCATTTGACGACTGTATTGTGAACGTTAAAAAGCGGCTCGCTTTGGAAAAAAAAAAGCAGCTGAAAATGTAATGGCACTGTTTCCTGCCACACAAACAACTGTATGACCAAATCTAACGTATTATGGTTGTAGCAGGTTCGGTTCAAACATAATCCACGATGCAAACAATAATTCGTTCCAGGGAAAAAACAGTCAGGAATGCCTGAAGTGAAAAAGTGTTGCTCTAAAATCCGAATATAAAAATATTTCCATCGCCCCTGCCTTTTTTTATATAAAAATTGCAAAAAAAAAAAAAATTGCCTACACGGCCTAAAAGATTCTGTCAAGAATAAAGGAAATATATTGTTGAGTTTTCTCTCAACAATTTTTGTTTTACGTGTTTGCTGTTAGAAATGGTAATAATGAAGCACATATTGATATGTATGTATATTTCTTGTGACCCTGACTGCCCGGCATACCGTACATTTATCTGAAGAGACCGAACACTGAAAATAAAAATTTCATCGAGCTTTAATTACAATTTTACTTCCTCAGAATTAAAAAGAGTTTTTTGTGATAAAATTGCAGTAATGAACATTTTTTAAGGAAGACAAGAAAAGTTCAAGTAAATTTGAAGGCCTACTGGCTGGGGTACACACCGTGGCTGTTTCACCACCACCACCAGGGCGCACATCAGCACCCCAATTCCTTTGAATCCAGATCATATAGTTCGACTATAAAGTTAACTTAATGCCTAAAAATCGTTGGGCTCTGCATAAAGCTTAAAATCGTTGTTAGCACTGATACAATAGCAACAAAAACAAAAAATAATTGGAAATCAATCGATGTTGGGAAGAGAATATAAAAAAAAATACAGTCCTAAAAACTAAAATTTGTCGAGCTTGGGTAGAAAGGTGGCTAAACGCTGCTGCTTAAAACAATATACAGTTTGGCTGCTGATGATCGTCGTGCTGAGCGTGAATCAAACATGATATGTATGCTCCGCAGCCAATAAGTCTTCAATCTTACTTTTCTTGCCTTCCCTAAAAATCTTTATATTCACAAATTTAGCACAAAAAATGTTCTCAGGTCGATTTGAAGAAGTCAAATCGACCGAAGTTCGGATAAAGTAATTAACAATTGCAAATCATAAATGCTTTTTTTTCTTTTTTGTGAAGCAACACTTCCTTTTGCAACACTACAAATTTAAAAAATTTACTGAGGCCACCACGAAAAAATTATAGCATGTTACCACGATATGCGCTTCGCTCTCTATTCATGCTTAACACCCAAATGAGGAGCGAAGCAACGTGCTTCGCCATACAAAATTTTGAGAGCGAATGATGTAGCTACATATTGAAGCTAGTACATACGAAGCACAAAAAATGCCTGTCTTCTCTAATTTATATCGCAAGTTTGTCCAAATTGTTATCCACTGTCACACCTGATTATGAAAAGACAAAATACATGTTTTGCAAATTGATTCCACTGTACGGCATTTCTAAAACTTTAAGTTGGAAATTGCTTTGGAAATATTTACAGATAAAGAGCATACCAAAGAAGCAAGAGGAATGTGTTAGATAAAACTTAAAAGATGACATGATAATAAACTGCAAGCACCAACGACGGTTGAGTTCGCGGTAGTAAAAATGTTGGTGGTGCTGCTTTGAAGTTGCTTAAATAAACTCTTCTTTTTTCTTTTTTCTCTATAAGCAAATGTCACTTGAAAATTGTCCCCATCTGGTGTTGAGTCTTTGTTACCAACAAAAACAGATTTTTTTTTTTCTCTATGGTATTCTTAAAGATACTCGAGAGAAAAGATGTATACTGCAACAGTGCCAGAAAAATTATGCATTACCAACTTTATTACGGTATTTAGAAAATTACATTTATATACGTATGTATGTATTTTCTTTCTTTGCTTTAGCGCACAACAACAATGAGAAAATATTAAGTATGAATAGGAAAATAAAACTTAACTGCAATTTGTTGCAAATTAATGCATGAAAGTATTAAAACAAGATGCAATTCGAAGTTGCAGCAGAAAAACAAGAGAAGAAATAAAATAAACATAAGTACTCGCAAGGAAAGAACAAATCTAGCAAAAGCAACAAGCGTCTCAAGTTAATGAAAAAAAAGCAATCTTTCACAGGTGCACAATGATGAGATGTGCAGTTCCTCCACGTCTTGTTGCCAGTCAGTCATTCAGCCAGCCGGCCTTCTTGACTTTTGTGTGCGAGTATTTCAAGCGCAAGTGTGAACAGTGCTCCGGTGTACGTGTGTGCAGTTCTGCAGGAACTATTCATAAAGAATAACAACTTTTTCACACCAATTTTTTGTATTTTTTTTTTTTTTTTTGCCATAAAGCAGCTGTGTGACTGTTTCAGATATTTACTTCTAGCTGGGCAATGTGATGCAGCGAATAAATGGCTTTGCATCAAGCGGGATTGCTTTTGTAATTTGAAAAGAACTTTTTATTGACTAAACGATTTTCAGAACTTTGCAATTTGTATACAAGCTTAGATACATACGTTTAAAGACAAACAATTTTCACAAAACCGAAATAAAATCACTCGCTTAACGGTGGATATATTTTGAAATTGCAGCATATCTACGATACACATGTTTATACAACTTTTACACAAAGTTTATGCAACTTTGCGATTGGATCTTAAAATTGAAGTAATAAGTCGAGCTCCCTGTTCTGCAGACTTGTCTTAAGCAGCACCCGTTTTTCCACACGAGACGGAACTAGTGAAAAACACTCTAAGGATATTCCAAGGGTTTCAATCGTCACAACACTTGCATTTGACTATCACAAGCTTATGGTTGGGATTTGCAGCGAAGCGTTAAAAAACTTCGCCATAAAACAGGAATGAAATTAGTATTAAGCATCCCATAACTTCAAATGAATGCAATAAAATTGATTTAAAACAATTATTATTTAAGTGTGCAAAAAATTTAATTATTAAAATTTTCCAGCGTTTTTGTGATTAGATTCAGTTTTCTAACCACAAAAATTGTCATTACAGTACATGTAACCAAAACTCTGTCACAATGTTCATTCGAACGGAACTGAAACTGATAAACGAAATTTTCCATAAAAAGGCCTAAAAGCATAAAAGGCTGCCGTTACTGTTTGCAGCAGTCATTGCAACGCACTTCCAGATCGACAAAATGGTGCATTTTGCACTTGTGCGGTGGTGTACTCTGGCAGCAATTCTGTCAGAGCTTTCCAGACACTCAATCCATCCAGTTGAAGCTGTCGTAGCACAGCCGAAAGTACTTCAACACAATCACGTTCAAGTTTATTCTTCAAGTCCCTTTTGGCTCGATGATTTGGCTGTAGCTGAATCGAAAAAACACGAAGAAGAAAAAGAGGAAAGTTATGAGTCCGAGTCCAGCGAAGAAAAGGAAAAGCAGCACAAGTACGAGCAAGGTGAAGAAATCAAAAAACAGAAGAAAAAAGAGGAGAAGCACGCTAAAGAAGAAAAGGGTCATGAGGAAAAGGAGGGGAAAAAGGGCGAAGAGGAGGAGGAGCACGGTCATGAAGAGAAGCACAAGAAAGAGTCGAAACATCACAAAAAACATGAACAAGCCGAAAAGGGTGAGAAGGGGCATGAGTTCGAAGACCACGGCTCTTACAAGAAAGGACATTCAATTAAAGGAAAGCACAACATTCACAAATTAGATGAAGATAGAAAGGAAAAGAAATTCTATGACGAAAAACATGATGAGGGAGAAGAGGTAAAGCATGGCGAATTCGAAGAAGGGAAGAAGCATGAAAAGGGTCACAACAACAAAAAAGGCATCAAAAAGAAATCTGAGCATGACGAAGGGTACGGCAAGAAAGGTCACAGTAGAAAAGGCCACAAGAAAAAGGGACACAGGGGCTATAAGAAAAAGCATGGTACAAAAAAGGCATGGGATGACGAGCAGCAAAGAGGCAAGAAAAAAGGAGAAGAAGAGAAAAAGAAGTGGAAAAAATCTGAAAAGAAAAGTAGCGAAAGCAAAGGGCATGAACATGGTCATGACTGGTGAAGGGATAAGTACATAACGTCACCCTCAAAGCAAACAAGTTCACAAGAGCAGCAAGAAAACATTCCAAAATCATTAATCTAAAGTCCTCTTGGTGATTTATTCAAAATGTACACCATTAGATCGTATAGTGGTGGTGTTAATCCTATAGGTTTTTACCCCGAACCCGGTTTTGCATACCTTGTTAAAATAAAGCTTGCACACTATCGACAGTTTGTGTAATTCGATTTCTATATTTTTTTTTTTTCTTTTTTTAGGAAAGAGATATTAACATCTTCTCATGTGACTGAGGACGATTTTTTTTTTATTACTTTTTAAAGCCTTCTTAGCTTGAAGCAATCTTAATTAAAATTTTATTCCAAGTAATTTTTGATGGATATATATTTAGAATTACAGTGAGCATTCAAGGGTTAAGTTCCACGTCTCAACTCATTCATTCTACGTATGTACATATGTATGTAGATCTGAACGCTTCAAAGCATTGGTATTTCTGGTCACAACACACTAATGCGATGCAATAAATAGAAGGATATTCAAGATAAACTTACTTTTTAATTTCGAAAATATCTTGGCCATCAAGCATCACTTTCACGTTCCCCAGCTCGCGCCATATGTAAGAGACCCATTACGTTATTGACTTTGATTACTCATAATTTCGAAAAATTAAATTAGATAATTAAGTTTAAAAGGCCATAATGTTTTCGCGGCCATGACGGGCATCAAGTAAACGAGCGAAATGCGAAAAGCAAAAGAAAAAAGAAAACGGAAAATAAAAGCTAAAACTAAAGCCATTAGTAGGTTGGCTTTGAGGTTGTCTCTTTATTAGCCGCTTTATACAAATATTTGACAATAAATCGTTAACAATTTATATACAAACACATGAATTTGAACAATTTCTACAGCAAACATCAACGACGACAACACGCTTCTTTGGGCATTCAATTCGCCACTTATTTATGTGTGTGTGTGTGTGTGTGTGTGTGTGTGTGTGTGTGCTGTTGTTTTATTTTTATAGATTTTCAAGACACCGAAAGCAAAAATAAAAGAACGAACGCGCACTGATCAGCAGGACAGGATCAATATTCCCATATGCGTGTTGTTAAATAGTTGAGAAATGTTTTGGATGAAAATGTTCTTTTTTGGATTTCGGTGTGTTGTGTTGCTGTGAACGTGAACGTGAACGTGAAGGTGAACAGCTGAAAAGTAATAAAGTCGTAGTACTCTGGGGAATCAACAATTTAGTTTAAAAGACACACATACTTAAGTAGATTGGGTTGTGGCTGCAGGAGTTGTTTTGCTTTTTTCTTTTCTTTTTTTTTTTTTGCCGCAGTTTTTCTTTTAGAAGTTGAAGCGAGAGTATCAATTTCAGTGATTTTTTTTTTTCTCTTGTTTATCTGAATAAGCTGTTATAAGTGGCAGCTATTTGCTGCCACAAATTGTAGAAACAACAGCAACTAATGCAACAATAGCAGCAACTATCTGGAGTATTATTATTTAAAAGAAGTGGAAGTTAGTTTGGACGTGTGCCTCAATAAGTTTATTAAAACCGTTTATCTTGCAGATATGCTCGTAAACATATACATACGTATGCATGTGTGTGTGTGTGTTTGTACACGTTTTCTGTTTTTGAAGTTGTAGCTGATATACTTTGTATCGATGACCGTTTGAACTTTGCTTATGGGTCTTGGGCTGTTCTGTTCCTGCTCGTTTAAATGTGAAATTATTGTTAATTTATCAAAAGCACCAAAAAGGTTCCTGTTGCTCTATTCCATAAAAATTGCTGCAACTGCAGGCAATTGCTGCTCGTCATTTAAGATGATAATTGTTATTATATCCAGCTGGTGGTCTGGAAAATAAGAGAAGTGTTTTATAATTATAACATTTATTTTGCATTCTAAGCCCGCGGCAGAGAATACATACATGAGTACTTTCTAAACAGTGTACGGATTGTGGTATTGAAATGATCTGTCCCGATAATAAAGTTCTTAAAACCGAAGATAGCCCTGGAAGAGAAAGCTAATATATCTTGCAACGGTTAAGCTTAGACATTTATTAAAAAAATACAACATTTCCGTTTAATGTCCGTTTGCAGTTAAAAGAAAAAAACAGTCCACTTTTCGATTTGCATCATGCAATGAAAAGTGTGTGCAAGTAAGCGTAAGCGCACATGAATTGGAATGCGTTTGCATAGAATTCCCAACGGTATTAATCAAGCGATCTTTTTACAAATATGGCACACAATAGAGCCAGTATTTGTAACCCGATAGTAATTGAGTAAATGTATTCCTCTTGCTACGTAAGTGATGCAACAAGTACCTAATTATGAGTTACGGTTATGAGACGCTTAAGTTTTGATGTAAAATCTTAAAATGTGGAATCAATAATTTCTAATGGTTGATTTTCCAAACACAAACTGCGTCATGCACGCACGCAGTCGGTGTGTCGAAATAAAGTTTGCTTATTTGCAGTTCTCGCTGTTTGCCGGATCATCAATGCAACATTAAAAGCCATCATATTTGTAAACAAATGCTTTGCCAAGTTGTACGATATTTGCTTGTACTTGCACTCGTTAGAGAACACTTCATCCTTAACTAGTTAGCTGCATATAATTTAAACACATTCCGCCACAAAGACTGGTGATTTTAGCACAGATGCTGTTCGACACGCACACAAACGCAGACATTATTGTTGCAATTGTGAACTTGGTGATGGTGGCCACAATTGTATTTCATATTTCATGCGCACGCGTTTTTCTTTCTTTCATCCGGCTTTCTTGGCTAAACTAATTTTCGTTGATTCATAAAGGTATGGTGGAAGGGATTCTTAAACTTGCCAAATTGAATGCCGTCAACGAGCCATGATTGCAAGTTCTTAAGTACGTCAAGCATAAGAAAACAAATGAGGATGGTATCGATAGTACCGCCAGCGGATGTTACTAGGATCTACGTTGTATTAAATTCAAGTGTCGAAATTGTAGAAATTTTGTGCTAGTGAGCGGTAGCGTGAACAAATAGGTATACTCTTAAACCTAAAATAATACATTTCAATTAGCTTTTGAAGCAAATAAATAATTAAGTTCATTTTTGAATATTCAGAAACTTTTAGTTTTTGATGCTCTTAATCTTAATCTCAATACAAATCGTAGTAAGCGATGGTAACTCGTTGTATAGAAGTTGTTAAGAAAAGTCACAGGGTTGCAAGACGAAAAAAAGAGCTTTTCTGTATTAAAGCTTTGTTTGAACATTTCTAATTCTCATTTTGTTCATGTGAGTTTTGGAGTAAGTAGTTCCTTTCAGATCTTTCGAGTCTACTGATGAGTTGAATAGCACCAACGAAATGTCGGCGGCATATAAACGTCTAAAAATGAGAGAAAACATTTATATGGTATATTTTTAGACCTAAAATAAAACATTTCAGTCAGCTCTTAAAGCAAATTAATAATTAAGTTCACTTTTTAATGTTCTGGTCTTATGTTATAATTTTTTATTTATTTTGCTTAATGAAACGTTTGTAAACATTCCCCATCTTCCAGCCTTCCTAGTTTCAGTACAATGCAATACATCAGGGCTCATTCCCTGAGAACAAGTTGAAAGAAAAAAATATAAAACGAATCGTAAACAATTTAATCGTAATTAATTTTAAGAAATAATATTCCTCCACCCACCCCAAATTATTGCCGTCTAAGCCACCCATTTTGTACGGAAGTGAGTGGTATGTTGTAGTGTGTAAAAAATAAAAGTTATTATTTTAGGGAGCTCTATAATTTGTTTACTGTCTATATATCATCCGTCTATATCCGCATTTCGTCAGAAGACTTACAAAGATTTGTATATTTAAAAACTGGACTGCATGTTTTTCTGGAGAGATTTCATAAACTTTCAGGCAACACAAAACGTGTGAAACTGCCCAACATTCAAAAGTTATTTTCTATGCTCGTACAAACGAAAGGTGAAGGAAAGGTCATGTCTCTACAATAGTTTATATCGTATTTGTCATATTGCGCTCTTAAAAAAGCTAGAAAAATACTGATAAATATTTATATTTTCATGCCAGGACTGGATAATTAGAGTTATATATTTAATATACATATTTGTGTTTTTTTCTGTATATATTTGTCTGACGATTTTACTTGTCAATATAGTTATTAAAACAATAGTGGAAAGTTTTTATTTCGTTCCCTCATGGCTTAACATTAAGATGATGTTTTAAACGAAAGCAAAAATAATAAACACGAAGGGGACCCAGACCTCAGGGGGCACTATATAAAGAAGGGATTTGTTTTTTTTTTTTTTTAACTTGCTTATGTTTATGAGACTAATTGAGCTTTGCAACAATTAGCCCATCGATGCAAACGTTTTCGCCATAAAAGTGAGAAGCGAAGTGAAAATGGGAAACAAATCTTCTTTGTTCTCTGCTGCAATCAGTCTTGAGCTTAAGGTATGCAATTAAATCTTAAATTCTACAGTGACTACCTGATGTTTTGTTAATTATTACCGCATGAGAAACTCTGGACACAAACAAACAAGCAAAAATGTACGTGAAAACGTGTGCGGTGGTGGTATGTTGTATTTTGTTTCATGCTGTGTGAATATCGCTTCATTGACAGTTTAAAGTGTTTTGTTGCCAGCAATTTACCAATTTGAGCAACACATGCACTACCACCGCCACCACCGCCACCGCCACCGCCACCGCCACCACTACATCCATACATCGTCATCCTGATCGTCGTTTGAAGGAAAAGCAACGGCACTAATTCCCAAATCCAAATAAACAAAACTTTTGTGAAAAAATCTTGCAAACAAAAGCCACACAATTGAAATGGTCAAACAAATACACAAAATGCTGGAGCATAAAAAATCTTGGGATGAGGAAAAACACTTTAGTGCGACTCGCCGGAGTGCGCTCGTACAAGTGCTACAGTTGCATTATCAATGGCCATAAAAGGATGGATTCTGTTGCCATTGTAAGTATGTGAACTAAACACATAATGTTGCATAGCAAGAGCTTAACAGCATTTATTTCAGAGTGCAGCAACACATCGCACTGCAACAGATGCGAGAAAACGCAAAGAATTTAAGACAATTTAGGCAAATTCAAGCATTAAGTGCTGGGCAACAAACTAAGCTGTGATTTTGACCAAAAAAAAAAACATATACATACAAGAGAAAAAGAAGAAAACAGCACACACAAATTACCATTTGAGCATTTTGTTAAGCGGAGAAGGTAAAAAAAAAAAAATACCATCGGAGAAATACTTTAACGCAATGAGACCATCTTAAGCCAAATGGAATAAAGTACAAATAAAACTTTGCAACTCGTTTTATTTGAGATCATGCCTAAAAACCGTATTTGGTATTTGAGGTGATTGTAGTGGAAAACACTTGAAGCATCTTCCCCAGCAGAAGTTTATAGTTTGATTTCATTTGTTAGAAAGCAAATTTTCTTGCACGAATCTGCAAACCAGACATCGTTTTCTAGTCTATCAAAACTTAATTTATTCCTTTAATACTCTGCTTTGTTTTCTTTTCTTTTCGTTTCGTTTTTTTTTTTGCCAGTTTGATTATGGTTTAACGTAAACTTTGAAATAGACATTTTCCTTTTCCCTGAATCAGTTGTTACGGTAAACTATTTAATGAGGCTTGTTTCGCAATTATCTATTTATTTATCATGGTTCATTTTAGGTTTCTGAGCAATGGACGGGACGGCAGTATCGCCGTCTAGTTAAGCATCGCAGTGACTGGCCTTAAGTAGAGCACCGGTCTATATTTATTGGTAAGTGTGCATCAGTGTCTGAGGACAGCGTAATTTTCCTTTAGCAACATTTGACTTGACCCGCAATTTAAAGGGTTCGTTCTTGCAGGCGAAACACAAAAACGTGCTGTAATGTCAATGTAAAACAAATTTTTAGTGGGAATCAAACAAATGTTTTCCACTGTTAAATACAAAGTAACAATTATAAAATTATGTTGTTAAAAGCAACAAGAAGAATATTTAATTTCTGGTTTTGAAATTTATTAAAATGGGCAGCTGTAAAAGCAATTCAAATGAAATGAAAATGATCTGTCAACAAAGAAAGAACTGGTATTCATAATGTTCACCTGAGTAAACAATGTAACGCATTTTCCATCCCTGAGTTATTTCATTAATGCCCCAACTGCTTTGACATTTTTTAGTAATCCTGCTTGAGTATAAAACAGAATGGAAAGTGAATTCAAGATATTCATTATTAATTTCAATTTATAATTATATAGTTATAAAATAACTTTAAATGAATTATTTATAAATATTGATTTATTATCGGCCTAACAAAGCCCTTTTTATAATAAAAATATAACCTTTATAACGTGTTGGGCAATCCAGGATTTTTTATTTATTGGAAGAACTCCTGCTACCGTTCCTACCCGTTCCCTTAAACCCGTTAAAACACATAAAAAGAAAATATTGTTGACATAAATTTTGAAACTTTTACAAAAATGTTTTTCCAAAATCTGTTTCAAATTAATTAAGTTTCTTTTCGACACCAGTCAGTGTAAATATTTATTGTACAGTCAGTGAACATTGCTAACTTACCTCTAATTCATGTATCGCAGCAGTAGGAGAAAACTAAAAGTTCCTTCCCCTTTTTCTTATTCTTCGATCGACCCAATGGTGTTTATAACACCATGTCCAGTGGCAGATGCTAGGCAGCTGTTCACACGTATCTCTGGGTTGTCGAACAACAAGCATACATATTTGTTAGTCCTTGCGCGTTACACCGCGTACGGCAAAGCCACAATCCCAAGCGGAGTAGCACAATACGGCAAGCACGGAGTTTCTGAATTCAAATAAGAACGGGTTTGCTTCAAGCACAAATTGTACTAAGTTTTAGGCGAAATCTTTTTATATTTTTTAATTTTTCTTTTTCTTACTTACTTTTTGTTTTATATCCCTCTTTTGTTCGAAAATACAAATTTTTTTTTCGTCTGCAACTTTCAAAATTCAAACATAGATCCTCATGACTCTTAGGTAAGCCACGTATATTGGCTTACCTAAGAACTAAAAGCAATATAAGCATTTGAGCACAAGTTCCAGTGCTCGAATCCTGTTGTATTTTATTGACTAGGCAAAAGCTTACAAAATAAATGTCAAATAAAAACGTTTTAGAATGCCTTAAAGAGCATAATAAGATCGCATCAGTGCTATTACTGAATTTGTTAAGAAGTCTCTTAAATGATTTCAGTCCTTGTTTCAAGTTAATCCCCAATCCTTTTTATTATAATCTAATATTCAAAGGAAAATGGTAACACTTACACCAACACAATAATATAAATATACTGACTGCATTTAATGTACCAACAAACACGGTATTAATTAGAAAATTAGCTGTGATTAGTTCGTATCAGTTAATGCAATTTTGAAACTGTATTTTCAAAAGAAACTGTACTTGTGCCCATTTCCATCTCACAGAGTTTCTGTGCTTCCATGCCACTCTTTCTTTGAAAGATCGGCAGATAAGAAGCATTTGAACAACTGCTGATGGGCGGAAATATGAATCAGTCAAATATTGTTTAAGACCAAAGCGTTTAACGTACTTTTTTTTCTCGTTCTCGCTGTCTTCCTCTCTCTCTCTCTCTCTCTCACACACTCTCTCGCGCTGTGTCTGTTTGCTGTTTGGGTACACTGGCTTTATTCAACATGAAAATTTTAATTAATGATGTTTATTTTTCTAAAATTTACAATCTGTGAAAGAATATTAAAAAGAATAATGTAACATTAACATAAACTCACTTGGCTCTAGAGGAGCTTTCTGAAACGCAGAAAAAAAATCTAAGCATGCAGCAATGAAGTAGTAAGGAAATGTTGAAAGTAACTGAGCCATGACGACAACCATTTTAACGAAAAATTCTTTTTCATAGAAAAGTATGGAGCAAACGAGAACAAACACTTGTTCTCAAATGAAAAACACAAAAAGTAGAAAAAGGGTTTATTTAATTCAGGTTGTAAGAAATAAATAAAAGAATTTCGTTGATAAAATACCTCATGAACGAAGAGAAGTTTATAAATTAAGCATAATTTATGCACAAGACCACTCAAGCATAAAACAAAAAATAAAAATATGTATACAGGAAAATTGCAATATTTTGAATTGTAAGAAAAACAACAATGAAAAATGCAAACCCAAAAACACAGTGCAACAAGTGCAATTTTAAAGCTGATTAACCTTGGGGCGATGCAGGTGGTCACACGACACAGGTGGTTGGGCGACTCAGAACATTCCAACTAAAGGTTTCACGTAAAATCTGAAAAATAATTTGAATAAACATAAAACACAACGCACAGTTATCACTTTGAGTTTGGGATAATATAAATTTTAGAGTCTGAGCTGCAATAACAAATGTCATGAGCAGAGGTTTCCGTAGATCTCACGAGCAGCATAGCGACATTACAAGCTCATTCCGTTTTAATTTTTTTGATGCTAAGGTTCTATTTTGTTTCAGCTCACATTATAATTTGCAGCTTCGATATCACGATGTCAGCTAACCGCTTCGTTTGGTACAGTGCACTTTTCAATCAACAACATTTCTCGTTGTATTTTTACTGGGCTTTCGCAAAGTATGCTCCAACCAGTTCCATTTACGTTTTGCTTATGTTAATATATTTGAGAGTTTGCTTGATTAGAGCTCATAATCTTACACTCAATTTGGTATCTAGACAAAACATTCTGATTATATTTCCGAACAAGTAAATATTAAATAGATCCTCCTGCAACAGCTGGAAAACTGGTATCTTATATCATTTGCTCATTTATTGCAAACGTTCTGTTTGCTTGGTACATTCAATTTCAAACTAATTTTAGTTGTTTGCACAGTATTAAGCTAGTCTGAATGTCGTTTTAATTACGACCTGAGAAACAAAACGTTGCCTGTTGACTTCCCTTCCTCTCTATTCATCAAACTAAATTTAGTTTTTATTCAAACTTTAAAACAGTTTTCTTTTTCAAACCTGTGGCCGTTTGACTTATCCCATTATTATATACAAAAAAATTAAACATAATGCAAGTCAGCGTCTTAATCTTGTTTCTGCGCAAGTTCACGGGCTTTGGCGCTTTCCAATTTGGTGATGCGATCCAAACTCTTTGAACCCAAAATACCACCAGCCCACAGCCCAGTGTCTGCGAATTTCATCATGGCGATCGTTGTAGTTGGTCTTAATGGCTTCAACGACTTTGCTGAAGTTGGCCTTATCGTTGGCTGTGACATGAGGCAGAGCCAAAGCTGTGCAGGTCTTGCGGCGTACTAGCAAACCTATGCAGGTAAAACTTTTCAATATATTTTATTCAGAATAAAGTTCAACAAAATGATATGACATAGAAAAAGAGAAACTTTTCGATTGTACCAGCAAAATAACAAAATTGCAGCACCAGGGTTAAATATAAAATGGCGGAAATGTAGTTGCATCTAAAAACGTATACACCTATACATAAACATGCATTAAAAACAACAACAAAAAAGCTAAAAGCGGTAAAACATTAATATCATTTATTTTTACTCTTTCGCTGCTGCTTCATTTTTGCTTACAATCTTTTATTACAAAATTACGTGCTTTAGATGCTTCGCACAGTCATAGAATATATTTATTTTTGCTGCTTTCGGTAGAGACTTTTTAACAAAGATTTTGCGAACTCATGTTGTTGAAGGTCTGTTAATTTTCCCCTGTTTTTCTTTTTTCTTTATATCATTAAGATACACACATGCAATGTTTACGGTGTTTAGTCAGCAGACACTAAGACAATAAAATAACTCTTTTTTCACAAAAACAGCGAAAAAGAAGAAAATTAATTCAAAGGGCTGTTAGTCAACATGTATTTGGTTCCGGGTCCACCTCTAAATTATTTATGGAATTTTGTAGATTGTTTTAATATTCTAGAATAAAAGAAAAACATTTTGCTATCTTCTATAGAATGCGGAACCTTAAAACGCATACATCGCATAGAGACGCGAGTTTTTCGCTTGAGAAAATAAAGTTTTTTCATAATTTGAAAGTCATTAAATGTGAAAATGGATGTCTTTCTAGAAAAGTCGGAGTCCCGTTTTTTTCTTTCTTTATTCTATCGTTGAAAGTTGCTTTTTGATAAGCAATTATAAAAGCAATCATTAAGTTCACAAAAGAAAACTATTTGCAAATATGAGCAAGTGGAAGCGACGCAGATCGAAATGACGCAAACAGTGGCTCTAGTGTATTTAGTTTTGCTTCTACTCACAGATGAACAGACATTGGCCAAAAAAGTATTTTTAATTAAAAAGCAAACAAAAAGAAATTCAATACTCTTGAGTATGAAGCTATGAAATTAACAATGTTTATTTATGATTAACAAATTGCACAATAATCAACTGTTTTCCTTCAGCTTCTTTGCACAGTTTTTAGTGCAAATCTTTTCTAATTTAATGAGAACCTTTCTTTGTGAAAATGTGCAAATATTTGTCTTTCGAATATTTTTTACACACATACATATATTCTTTACCACTTCCTTTTCTGCCCAGAACTGAAGAACACATGCCAACAACGACGATTCGCACGCCCGAAGCTGTAAATATACAACGGTATCATTTCTTTAGCACTTTTACTTTAACTTCTATGAAAGCCAGAAACGTAGTGAAGGAACAGTTATTTGTTTTCGCACATCTCATGAGAAACTGACAGAGTTCTTGCGGCAGCAGTTACGGTACTATTTACGTATGTATGTACATTTTCTAATTACATTTTGCATTGCACAAACACACATCTCTTTTTTACCTAAAGACTGAAGAGAATGTGTAATAAAAATGTAAAAAAAGTGCATAAAATAAACTGAAAAATTCCGCACACTAAAATTACTAAATTACCAAAATAATCTGGATTCGCTGAGCTGCGGTGCATTTCTATCATACACTGATGTAGATTAACATCTGTCAAAGCGATTGTTGCGAAATTAGAATGAGGCTCTATGGCGATAAATAATTCTTTGACCTCTTTAAATTTAAAATTTTTCAAATGACTGTGCAGCACATGCACTTCGACTTGTACTGCATGCCGGACAGTGTAATCAGAAACGTGAACCTTTGTTGAGAAACTCATCTACTTTCCGCAAACACTGTTTATATATATTTTCTGAGAAAACTTCATAAACGATTGTTAGTTGCTTACACAGTACATAATATGCAAAAATCGCTAAATGCTTATTCATAAAAGCAGAGCACAGCGAAAATGTCAATAAAATCTTATCCAGGCGAGACCCATTTGTTTATTTTTTAATTGAAGCCTCTTTCTCAGCTGTTGCATATTAAATGTTATTTCACACAGTTGAGAAAAGTTATCAACAAATTCTGTAAAAATGTCTCAAACAATGTCGAAAAAGAGAAACTAAATTAATCAATTCTGATTGTGATATTGCAGCCGAACCAAAGCAACAAACCGCATTCGCTGTTCGATTAAATTATTCGTTCTTTTCTAAAGGGGCAATTATTTTCCGTTTTTTATTAAATTGTATAAAAACTTCTCTTTCTGTTTTTTCCCCCTCCAGAGACATATAGTGTCCAGACAGCAGAGAAAATTCTGTCAGGGGTGGACTTGAAAGTAGTGTTATTGCAGTCTAATTATAATTATTACGGTAGCGTTCTTATGAGAATTCTAATGAAAATAATCTTATAAGAGTGTCACAAAACACACACACACACACACGTTTGTCTTACGTTTGCGTGCGTCTGTAGTGGTTATAAGATTAACAGAAACACGTATACACCTTGCTAGATATGAAACAGAATATTGAATATTTTATTCGACGCTCTCTCTCTCTCTCTCTCTGATATCACATCAAAGTTAACATCAATTGTAGCCGCTGTGTGAAATAACAAATCAATATTATAAATTATTTTTGAAAGACGATGACTGGATTACAATTAATAATAAAAAAAAGTTTAGTTCTCATGACAACACGAATGAATTTATATTCGGTTTTCTCACATAACATACCTGAAAGATGTATGCGCACTGCCAGGACAAAAATCAAATCAGATAATCAATATTTAGTTAATCTAATATTTTATGTTTATCAATACAAATTCGAAAAAGCATGAGATGCTTGTGTGTGTGTTTGAATGTTACTTTATTCATATGACTCTTGAAACAAACGATTGATGCTCAAGACCCTAGAAGGGCTGCAGAAAGTAAAATGATTTCATTTTCGGGCATTCAATATTATCAGACAACGACGACAAACAACAGTGAGGAACAAGATCTGCGGTCTCCCAAAGACTGCATTCTTATAAAAAAAAAATATTCTCTTTATTTATCTATTTTCTATCTGACTTGCACTTTTTGTATCACATCACAGGTAATGTCCACTTTTTGTTATGTTCTTATATTTTTTACCCATCACTCCCCGACCGTAAAATGTCTAGAGATAGAGGAAGGTGCAGGGAACCTCTGCCGACATCGTAGATAGATGGAGTCATCCAGGATAACCATCATTTCAGGAGCCTTATTCAGCTGAAACGTAGTGGCTACGGTCGATACAGGTCGCATGGAAAGGAATGTTGATAATTTTTGACTATAGGGTCAATAATGATGCATCTTACTGTTCCTATCCACCTAGGTGCCTTTCTTGCCCGGATATAAGAGATGCAGTATGCCTTAGTTATCATGGAAATCAAAATCTAAATCATGTAGCCAAAGTAGCTTTTAGGGATTACTCTGCTGCTGAATTCTACTACAGAAGAGTATAGATAATCCAAGCTCCTGTGCAAGGCTCCATAAAAATAGGTGTTTAACAGCAATTCCGGGGCGGTGGTGTAACGTCCTGCATTCACTACGTTGTTTGATACATCGACAAATTAATTTTTAAAGCAGACGCTGATCTGAACATTTTTTCTGTGTATGGAGTTGGTGTCGGCTTGCACTCCGTGGATTTAAACCACTGGCGGGCTAGAGCTCTCTAGCTAGGGGCCGACGAAAATCGCAATCCACTTTACTGCACTAAGCAATTACAGACTTTGCAGTAACTAAAGCACAAATTGTGTTCAGCTTGTTTTCTATAGGGCTCTCAGAAAACTTATACACAACACTAAATTTATATAGAATTTCACTTTATCTCAGAAAATCATCGATTCAACATACAACAACTGCGCACTTGTTGTTTAGACCACTTTCATCAACAGAGGTTACTTCTAGTGAAATATTTCATTGCATGCCAGTACTAGAATAATGATTTTTCTGCAATATTCTCAGGTTCGAATATCGTTTGCGCCATAGAATGAAGTAAGCACAGCAATATCACTACATCCACCAAACGATGCGTTGCAGTTTTATATAGACTTTTTTGTGATGAAAAATTAGATTTTATTTTAATAAATTATTTGCACTGCCCACTATTTTAAGTATTAATAGCAATATCTGGAATGGTTGGGATATTAATTACATTTTTTTTATTTTAAAAATTGCACATGTTCCACAAGCATATTTGCCTTAATATTTTTTACAAAATGGCTGAATGTACCAGGTCTAGAAAACAGTACATTCCATAAACAGGGACTTAAATCTGTTGTCAGAGCCCCGTTATTTTAGAAAAGGTTTGAAATTGCAACTAGTATTCACATTAATTTTCCACTCACGACTTCACTCTTCGTTGTCATTGTTGTTGTTAAACCCTGCACCATAGATGCCACTAAGAGATCACGGGAAGTTATATATAAAAATATCCCGTGAATTCTTCCAGTGCCATTAACTGTGCTGAGTTTCTTATCACACGGCTTAATGCTAAGGAACACTTTTTAGTCAAAAACACTTTTCAAACGTACAAAAAACTTACCCAGCCATTAGTAGGACTGCTCGCTCTGCTGGCTCCAATATTCATTCACGGACTTAGCTGGAAAGACACACATCTTTGAGACATATAAAAAAATTTTAATTTGTGGTAAAAGTCTTGGAAAATCCCCCAGCATTGATTGAAAACAAAAAAAAAGAAGCAAGACTTTGTCCAGCTGCTTGTTTTTAACAAATACATAATCGTATGTCAATGGCTTCACAATCGTTTTTGTGGCAAAAGTGATCTTGTCAATCAAATGGCATGAGGAGGAAAATAAAGTAAGGAATGTGTAACATACTTCTGTCTTTAAATGTATAATTTTTCCTCAAGCCATTGTATCCTTAAGATACTTTGGTGCAAAAAAAAACGGATGCTGCAGCTGTTGGTTTTTGACGAAGAAATCAACCTGCCTGTTTGAGTAGTAGTAACGCTTTTGTCGTTTTACAAAGTTTAGAAGTACACTAACACATCAAATTGAAATTGTATCGACATTAGGTAATTGGGCAAATCGAAATAAACAAAAAATATATGTACCTGTGTATGCGCTTTTTATAATAGGCCTCTTCAAACCAGGCTATTTATATATATGTATGTATATATAATTTTTTTCTTTTGCATATTTTTGTAAATAAAATAAAAACTAAGCCACGCTTGACCTTTTTTAAGCTTTTGTTGCGCTGAGGTTTCACTCTAAATGGCTTTTATATCTGTTAATTAATCAAAATCTTATCTACGGTCGGACTTCAATGATACATATGTACATATGTATAAAATAAAATGTTAAAAGTAGAAACGATGCGGTTACTTTGAGCTGTCGGCTTTTTGTTTATAGAAATTAAGAAAACTGAAGCTGAAATAAATAACAATAACAAATGATGGGTGTTTGAAACAGTTTAAGCTTTAAACAATTTTTAAATTTAACACATGACTCCGAGGTAAACAAAAATGTTTATCATAAACGTAAAATATTTCTAAAGTAGTGAAGTAATGCCAAACTATTAATCATCATTTGTTTCATTAAAATTAATAAATAGCAAAATAATTATTTTCTCAAAACAGTGCCTACATAAGCTTTTTTTCTTCTTTTTATGGCAGCTCGGATTGTTGGTATGCTTCGCAATCCACACCGCTTAATTTGTATAGCTAATTTCGCTACGTGTATTGCGTTTGCAGTATTTGCACTGAACACCTGCCGCTTGGAAAACAGGACTATATACTAAAAATTAAATTTATTGAGTTGTTGTTTTTCCAAAAGGCTTGACAATCCTAAAGTTATGAGATATTAATAGTTCAAAAGTTCAGAACTGATACTGATTGTACACGTTGTGGAAAACAATGCAAGCATAATGTCGCAAAGAACTTACGTTTGAGCCGGTTTTTCTAAAACACACACACTGCATTCAAAACAATAACAAAGTATGAGAGTTTGTTTTTGTTTTCAAAACAATTACACGAAACAAAATTTGCGTACGTTTTTTCCCTTAATATATTGTTTTTTTTTTTTTCTTCTCTCTATTTAGCATTTTCTGTTTCTTTGTGTCAATTCAATTGTACTTTTAAAGAAGTTTCCAAAATGTTTTGGGGACTTACAAATTTAACTTTTTTGTAAATTTGGCAGTTGTTGCATGTTTGCAATTTTTTCAGTAACAACAAAGCCTCACTTAATTTGTTGTTCATTTGAGTTTGCTATCACATATTATTTGTTGCACTTTTAACAGTGTTGTATTATTCAATATAATATAATATAATGATGCCATCATCACCATTACGCAGATGATAATGATAGATCGGTCGACCTAAAAGAGTAAATTCCCCTAATAATCAAATTGTAAATTTCTCAGATTTAGCAGATTCTAAGTTTCTCTCTTAAAGCAGCTCAAGCCCGCATTAATTTGCTTAAATATTTTCTAGACATTCTCTTTTTTAAACACACAATTTAAAATAAAAACTTATAAAGTAGACTGCCTTCCCTCTCCCTTTTTTAGGGCACTGCCTACATATGCACAAACATACATGTACATATGTATGTTAGAATTTAGGTTGTATTTGTGTGATCATACATACATACAAAGATATTCTCCAACCAAAATTACATATAAACTAATCAAAAAACACCAACTCTAGAGATTTATTGTATTTGCAAATGGTATTTTCGTAAACTAAACAAAGCTAGGAGTACATATGTACGTCATTATTAACGTGTGTATGTGTACACGCACACAAAACCCCAGATAGTTAATAGTTAATGGTTTGGGTAAGAGAGATATTGCATGTGATTGAAATGAAATATAAAATTACATTAAATTACCGGATGTAATTGCGGTGGTCGTGTCAGGTAAACTGCAAATAAAAAAGAAACAAAGCAAAAGAAAGAGATAGACTGTGAAAAAAAACACAATAATTGTAAAACTAAACTTGTTAAAGATTCATTAAAAATACAGAGGTACGGTTTTTGTTTGGACTAATGAAATCTTAATTAAATGGTTTAACACAAAAACAGTAAACGGATTCTAAGCACAACAATAAGTTTTGAATGTCTACTGGTTGTTGCTACAGTTTAGTACACATACATACATACAGGCATACACTCATACATGAATATGTATGTACTGAACAGAATATGATGGAATTTAGTTTAGTCACACTAGATTAATTTGATATCTCTTATTTGATCTCTATGTGCTACAAATTATTTTATTTTTTAATCATTTTCAGGATGACAATGCGAAATATTGAAAAATAATAGGTATGTATAATATAGAGAAGAAAAGAAGATATATAGCTTGAAAAACGACTAGAGTAAAGCTAAAACGCGTAGCACATTACTAATTCTATGAAGTTTTATGACACAATCGATTGTATCGCATATACATACATATGTATATTTTTCTCTTACTCCCATGGGAGACCTCTTCAATTAGATTTAATTTGATATCATGGTACAATCTACAATCGCTTCTTCTGTTCCAATTGCCGCCTCCTGGTATGTGATGGGCATCCCCAGCATCGACTGCTTGCTTTTTCCAGCCTATGGAACCTAATTTTGTCAGAGTGCCACAAATCCATCGCCATTTACTTTTTCGTATTTCAATATTGATTGATTGCGGTGGAGGAAATTTCTAGAGGCGGCTGTTGTGGATTACCATGGACTGAAATATAATGTCAAATGTCTGTCTGGCTTTGTTTATTCAGTTGACGATATCTTTCTTGGATCCACTAGTCTTGATGTTGACGACACTGCATTAGTAATAAAACGAGTTGTTAACATGTCGAAATGTTTTTTTTTTTTTTTTTTTTTTTTTGTAAGCTTCTGCTCTTCCTAGTGCTATTTGCAATGCTGCTTGGTATGCGGTTTATGGAGGTGTGCTGAGTGGGATAAACATTTCAACAAAAGTGTCCAAGCCTTCTAGTCTACGTAGTAGAGCTCTTACTGTTTTACTTATTTTTTCGTCGAAATTTTGGCTTCAAAGGCGTGAAAGGCTGAAAAAGACAGAAAATAATTGATAAAAAAATTATATAAATTTTAATGAATGTGTTTATAAAACACGCGAAACATCATCGTCCTGCATCATGTCCATGAGCACTATGGCACTGCTGTATGGAAATTGTGACATGCCATACAAATGTGATTCCTTCAGATTAGTGGAATCAGTTTATTCAGCAGCTTATTTTCCTATTAAACCTGAACTCACAGCCCAGTTCCATTCCCAGACCATTCAAGATCCTATTTTCATTTTAATTCGCTCTCCAATTGAAAATAAATTGCTCAGTGATGTGTGCTTGTAGCTCTCTCACTAAGCACAATGGCACAACTAAGCTTGTGCATGTAGCCAATGTCTTTAGGCTTAAATAAGCTGTATAATTTACACCCGTATGTTTTCGTCTAACATACTTATCGAATTCCTTGAAAACAAAAAATATAAATAATAATCTATTTTATTTATTTAAGTTAGTTATTCAACTTTACTTAATACATATTGTCTTCTTCACTCGCACATACAAAACCAATTTCTTGCCAGCCCCTGTTGCTTAATAAATATTTTTTTATTTGCGATAAGCCCACACCACCATAATTATTAGTTAAATTATTAAGGGATTTCTTCTTTCTTTTATTTCAAAGCTTTTTTATTGCTGCTACATTTGCGGTATCAAGATGTTTGTCATCAATTTCTGTCATATGAGGTAAACAATCAATTAAAAAAAAACTATAAAATAATAAATAAATTATTTGCTAAGGAAAACGTTCAATGCTATTTTGAAAGTACAATAGCGTTTAAGACAAACGTCAGACGTTCGCAAACAGTCTTGCAACAATAAAGCCTATTGGCTTTCTGCTCTTAACACAAAAAATCTCCCAATTCTCAGACGCTTTTTGCACGATAATTTGCTTGAAATCATGAACTTTGTTGTTTTCCCACTGTTTGTATTTCATGTCTTTTTTTTTTCATTTCTACTTCCATTACGTCTTGCGAAGATGAGAAAGAAATAATCAACGAAAAAATCAACTAATTTTCTTTTAGTCTGTATATATTTTTTTTTTTTGTTTTATGTATTTATATGTATGTACAATATAAAAAAAAAATCCCAGTATGTTTTGACATTTTAATTTTACAGTTTTCTCATCGTGATACTTCAATTGTGGAAAGATGTATTTGTGTTTGCAGGGCGGTCAAAGTTTGTTGCTGGCCTGACAAAACAACAACTAAAGTGGCGTATCAAACTAAATTAGACTGGACAGTTTGCTACATTAAGTGATATTTACAAGATCCAACCAAAAAAGATATTTCGGGACTACATCCTTATGATGGAAATCAATTAGAATTTTCTATATTCGAAGACGCAATGATTATTTCTTAGAAAAATCAAAATCAATTTGAAAAAGTCCAGATCATGATCACCTGCACGATTGCTTTTCATATTATTTAATATAACAAATGGCTTTATAGTTTGGATGAGTTGGGTAAATAATACGCTTAGTTAAATTACACAAATTTGTAGTCGCAAGCTTCAAGCTTTGGCCTGCTGAGTTGGCAGAGATTTCTTGCAAAAACATTTCCGTCGTTTAAAATTGTCTTTTTTGTGAAGAACTTTTGTTTATTTGGTTCAACAGGCATGGCCAGTCGATGAGTTGCAAAAATTTAAATGAAAACCGTTTGTGCGAAATTAAAAAACAACAACAACAAAAACTACAACAACTTCCATATATATGAATTTGCATAAAATTATCAAATAAAAGATTTCGTGGGAATATTTTTGAAACTATAGAAATTATGCAGTGGGAAAATAAATTTTTATTCCCAAGAATTGATATTTTTCAAATTATAATGATTTATTTTCCAGACCAATAAGTCTGCAAATATGTGCACAAAAGCAGAAATAAAAAAAATAAATCAAAAACTATATTTTGAACAGCAACAATTTCTGTGCGATGTTGCTGTTGTTGTTATCATGGAATTAAGTCCGAAAAGAAGCATAACAATCAAACAGTTTGCAAAGTCAGGTGGTGGCATGTGCTGGCGCGATCTTACTAACGGTGCATAGCGACACACAGCTGGCCACTTAAACGTGATTGCAATTTTATTTTCAGTTTATTAATTCTTTTTTCGTCTTTCCCCCTTTTGTTTGCTTTGTCCATCTTATATGGTTTGTTTTTGGCTTCAACAATGAAGCATAACAACAGCAACAGCAACAGTAACAGCTGTAACATAAAAAGCCGTACACAAGCGTCCATTCATGTGCAACATTAAAAAAGACAAAAAGACAAACTAGATCCGTCAAGTCTTAATGTCGCCGAAACAGCAAATGTGGACACATACGCAGCAACCAAAAAGATTGACTCTTTCGCATCCAATTGTCAGTACAATCACGCATCAATGTAGCACGTTTTTATATGATGACCGCCTCAAAAAATACTTGCACTCGCACAAACAAGCAAAACATTCATGCATACATACAAACACTATCAATAACAACGAATGATGAATGAAAAAAATTGCAACAGCAGAACAATTGCGTACCAAACAGGCAACACAGTGTTGCATGTAGCACGAGTCATTTATTTTCAGTTTTTGTTCTCCTTGCGCCTGTTGGTAGTGCTGCATTTGCTTTGAAGTATTTATCAATTGTCGAGTGGCTGCCAGTGAAGTAGTATGTACATATGTATCTTTTTATTTCAACTGAATTATGTTGATGAGTCTTAGACAGTTTTGTAGATAAATATGATGCGATTGCTGTGCTGCTACTGCTGCTGGTGGTGGTGGTGGTGGTGGTGGTGCAACACACATCAAATCCGGAGATGATTTGTATTGATTGGCTGACTGCTGGTACGGTCGGTCAATCATATTGGATATTCATGTCGTTGTTGTAAAATACAATTGGTCAATAGCTTAAAATCCTCAACAATAAACTAAAATTATTTATTATTTTTGTTCGCAGCCGTCCGCCAATGGTACGCATTTTTCGTATAGTCTTGCAACAATTACAAAAACAGCATAGAAAAAAATAAGAGTTTCATTGAAAATTGCAAATGGACAATCGTTGCAACATGTTGCATACACAGGCCGCCTTATGTTACACATGTTTATTGTACGAGCTTAAATTTGTACGTGCCGTAAATAAACAATGGGTGATAGCATATCATATAATATACATACATACATGCATACGTATGTATGTATTTGTGTATCATATTTAGGCACACATACATACATAAACATATACATGCATGTGTGTGTGTCATTCTTTATTACATCTGTTGTCTAGTAACTTTAATAACTCCAGATTGTTATACAATCCAATAAATATATGTGGGTCAGTGTGCAGTTGCTGCAAAAATCATTAGTAGATAATAAAATTATTTTGAATTCTTCGAATTCCTTCAAATAATTTTTCTAAATGCGTATTGGCTAACTTGGACTAATTTAAGCAATTGATATTGGGCATTCCGATTTCTAATTTTAGCAATTATTTTATTTAGTGTAACATTTTTTGGCAAATATTTACAAATTTTTTATAGATGTTTACATTGGATTAAGCGTGTCACTTCCTTGAGAGCACATGTAGGCCACATCAGCTGACGAGATGACACAAACACAACAACAAAATGCATCAAGATGTGTTTTAGGCACATGTTTTTTATTTTTTTATTTTCGGAACACAATAGACAAAAGAGCGAGAAAGAATATAACAATGAGCTGATTATTAAGATTATGCCACAAAACAAAAATATCTAATTACGTACACATATTTTTTAGATTAGTTCTTTTTCAAAGTCAGAAAAAATACTGCATCGATTGGTCTGGGTATCCTGTTCTTAAGTAAGTCTTCTGATATCTAATATTCTTGCGTCAGGAAAAGTTTCTACTGTAATTATTTCATAACTACAAGTCAGCTACTTACTACAAGTAAATATCACTTCACTTAAAAACAATTCAATATAATAAACGAGATAGCATCGGGATTATTCAATTATATAACAGATAGTGTTTGCGCAGAAAACCAAATATATCCGTCACTTACAGCCTTTTAAAGCTCTAGACACAGGAAACTTGTTGATGTTTGCTTAAGTTTATCTGTCAGATTTTGTTTTTTCCTTCATAAAGAACATTTCAAATGCCAAAAAGTGCCAACTTAAAGTTCACCAAACAACTGCAGTCCCATTGCTGAAAAACGTTTTGCATTTTGCCAATATTATTTGCAAATCATAAATAAAATATTAGATTTCATTTTGCAGTTTCTCTCAATTACGAGTATTCTCTTGCTCTCTTCAATAACTGCTCCTCTTTTTATAGAACTTTTCAATTTCATTCACACCATATTTTGCAACGACAGCAATAAAATCGTTTGGTACAAAAAGACTGCAATAATGGAACCTGGCGCAAATATGGTTCCAAGTAATTAGATCCCTTTTAGGCAGTGTTAATTGTCTCTCAATCTTACAAATACAGTCTAGTCGAAACTGTTATGTGTACAAGTTAAGCCATATTTGTTTTTGTTTTGTAGTACATTTAACCGGCACTTTGCTGCACTTTGATCATCATTTTGGTTGGGGACTGGGATCATTAAATAATTTAATGCCTCCTCGTATGCGAGAGCTTACAAAGAGAGAGAGAGAGAGAGAGAGTTGAAAACATAAAAAAGACGTTCTTAAATAAAAAAATAAAAAACTTGGCAGAAAACATTTCCAAAAGCCAAAAACAAAACAGTCACTACCAAAGATGCAAACAGCGACGAGTGACAAGATTGTTTGCTTTTGTTTTTGGTTGGAGGCATGAGAACATATGAGGAATAGAAAGAGCACCGTAAGTAAAGAAAATTTATTATTTTTCACTAAAATGGTCATCTAGACGACAATGACGGCAAAAACAGTAACAGCGACAATACACTGACTGACTGACTGCATTATGTTGTCGTTTTATTAATGTGTGTATGGCCAAGATCGGTTTGCGGCTACTTGTTCTCGTTTCTCCTTTTTTCTTGTTTGAGTCGAGGATTTAGCAACTCTAAACACATCTTAAATAAACATTTATTGATTGAGCACCAATCGATTGAGGATGGAAAAAAATATGCAATGTTGTTGCAGCATTAAAATGCAGTTTAACAATTACATATGTTCTAATATATGCATGTTTCAACAGGAAAGAAAGTTCATTGTGTGGTAACTATAGAAATATAAGAGTTCACATTCACAGAAGTTTTTGCGTTGGAGCAGCTGTATTTGCAATGTTTACGCTGATTGCAATAAGCTGCACAATGATGAACCATGAGTTTTTATGCGAAGATTTAATCAGACAATTTACAAAGTTTCGTTAACTGCAGTTTTTTGGAAATGGCTTAGATTATTGCCAAGCTCCGAAGACTTACGAATTATTACGACTTATGAAAGTCGCCATCAACGCTTCTAGGCAAGTTTTAAATATTTAATACTACGACTTAAGTCCACGGAGCGCACAACAGGCCTATACTGGTTTGAGTGTATGTCAATGGACATGGGCAAACATACCCCTCAAATCAACCTAATCTATAGCCAGTGTTGACGGGTTTTTTTCAATGCAAAAATGGTGGGAGAAAGTTTTTCTAAATAGCTTACATAAGTTCAGCACGACAATGATTTCGATAAAAAAAAAACACCTTCTTAATGAAATATAACAGCAGTTGCGCCAGCTTTACTCCTTCGAAGTAATTGTATGTTATTTAACAAATATCTATACAATATTTGTTCAATAAACGTTTGATAAAAATAAAATGTTCTTATAAATACATAAGTAAGTTAACGATTTATACATATTGAGTTTTTTTTTTTTTTTTTTGGTCAAAAACAGTTGTTTATTTTGTATCTGCTCTTGATCGAAAAAAGGAGATTTATTCTGATCTTCAAAAAAAAAAGTAATAACATTGATCATAGCATACTTTGTAAGCTGGACAAATATTATACTAACTAGTTTTATAAGCTAAGCAAATGTTTGAAGTGCTTCTTTCATGGCAAAATAAATATTGAAAATATCCAGGGACCGTTGCGGTTTCAATATCTGTTTTAAACGGCACAAAATAACAAATGTTTATGTGTTCTATTTTTTCGACAAAAATAATGGAAAATTTATTAAAATTACTGAAATGCAAGGGAAACTAGAATTATTAACATTTGAAGTATTTTACGGAAATATTTGGCCACAACTACGGCAGTCGAAGGCCCCGTGCAGCATGCTTGAGGCATGGGTCGGTCATTGCATTTCCAGCATCTCCCTACTGAAAGCTTTATTGTACATATTTGCTAATATTTTGAATAATTTTTTAATACACATTGAACGAAACCCTAAGAAAGCCTACGATTCATCTTATTAAAGTAATGGAAAAAAAAAAGTTTGTTGCGGGGAATTGTGAATGATGTAAGACAAAAACAAAATAAGCAACAAATGCACAGCATTCGACCATTGACCGTGATTCCATCACGAATTCCGTAGTTTGGCCCCTGGAATTCAGTTCATATCGCACTCGGGCTCAAACTGCACTGTGGCCAAATAAATATTTGGCAATAAAATGTTAATAAAGATTTTGGCCAGTATTTTACAATAATTTGCTTTAATTGACAATGTATATTGGGCACGGCCCAATACAGTGCTCTTACTTGTTCAGTAATAGACTTAGCTACAGCCATTAGTTGGAGAAAAAAGTGTTTTTCTGCTGCATTTACCATTTCATTAGTTGTTACAATCATTTATTGGCGAGGGGCCATGCATTGATTTGAACGTTTCTGTGAGGCTAGAAACCCAAGAATAAAATCAATCACTTCCTCTACCAGTTCGAAAAAGAGTGCTTTGGAAAGCCTGTTTGATACGATCTCCATTTGCAGTTGTTGTATTTGATGTCTGTAATTATGTTTTGATTTTTCTAATTATTATGAATTCTGTCTCAATCAATGAATGAATAATGTTTGCATCGCTGGATGGATGGATCGATCGATCGATGGTTGTTTGATGATGTTGACGACGACGACGACGACGAAGATCACGATGATGCGTGGAATTCTTGCTGATGGTATTTGTTTGATTCGCTGAGACTTTCTTTATTGTTTTTCTATAAGTGGCACTTTTTCTGTTGGTTTTTTTTCTCCTTCTTCTTCTTCTTCTTCTTTTCAATATTACTATTCATTTAACGGTGTAATACCAGAGTGTGTATCTGGAGTGTAGAAATCAGACGCCATACATTAGTGGCGCCATTGTTAAAACGCCAGCTACCACCATCAACACCATAAATGGTGTTTAAGACACAAGCTTGTCAAAAAACAAGCAAACAAACAAACAAACAAACTACAAACTAACTAAAAGAATAAGAGCCAAGAAGCGCAATAAAGGTGTACGGACGAACTGAAATGTTTTGACTATATATAGAATAAAAGATTCTGGATTGTTATATTTGAAAATGAAATGAAACTTTTTTCTAAAACTTAAGAAGAGACAAAAAAGTTGACTGTTTGTTTGTCAAAGAAGTTCTGCAGGATCCATCATAGTACACCATTTCCAATTTAATAGAACAACTTTGCCATCACTAAATTTTTATATGTTGCTACAATTTTATCGTGAATTTAATGTTGGCGTTTTAAAACAAATGTTGTTCAAATTTTAAAAGCCAAAGTCGTGTTGAAGTTCTTGTGCTTGAAATCGAAATCAGTCAAAACTCCGTCAACGGCAAAACTAGTTTTATCGTCATTACGCAAGTTCGGCTAAATACATCAGTACTCGTATATAGCATATGGCCAAACCAAGCAAATGCCGTATTAAAATGTTCCTGTCATTTGAGCCATCTTTATTTGGTTTTTACTTTCAGCTAATTTCGGTTCGCCAGAAAGAGGAAAAAAAAAGTTTGAGGTTTGTCTCATGTTCGCTTGAAAAGAGCTGTTTGATGGGGATGCGGATGCGGACGAATCTAATGATTTTAAGCCAATTTGCATATTATGTCGCTGAGATTAGTGTCGTAAATTTGCTATTAAAGTCATGTTTATTTTTGCTTGTCGTTTTGTGATTTCTTCTTCTTTATCTTAGTGTATCTCTCGCAATGATTTAAGCTTGGGAATTTTTTATCAGAAAACACAACTAAACAGTTGCTTGGTTTCTGTGCTCTCGACTTATTCATTTCATTTGATAAAAACTTGTGTTTTCTGTGTTGATAGACGATCTTAAGTTTGGACTTAATTAAGCAAACTACATACATAGTTATAACAAATACGTCCTTCATGCACACACATAAAAATTAAATTAACAAGTTTAAGCCGGGGTTGCCGGCAGAAAAATATTTATATCAAAACGTAAACACGTTGTTGCCTTCTAAGTCAGAGTTTGATAAGCTAAATTTTTCATTTATCAATGGCAAGCATTTTTACAAAGCAAAATGTCAGCATCAGAAGGCTGAAGAAATTTCATGTCGCTCTTATTTTCCAGCGGATCTTCAACTTCCGCTTCGAGTTTCCTACCAGATTTCCAAAGTAATCATTTGCACAGATAAAACGTCTGTAACTGAACATTTGCGCGGGTGCTCTTGCCAGTCTGTAGGCAATTAAAAATGCGTCATTACAAATGAAAACAAGTTTCATGCAACTTCTGGTTGCAAATATAAAACTTCCGCTAGAAAGTCAGCTCTCACATAGAAATTAAATGCATTTATCAGGCATTAAGAGAACACACCTTCCTTCACTTATTCGTTCATTCATTTACGTTCAATCTTCAGCCACTTGCCACAGATATTGTGGCAACATCATTAGTTTAACAAGCAGCTACAAATCTTGTAGAACCCTGCAACCTGAAATGAAAAAAAAACAATTTCTTGAGCACCACGTTGCACTGATTAAAATTTCAGGAAGTGCATCTAAACATCTGTGTGTACGGGAGTGCTGGCCTACGAAACATAATCTAATCAATTTAAAGAACAAACTTACTTACTTGTTGCAATAAAACTTGCTTTTGCAGATTTAAAGAAACTGTAACAACAGACCAAGAAACAAGTTTCTGTTTTGTTTGCCAAAGACACACACAACCCTCTAAAGAATTGCAAAGCAGACTGAATGAATGCATCATGTGGAGTCAACATGCGTTTAATTATGCGTATGCAATGGTCAATTAATGTGAGCATGTCGTCACTATTTTGTAGCCTGTTCGAATTCTCAACAACAGCCCATAAATCAGAAATTAAAGAAATGTAACAGCCACATCTTTTGCTCTACATCGCATTGCACATGTACTGGCTGCCATCGGAGCTGCCATCGCCACCGTAATCATCACCACTTGCAGCAGCGGGAGCAATTCATTCAGGGACAACAACAGCAACAGCAACAGCAGCAACAACAACACCACCATCACCAATACCAAATGAAAGCCAGTGTGTTGCATCTTAAGCTTTATGCGTAAAAAGTTTTGTTAATGTTTATTAAAAGCACGTTTACAAGTGCTAATAATTACAATATTTATTAGCGTACAAAAATCTGAAGAACATACAACAATCTCATACAAAAAAAAAACTCAAGTCAGCAACAGCAACAACAACAATGCGCAAAGCAAATAAGCAAATCCATGACAACTCTTTTAGCGTTAAGAAAACATGGCTTAAAACAACGCATTTAAACACATTTATTTTCAATGTTCTTGTAGTTGGAATCAAGTGAAGACGAAGGCTGCAGTTCGTTCAGGCAGGCAGGCAGGCAGGCAGGCAGGCAATCCGGCCGTTATGCAGTTTCCAAACACTGTATGATGGTGATGAAAAAATCATCTAAATGCAGATGCATAACATTTTATCTTTATTGGATATTGTTTTTTATTTCTCGTTTTCGCTTTTTCTTTATGGATGCAAGACACAAATGTGCTCATTAATGTTAATAAAACGAGCAATTTCTTTTCTCAAGATACGAATGATGACTTAAGCAGCGCGCAGTAGTATCGATGGAACGAATGACTGACTATTCATTAAATACATGCATGGCAAGTTCCAAGTCGATGCTGTTGGGAGAGATTTGAGGGGCATTGAAAACTATTTCATGGTACCAACTAAATTTGAGAAAACTCACACGAACGCACATTTTCCTCACATGCTCTCCCGATTACAATAATCAGTAGCAGGGTGGATAAGTCAAATGTATGACCAACCAAAAACTCAAAAAATGTTGATTTTTTTGATAAATCATAGTGGAACTTTTTTTTCGCATGACATACCCATGCCGGTGGCACAATATCGACACATTTGTGTCCTCAACCCTTTCTTGTGTACACACATACGAGTAAAAGCAGCAAGTACATTGCTGCGTATTTTCTCAATATTATTTACGCAAGATTGTGAATAGACTTTTTTCAGTTGAAATAAAGCCAATTTAAAACAAGTTTCCAAATCTCACGGCGCCCATGGACGTTGTGTCGCACTGAAGTGTAACCTCACTTGCATGGGCATAGTGTCGCTTTGGAAAAAGTCATAACGTAGCAGCATATTAAATCCTTTTTAAAAATTCTGATTACATCGTTCACATAGGGGTCACATGAGTAATCTGTATTGTGTCTTGATACAGGCAACAACCTCGGCAGAATGACGTACCAATAATGTGTACGAAATGTCTTCAAAAATACAAGAAGCTTTTATGTTGCTTTGGTTTTGCATAGTGTATATTGTAATGCGGTTTTTCAATGCATTCCATTTTCGAAAATAGATCAAAATATTAATGCTCAGCAATGTCTTTTTGCAACAATTGGTGCAATTTTTTCTTACAATTTCCAAGTTAAGTTAAATGGATTACCGGAAGTGTCGGAATGCGGATTGGATAGGGTGGACTCCTTCATCCGTTCATCGGGTTGGTTCGGTAGGGATATCTCCCTACAGCCTCTTCGGGTAACACAATGGGCCCTTTCTAGGACCCAAGTGAGCCGGTCTCATCACCGAAGGCCCGCGTAACATAACATAACAACAAAGTTAAGTTCATAGAAAAGCTTTGAATAATATAATAGGAGGACTCACTTGAACCATTGAAATTGAAGAGAAGGCCAGCATTTTACTTAAAAAAAAAAAAAAGTTGGTCATCTTATGCACATCTTAAGAAATTTTGATACCGCACATTGAGGATGCCCTCCTCATACGCAAACTCCTATGAAACCTGAGCAAATGCAGCAAACAGCGCCTGCCAATTTATTCATATCGCACAGAATAGTTTGTATATTTTTCAACCAACTCGTAAGTAAAAGCAGTGTTAATTCCAAGGCGCCTTAAATGACATCCGATGACACATTATTTAGATTTTTATGGCAGTCTAATAAAGAAAACAAAAACATAAAGTAACAAAATGTTGAAGCAATTAAACATAAGCACAGCACATTTAAATAAAAATTTCTGAATAATGAAGACCGTAAAGAATTGATACCTGCCGCACAAAACAAAATGGACACGAGAAATGAAAATTCATTGAAAACTTTTATTAATGAATTTGCAATAAATTTTCGAACTGACACACTCATCGTTGTCAGCAGGTTTCGAAAGGCGTATTCTAATGTATCCATGTGTGGTGTTTGCTTCCTTTATGATTTATGAGATCAATCAAGAAACAATGTTGGCTGGTCGGAGGGAAAATAATATTTTTGCACGAAAATTGTTTCTGATTGATTAAGATGTTGTGAGGCCTGCCCGGTACAGCAACCGATCGCCGCACGAAGGGCAAGAAGCAAACTAAAACAGGTTTGATTTTTTCTTTTTCAATTATCTGCTTTTGTATTTAGAATTGGATCAATAACCCTTAAAGTGCAGTCAGTTTGTTTTCTTTAAAACTTTTGCCAGCCAACGTTGTTCGTTACTTGAGTTTCGCAGAAATATTTGCAACTTGGTGAAAAATGGCAAAAACAAAAAAAAAAACAAAAAGGTTTTTTTCAATTCCTGTATAGACGTGTATAAGCGTGTGTTTCAGTAGTTTGCTAGTTTTTGCTTGGAGAATTTGAAAGTGAAGCATTTCAAGTTTATTGGCATTTTGCAATTTATTTATTTTTGCCGTTTTGTTTTTCCTTTTCCTTTTTATTTTTTGTTTTTTGGTGTTTTATTACACATGAGCCACACAAAATAACTTCGAATCTAGAAAAAGAAAAAAACCAAGAACACCTGTGTAAGCGAAAACATATTGTTTTGTGTGTGAGTGTATGTATGTATGCATGTTTGCTTCGTTTTAAGAAGGGCTTGTTATCGTATACTCGTACAGCTTATAACTCAAGGTCATTAAACCACACGATTTGTATCCATAAATTCAATACCAGTCAACATAATTCTTAAAATTGATTTCATTTCTACATTTTAGCGCTTCAACCTCAGAATCGAATAACGGTTTTCAATCAATTTATCTTTCAACACTGAATCACTTAATTAACTTTTTATTGATTTATGTTAATCTAAATTATTTGCTTTATTTAAAAGTTTTTTCAAATACCCTGAACTTTGCCTTGTACTAATTGGAAAGTGTTATTCAATTCGAGAAAGAAAAAAGGCTGAGAACAAGTTAAAAGCTCTTTTGCCACTGAAAATACTGGTTATTAAGAAACTAAAAAAATAAAAACACGCTGCACGTTTTCGAGCAAAATCCAATTTGAATAATGGAAAAGAAATCAAACATAGTTTGTTCGTACAACTAACACTTCCAATTAAATTTGTTTTATTTTTTCTTTTCCAATTTCTTATTCGGACTCAAGTTTGTTTTTTCAATAATCATTAAATTAGAGCAGGCTTCCGAATTGATTCCACTAAATTTATTTCCTCTACAATTCTCCTAGCGTTTGGATCAAAAGCGGCAAACCCATTATGCCGTACTACTTTACTCGAAAAATAATCCCCTAATGTGCAATATTTTTGTTAGGCAGTTTCATGAAACAAGTCATCAAAACTTTGCTAAGCAAAAAAAAAAAATCCAATAATTTCAGCATTGAATTAAAATTAATTAAAAAGTATAACAAAAAGTTAAACATTTCAATCAAATTGGATGCAATAAATGGTTCTGCTTTAATTGTCGAATTACTTTCTTAAGGGCAGTTTAGACGGTAAGATTTTACGTACCACATTCCCACTTTTTGTGGAAGAGAACGGATGGCATCGTCTAAGCTCAATATGTATGTAATGAATCGGAGGGAAATTGAGAGAAAGTACGGATGAAAATTGGCAGCCGTGTTTTGCTCTCTTTGCGTTTTGGAAACTTTCAAAAAACCATCATACTCCATTAGATCAGGATTTACCTTGTTTCTTCTTACAAATCATGTAAAGTCAAAAAATCTGTTTTTACCGACTTTTACTCTCATGTTTTAAAATACGGATGGAATTTCATAATATTTTCACTGTGGTTTTACATATGTAAAGTATTACCATCTAAGTCGACTATTAGCTAAAGTTTGATAATTTGTTGGGAACAGATCTTCGGTGAATAATTACTACAATGAATACTTGGCAACACTAGTGCTCAACATTGGCAACATTGGTCCCCACGAGACAAAAACATTGAGATCCGTCCGACTGCAGTTGTCAAGGCTATAGTGAAGAAGTTAAGAGTGAAAAATAGTTGAAAGTTCCCAACAAAAGTACCTGATATTAGAAAAAAACTCTTTTGAGGTCCGGTCTAATGTCCATGTTTGTACATAATTCTTTGCGAGTACTACCATGTTTAACCGATTTTGATGTCAAAGACAACTTTTTTCTTTTTTTTGTTGGATTGTAGTTTATAGTGCGCCACATTTGAGTGACGGGAAATTGAAAATTTTCAATATTTGAGTGATATAAAATAAAAAATGTCTACAAGTAGAAAACGGCTTTCCGTGTAGTTATTTAGCTGATTTCAAATCTGTATCTTTGTTGATGTGCCACTAGTAATTTTAAAACTTAGGTCCTCTTAACCTAAAAATTCGTAGTTTTTAATAGTTTTTAAACAACAATAATGATTATGAACTTGCTAAGAAATTGTGGGGGGGGGAAATATTGAGTTTTTGTATTTCGTTTCAGCCTATTCCATTAGACATTGTATAAAAACTAAGCACCTGCAAAATGGGTTCAAAACTCTTTAGCTACAGTAAAGCTTTGCTTTAGAGCAGCACTTGTGATTCAATTAAATTGTGCTGTTGTTGGGAAAATCTCTGCTTAATGCGTAAACATGGATGCATTTCTTATTACAAAATGATGTTGAGCAGTATAGACAGTTTTTCTACATTGAACAAAGTGATATATGCAGAATTATTTTGTCTGCAGTCTATACTTATACACACTATACATATGTATATTGTATTTCAAGTCTATCTTCATTGTTTAAGTTCATTTCTCGAATTTCAAAGCGCCAGACAACAACTGATGCAGTGTCTCCGAATATCGGTCGCTCTGTAACATTGTGTGGTTCTGATTGTGTGGTCTAGTGCATTTTTTACAATTATAGGTTTGTTTCACATTTAAATGAAGTTAACGTCTTCTTCTCATGCGCTACAATTGACACTTCAGAGTATCAAATGTTGGCATTTAAAAGCAAAAATAAAAGTACACGTTACAAAATGTAAAGATTTTGCAGACTTCACAGGCTGATTTTTTTTTTTGAAATTTGTGTTTAAATAACGGAAGATATCATATCATCGTCTCAGTGGAGCAGCAGACAATAAAACAATAAAAACTGCAATTCACACGCTTTCACTGATTTACTTTTAATACAGTGAGCGGATTTTACTTTCATTGCCATTGACAAACAATCAAATTCACAAAGGGATGATTTTTTCAAAAGAAACTTTTCACAAGACTTAAACAAACCAAATAGACCGAACTGTGATGAAACGAATAAACGTAAACTAAAATCAGAGATTAGAAATAAATAGTGAAAGCTTAAGCATAAATCAATATGCCAGCCACATTTAATGTTTCTGACAACCCTTTTCCTTTTTTTTTTTTTTTTGCTTATTTATTGCTAACAATGCCCAAAGTTTCCCAACGTCATAACTTGGATTTTTTGTCATTAATGCACATAAAAAGAATGGTTATTTATTAAATGGAAAAAGCTATTGCATCGTACAACTCAATTTCACACAATAATGATGATTTGAAGTTGGAATCAAACAGTTTCACAATCTCCTGATCCAGAAAAAATTGTTTCCGTAACAAGTACGCTTTAGTTCAAAACTCTGCTGCAGAAGAAACGAGTTTGTTTTTATATAGTACCTTAGCACGAGTGAGATGCAAGCCTAGGCTAGAATTTTAGTAGTTCAATTAATGTTTTTTCTAAATTTAGTTGGCAGAAATGTATAAAAAGTCAGTTTTCTCGTCCTTTGACAAGATGATGGAAAGGATATCATTGATTGTTTTTTTTTTTTTGCTTTGCATTTGTTAAGAATTTTAATTTTGGTTTTTCTGTAGTTACTGAACCTCATTCCTTTGGGCTGTACTTTTGAAATCTCAGTTAAACCGAGTTTAGCTAAACTGAAAATAAATATTACCAATTTTATGTAAAATTTTTTGCTCAAAATGATTTTCTCTAATGAAATAATAAAAAAAATATAAATTCGCCATAATGGCGACACTCCTCTATTTTCAGTTTAAACCAGATCTCGGAAACCTAACCTTAGTTAGTTGATTTATATATACATATGTATATGAATATATTCATATTTTTTACTACGTTCTTCTTTCAATTAATTATTTTTGCCTAGTTGTAGCAAAGTTTTGTTCGTAGTCTATTATTTATGTACGATCCCATGGCTTCGGTGGGTCGTTTTGATTATTAAAAAATAAAAATAAAAAATAAACAAACCAATTTTTATTATTACAATAAATATTTTGCTTTGAAAATCTCTCCATTTTTAGTCGCTTGTGAGCGATCTTCTCCTGCTGGCATGACAACCATCGGTTGTGGGGAATATTTCACAATCCGAACATCTCCCGAATATTTTGTTCGCGATTAGCTATGTCCCGAGTTCGAAACGATTGCGTGCTGATGATCACTGTAGTGAATATGAAACAGCCATGGTTGTACGTCAGTACAATTGGCTACAAACAAGTTTTTCTCATTTTGAGGCAGAAACGACATTTTACTGAAATTTTAATTTTATTGACCTATTTGTTAGTTAGTTTGTTAGCAATAACTGATAACTACAATTTTAATTTCTAGTAACACCCACTTACAGCTTGCGCTCTAGCTTGAAGTGGAAGCAGGAAGTCCGGGCCTTTTAAACGCATTTAATCAACAACTTTAGAGGTTTTCAGAATTCTTATATCAAATTGAAGTAACATTGATTGCTGTGCAATGCTTACAGCCACAAGCTAAATCAATTCCAACCAAAACATCATCTTTTCTTCATCAACACCTTGTCTACTGGCAATGCATTTTGTATTTGCGTCATTGCCTGCCAAGTTATTGAGTGTGTATTTTTACAACAAATATTTTCGCCACATCATAAATGTCAAATAGAAACATATTTTCATTAAAATTACTAGACAGCTCAAAAGAAGTAAGACAAGCAGTAATACAGCTGCAAGCACAAGCAAAAAAATAGCACATATCCAAAACACTGCATTAAAGTCTTCAAGGCTGAAGTGTAAAATATGCAGACTAGCAGACAGACTTCTAGATTTTTCCTTTAAACCTTTTTCTTTGCGTGTAATCAATTGCTTAAATTAAGCCATTAGTTTTAGATTTAACTCTTAAAGTCATGGAAATGTTACTTTCTCTCGCTGCTTCCACTTCTATGCTCAACGAGCATTAATTATACATGATTATTGCATGAAATATTGACCCATTCCAATGTTGGCAGTCGGTTGAAAACTACATGACTGCATGTTAATAAATGAATTCACTGAACGGCTACAGAGGTTACTTGTGCACTTGTGACTTCATTAATCAGCAATTATTTTGAATGAGAACTTTTTTTAATTAATCTCTAATTTAAATCAGTTATTCATGGCAAAACGATAAAATGTTATAAAGCAAGTATGTATCTATAAGCAGAAGTGGAAAAAAGACCCTGGGAATAAATTCGAAGCAATTTAAAATTACTTAAGTGGCCCATAACTTTTGAGTTTTACGTGAGCTTAGTGAGTATATGGCCGCTTTCAAGCCATCTATCTCTGTTTGGGGTATAGGTAACACAACATGGGCTTGCTACTGTAAACAGTTTAGCTTCAGGAAAACTGACAAAAGAGTGAAACAAATTATTAAAATAAAACCTCAGCCGCTCTTTAAAGTTTGTAGCTTCTTTTCAAAAACAAAAGCAAAGAGCCAATTGAAATATGTATATTAATTTAGGTCTAAAACTAGACCTTATTCATTGTTTTCTGTCTCTTCCAGCCGTCTGTGTGCCGCCGACATTTCATCAATGCTACTCAACTCGTCAGTGGACTCGAAAAAACTAAAAGAACATGAACCATGAACACAATGAGAATCACAAATGTTCAAACAAATCTGTAATACAGAAAACAATTTTATGATTTCGCAAAACATTTTGCTTTTCTTCGTTGTGCTCAAGGGAATATTAGGATTTGTAGTAAAGTTTCAAACATTGCTTTATGGTATATTCTTAGAGCTAAAGTAGTACATTGCAATTACCTCTTATAGCAAATAAATACAGTATTTATCGGATATAAGAACATCTCATATAAGAACAAAACGCTTATAAGAAACATTTGCAAAAACACCATATCTTTTTAGTGTTTTTTCTAAAAAAAAAAGTTTCATATAAGAAAAACGCTTATAAGAAAAAAACTGATAAAAGAACATTTTTCTTGAACACCAAAACCACAAAATGTATAGAAAAAGAATTTATATAAGAAATTTTCAAGGGCAACACTGAATTTATGTAGTTTGCATGGACAACTCTGTTTTCTGACAGTTTTACAGCAACAACAACGTTTTTTTTTACTTTTAGTGCTCATGAGAAGTTTTTGTTTCTTGCCTCGTAAATAAATAAATAAATAGTACAAAATGAATTGTTTACATACATATGTACATGTATTTACTACATATAATTTTTTTTTCAAATTGAAGTTGTCTAGTTTTTTTATATCTATTTACTAAAGGGGTTAATAAAATAAAATTTGATTTGTTTAATTTTTCTATTTACATACATAAATCTACGTACATATATACATACATAAAAAGGTAAAAAAGCTCGTATATTCATATAAGAAACAAATGCCTTATGGCCATAGCTACTTATATAAGAAATAAGTTTCTTATATAAAATAATTGTATATAAGAAAGAAACGCTTATAAGAAAGTTTTTTCGTGGATTTTTCAAGTTTCTTATATCCGATAAATACTGTACTTCAATTCATTTCCGAAAAGCAAATAATGATAATTAGCCATTCCCAAGTGGTACTGAAAACAAAGATGTTGAGGTGAGCACAGATCTCTGGTGCTGGTGTAAAGACGGGAATGAAACTAATATTCTCACGTTATTAAAATTCGAAAACTTGGAGCTAAATGCTGCATATTTGAAAAATACAAATACATTAATCCCAATGTTTGGAAGACAGAATTCCGGCGATTTGCGTTAAGCGCCGACAATAAGAAATTCCAAAATGCAAAACTCAGCAATTAAAGAAACTCTCAAGGAAAATCCATCTCAATTCGTCATTTAACTTTAGTTAAACTTACGTTTTTATAAACTAGTTTTTGATTAATCCCAGAAAATGTTACAAAATAAATTCATCCCTGCTTCAATGTAATTGCCTCAGGTACGTGTACCAAAAGAGCCTTAAATATTTTGAATCAATTTCTGCTGTTGCTGTTGTTATTTTCCTTTGCGCTACCATATTTAGCAAATTACTGCATTTTGTGAATACTTTTTTGCGCAAAACAAAAAAAGCAAAAGCAGAAAAAAATCTATAAGAACATTCCATTTTATAACCTTTTTGCGGTTAAAGTGAGTGAAACATGAAGGAGAGATGTGATTACCGCAAAGTGTAAAACAAGCAAAGGAATGCAAACGGATGCTGTTGCTGCTTTTGTCGATGATGTTTTTTGGAAGTTACGCGGTGCGAGAGCAGAATAAAAACATGGCGAAACCATTCTACCTCAAAAGCTGATAAGGTGAAATTAAGTTTCGGAAAAAGTCTAGTGGATATAATAAACAATTAAACGCCAAGAGTCTTCAACAAGTGACTGAGAGAAAACGTTAGAGGTGATCTTTTTGTTGGGCCTTTCCATCCATTTGCTGCCGCAGTTAATTACAGCCAGCACTTTTCTTCTCTAATACATAATAAGAAACTTTTGTTAATTTATAACCTCAACACCTGTTTAAGTATGACTTTGACTAATTTTTCGCTGCCAGAATAAAAAAGAAACTCACTCTCTTAAGCGCGTAGCTTGAAAACTGCTTCATACATACATACATATATAAATGGCTCGTTTTACAGCTTCAATCATAAAAAAAAACATTCGTAGTTTATGTGTCTATGCCTTCATGCCATAAGTATCTATAGATTGTCTTTGCACAGGTCTAATTATAATCTTCGCTGCCAGAACAATAGTTGTGGCAGTAGTAGCAATTATAACGTACAACACCCTTATGCTTATGACATGTGATCTCTTTCCAACATGAGTCTCTCTGGAATAAAGTTGCAAGAAAATAAAAACTGTCATTAGGATTTTGCTTGCAGCGTTTAAGTTTGAAGTAAATACAGTGTTGCCAAGCGAAAGAGCACAACGATGTCAGCACCCTGAACGTAAAATGGGTGTTTGTCCAGTGTTTCGCTTCAGGATAAATAATATTACGATTATTTCTAAGCTTATTATGAGTGTAATTAAACAAAATTATGGAATAAAATTTTGCAAAATGTGGTGATTTCCAATTTGTTCTTCGAAAATAAAACAATCTTTGAAAATAATGGAAAATTTTAAAACAATAAAACAAAAAACATACATATATCATTCTGAAAAATGTTACCTTGTAAAATAGCGTACTTACAACTCACGACAATGATATCGCTGACCATTCCATTTCTAAATAAATTCAGTCGTACTACAGCACAATTCATTACATACATATGTATTTTTAAAGTAAAATAATAGAGTTCGCAAAAACTGTTTCCCAAGATCGCAAGAGCGTTTTCTTCTAGCAAAACTTGTTTAGTTTTTTGTGTGATTTATTTTAACTAAACCAAAGTACAATTCACTAAATAACAATCGATAGCAATTAGTTACGAGTGAGTACTAAAGAAGAAAGAAAAAAAAAACATAAATAAAATTGTGTATATTATTATTGTAGCGTTTACAAACTGTCTTTGAAACAGGTTAATCATCATAATGATCATATTCAAAATGCGTCACTCACTGCCTGAAACACACTGAGGATTAAAAGAATGATCGACCAGAGTAGAATGTATGCTTTTTAATGGAATCGCATGTGAATAAAAATCATTTGGAATGGGTTGAATTTTATTCGCTTCGCTTTTTTTGAACAACATGCGGTAAAACGTGACTGTGACAAAAAATCGTGTTGATTTTTTTCTTTTTCGCTGTTTTTTTTACTTTTTGTTCTGGAGTTCGTTTCAGTGTATGAGAGACTAAACAACTCATGGGTCGATTTCGTTGTTTTACTGCACAACTCAGACTGACAATTGCCTGTGTTGTTTAGTGAGCATTTTTTGTAGTTGTTTATTTAATTTTATTTTTTACATAAAAATATCTAAACAATGACAACGATTTTTATGATAGAACCACTGCAAGCCAAATTGCAAACGGAATCATCATCACATAAATCTCTAAAAAAAAAAAAATTAAAAAAACTACACTACACTACACTACACTACAAATCGAAATATGTTAAGGTACGAGAACAAACAACAACAGGAGCAACTCAACACAACAGCAAAGCAACAACATTGCGAGTGAACAATTACCTTAAACAAAATTTGTTGCCAACATTTTTTAATACAGCAATTTTTCATACAGAGATGGAAAACGAGAAGCAAACATGCATTTAACCACATAACTCGCCAGCAGCCGACGGTTTGTACCAACAACAATTTTAATTTCCATGAAAGGTATTGCTGTAAAATAGGTACTAAAGTTATTGCTGAACTAAAATATGAACACTAAAAAATTTATTTTTAATTCTGAGTCAGCGGCATAGACAAAGCGCATGAAAACCGTTCTTTGCTGATCGAGTTGCATTTACTTCTTCATAATATAGTAATAAGCTTTAGCGTAAATAATATTTTGTGCGCAAATAGCTTTGCAATCAATTGGAAGTTTTCAAGACAAGTGTGCGTCTGCGTGCGTGTAAGTCTGTTTCATATTTGGAAAAGAACTTTCGAAAATTAATATAGAAAAAAATTAATGTCTACACCCTGCTCTTTTTGTATACATATCTGCATAATAAGATAAGATATATGATAATACCATCAATGCAGAACAGTAAATCATCAATCGAACACGTTCATTGGTATTGATACGAAAACGAACTCATAAATTGCAACAGTTGCTCTGTTTGGGGCTGCAAATATTTCGATCTCGAAAGCTCATTGACGACATCAGTAATGATACTAAAAATGAATCGTTTCTAATTCCTCAGTAACAGTTCGAACCCTCTCTTTGTTTCCATTAAAAATAAATAAAAAGAGCATTTTGCATGCCTTCTTCACGAATAGTGCTTCAATGCGAAAGGCCCCAATTCGCATTCTTTCAATTTCGGTTTATTTTCACATTTTGTTGTTGTATTTTAAGCAGATATTCAGCTTCTGCCAGCAGCGCTTCCAGCATTAGAAAACATACGCCTTAATGGTCACAAAATGAAAATTTCGCTTTCTATTGTCATGAGCACATTTAACTGTCATCTGCATGTCAGCAGAAAGCGGAACGGTTGCTTCCGATGAAATGTCATACCTAAACCAAACCAGCAGCAAAGCTGCTACGTAAAAACGTTCTTATATTTATGTATTTTATTTATACGATTTTTTCTTGTCTGCAATTATTTGTAACAATAATAATATTGTAAAATGCGGATTCTCAAATTGGAAAGCGTTGCCGCTCGCGTTCGTCTGGTTGCTCCCTACAAATTAAATGTTTGTTTGGGCATGTTTGTATTTTTGTTTTAATATACACGCTTATTTGTGCTAAATTTTCGATCCCTGTTTTCCAGCTACTGAGGTTTGGTGTTGTGTGTTTGCACGAAACTTTTGATGGTATTGGCAGAAAGTTATTGCCATGATGTTGAATAATGAAGTAAATGTACTTGAGCACTGGTAACCGTCAGTCACAACATCACTGCGAGATTTGTGTATACATCTATAGACACATACATACATACATATATTTGTTCAATTAAAAAATTAAATTAAAAAATTGCCGGTATGTGATTTTTATGAACGGGCTTTAAAAAAGTTGTTATACTGTTTAAAAGAAATGTATGCTGGAGTACGTGTAAATCGTAAAGTATTTATATAATGGCTCTGCCAAAACTAATGATATTTTTGTGAACAGTCAAAAATGAAATAATGAGAGTTAAATTATGAAAATAATAACCTCCCTTTTGCAAATTTTTCACTTCACTATGCGCCAACATGGATCTGGGTGTTGTTGTGTGACAGTGCATTGTGTCACCACCAAATAACTATATGAAAACGTTATTATTTAATTACAGGTGGTTGCTGAACAACAATTGTTCGCCAGTGACTTTTAACATCGTGATATTTTTCTTAAAAAATCACAATTTCAGGTCTTTGTGTAATTTGATATAAGATTTTTTTTCGCCATTGTTCGTGTTTTCCACTGCTGATTTTACACTAACAAATTATTTTCAGTTAAATTTGTTTTTTATTATTCAATTCACATGACATTGTGAAATTAATCGCTGAGTTGTACCAAAAATATCAACAAAAACTGGTTTAAAAAGAATTAAAATGTCAGCAAAAATTTTTTTTAAATACAATACAAAGTATTAGCAAAAATTTCGAAAATTAAACAAGATTGTGAAGCTGTTCGAAAAGTGTTTGTATTAGGGTGGGTTGATTTAACAATCGACATTGTGTCATCGATTTTGAGGTTGCTTGTGGCATAAGGAAAATGTTACACTGTGACATATCAAAAAATCACTTTCATGACATTCGAATTGCAATTTTTTTGTATGAGACGGAGCCGGAGTATTAAAAAAAAAAAAAAAAATATTGGAGAGAAAAAATAATTGAAGTTATTCACAAGACTCCTCTACGGTAACCCTGGGCCTGATTGGTATTAAATATACTTACTCATATTTTGTTCAACCTTAATTATCCTCCTATCACACTAATTAGACCCAGGATGCCCGTAGAGGAGTCAAATAAATGATCCGCTCCTTACAGTTTTTTTTGCACACTCCGATTAGGGGGACTCTCGTACAAAAATACAAAAAATTTAATTCCTCGCAGTCGAATGATCAAAAGCTATCGAAAATTCGATGGCACGATGTCAACAAATTTTTGTCCTTACAAATTGACTCACTCTAAGGTACACATTTTCAAATTAGAGGAAACTTTGGGAAATTGAAATCAACGAATTCTTCCGACATTTGTTTTACCAATGAGGAAAGAATCTTGCGCCATGAAGGAGCCGATGAAAATCTTTGCACCCGACCGAAGGCTGGCTCTGCAGCGAAAATAGCACAAAGAAGAATATGTTTTGATAAATTATCAAAACAAACTTTCAATTGCTAATCACAAGCAAGGCCTATTCATCAGGTCAGTGCAACCCTACAACACCAATAGTGGTGAGACTGTCAAACCTACAACAACTGCATACGTTTGTACAGCTTTTGACAGTCTCACACAAAATCATATGGAGAGATGCATCGACCTGATAATTCGACCATGATCACAAGCAAATTTTCTTTACTCTGTTTTGATGCTGATTTTGAGTGTTGTTTTTCTGCTCAGCTTCACAAAAAAAATGTTTACCTTAGTCACCTGTTAATTATTAACAATTAGTTACCTACAATTATTAGCTCTAGAAACTGCGGTTGTAGATAAAGTGAGCACTTTTTTTTTCAGCCAAAATGGCAAAAAATTGCATTTCAGCAGCGCTTCTAGACAAGGTATTTGTCAACCTAAAAATATTGGAATTTGCTACAAGTGAGGAACAAGTAAAGTACATCACCAATTTGTTGCGTGACTGCTTACCGAAACTCATTCAAGCACAAAACCTTGCAATAGAGTTCACCTATTTCAAAATAAGATTTCAGAAAAATCAGTTCAAAATGTATTAAAACACACGGCTTATTGTGTGCGGACACCCTATAATTTTTAGCTACCTTCGTTCTTGTTATTTGATATTGTAGAACTTGTACCTGCCAATGCAAATTTCAAGTGCTTATCTCTTAAGGTTCGAAAGTTGCAGTTAATTTTCCATCTCTTGCGTAAGGAAACCCTTTAGCTCCACAAATTTTTTGTGTTTGTTTTTGAATATGTAGTTGTTATATATTCCGTGAAAGTTTCAGATCTCTAATTCTTATGGTTCGAAAGTGGGGACTTTTCAAATTCTTGTTGGGTTTTTGATATTCGGATGTAAATATTCGTTCATATTTGTTAAACTAAGAGTAATTTACAAAGAATTCACACATTTACTTTACATACTTCTGAGTTATTATACAGGATATCGAGATAAATTTGCATTCAAAATCTAACTTCCGGGACGGTGAATTGGATATCGGGATGGAGGGTCACTTTAGTTATAGACTAAGCGCCTTATTCGTAATAAATATTTTAGGTTTATGAAACTCTTATTTGACAAGTTTTCCATACAAATTTGTCAAATAACAGCATTATAAACCTGTTATAATTTTTATGAATGATTTTTATTACTTTTAATTTCTTGCTACAATTTGCTGAACGAAAAGTTACGAAAATCATCATTATTCGTTTTTTATTTGTAAAACAGGAATTTTTTCAGCCAAACTAAAAATGTTCGACATATTTGTTCAGTATTTTTTTAGATCTGCGTTTTTTTTATTTTTTAAAGTTGTTGTACGTTACAAGCCCATGTGTGGGAGAGGCAAACATTTTTGCTTGTCAAAAAAATATATTAAATAAAAAACGTACAAAACCAACACGAACTACAAACTTCCACATTGCAGAAAGGGAAGTTATGCCTCAAAAATTCTTTGACATGTAAATTAAAATTTCAATTCTTGTGCCGTTTCCAAATACATACATATTACAAGAAATTGAACATTTAATTTACACACTTTGCAAGGCCTGAACATTTTCTTAGCAATCTTTAGCACAAGCATTTCTTTGTTGTATCAGAGGATTCGCTCCCTTAATTTTCGTAGTTCATGGAAAACTTACAAACTGTTTTTACCTGCAATATTTTTTCTGCCTGTTATGACCAGATATGCACAACAAATACAAAAAATAATACAAAGAGTAATGGAACCGGTTAAGCCACTGACATTAAGGAACAATCAGGGAAAAAACAGTGTTGGCTTCAAAAAATGTTTACAACAACACAACGCAAGAGCATAAAAAAGAAAACCTCAGGAAATCGAAACACCAACGAAAAATGTAGCAACATTAAATAAAATCCTTCAAGCAAATTAAGTTTCCATACACATTCAAGCACACCAGCATCGCAAAAAAAACCACCAACGTCAGTCAGTCAGTCAGTCAGTTCGTTGCAGCGAAAACATGCACCCAATTCAAATGATTTGAATTTGAATTTTGTTCACAAGTTTGTTTTTATGCATTCTGAAGCATGTTTCTTTTTATATGCACATATGTATTAACTTTTATGTTGGCACACGTGCAATAATTAAATAAACTCAAGTACAAAAGCAAATTGCAGGTGTCATTAATGTTTTAAATCAATGTCCTTTCACCAAGCAGCCCGACAAAAAGGAAAACAAAAAACATAAAACAACCTGCATCCTTTGCATGTTAATCGCCAATAGAGCAGTCGCAAAGTGCCAGTAAATTAATTAATATTTATCAAAACAACTTGTGCCGAACTGGTTCCATTTAGCGATATCGTGGATTGAAGATTTCATTTTAAATGCGTTCAGAGAATCATCGTCAATATTTTGATATTTTACTTTTCTTAAATTAGTTTTATTATTTTAGCGCACACACATGCATACACAGTACATCCTGCTGATGGTTGGCTCAACTCATGAGAATCCGATATAAGCAAATATGTATAAACACAAAGGAAGTAACTGACCAAAGTCAAAAGCAAGAAAACCACCGGGGAATGAATGTAACTGACCACATACTTCGAGGTTGTTTTTCATTCCCTTTGAAAATCAAAACGAAATAAACTAAACCAAAATACTCATAATAAAGAAAAGTTTAATCAATAAGAAGTGATCTTTTGCTTGTTCTTTTATTTATGTCTACGTATGTACTTCTTTCAACATCCATATAAAGAGCCAAATAAAGCCTCTCCTCATACATTTGCACTTACACACATGGCTTTAAGCTTCCTTTAAAGGTTTCCTACACGTCGCATCTGAATACTTTATACTTCCATTATTAACAGGCCTCAAAACCAAAAAAAAAAAAAAAAAAAAACATCGTCATCATCATCTTTGTCAAGCTGTTGCAAAAACAAAACAAAAAGAACCGGTTATTCCTGGTTGTTTTTGCCATTGGCATTATCTCTACAATAAAGCTACTGATCATATTAAGTCAATGCTTAAACAACTGTGTTTCTGTTTCTTTTACCTAAATAATGAGCCAAAGAGCAGCGTTCTTTCACTGCTGATTCTTCATGTTTTTTTTTCAAAAACACACAGCAGCTTTATTTGGTGTTTAAATGCATTTGTAGTAACACAGGGCTGGCGAGGAGTGGTTTTCTTTCTATTTTCAACACCTTCAACACCTTCAACACCTTCGACTACTTCTCCCGGCCTCGCGGAGTTTGCCTTAAACTTGAATAGAACGTGCCGGGAAATTCCAGCGATTCCCCAAAATTTTCAATATTCTCGGAAAAGTTTTTGGAAATTACCGAGAATTTGATTTTTATAAGTTAAGTTTACTATCCGCAGCTAAAAAAAAAACTTTGTAACATTTCTGTTTATGAATAGAAATGAATATTTTTTGAGCATTAGTTTCACGAAACTACAGGCACTTTTCTTTATATTTGAAAATATGAATTTTTCGGAATCGTCTTCAATTAATCTTTAATCCTAGCGGGTGACTGGCTCAACTAGTCTACTATACTACTACTGACGACCACTACAACCAAACTGTCTCTTCACACTTCTTGAAAACAATAATTAACTTTTGACAACTTGTAGCGTTGATCGTTGTATTACTACAGTAATAAATCAAGCAATTTCCCGGTGGTCCAAGAGCGGTTGCCTTTTTATAGTTAAAAATTTGTTAAGTATGCGTAATAATAAAGTAAAATTAAAAAATTGTATTATACTTCGTAAAATGTAATACTCCTTGAGGGCCTTTATTGGGCGGGTCGTATTTGTAAGCAGTTCCTTCACAATTAATATATCAACTTATGCGGCCTTTAAATCTCATTCTGTACTTACATAACCTGTCGGATATTGAGTAGTCGGCTACAAGAAAAATTAACGTTAAGCTAGCTTTAACCTAACTACTACGCATTGCAACTTTTCTCGATTTTCAATTCACTTCTTACATACCTGCTGGGTCAACCCTGCAGTACTGCAGGGTTGACCCAAAATTTAAATAACGAGATATACACATACAACATCATTACTTAAATTGCTTACTTTTGCATGCGTTCTAATTGTCACGGTGGCTGCGTCGATATGGTGACTGCCATATCGTCGTCAGTGTTGCAGTTCGCGTCCCGTCAGCGGTAAATAAAAAGAACTTACAGCACAAATATAAAATAAACGATATATAAAAAGGAAATTGGATAGAAATACAATTTAATAAAATAAAGTATTACCACCGAAAAACATAGAACCAGCCTTGTTGGCTGGTACATTTTTTTCTATGTGCGCCTCGGTGGATGAATTGGTAGAGTGCTCTGCCAAGAGTCTCCGAGGTCGCAGGTTCGATTCCTGCCGAAGGCTCTGGGTGTTTCTGCAGACAAGCAAAAGGCTTCGCAGTTTTGTGTTTGTTCTTTAAAAAAAAAAAAAAAAAACTAATAAATTTCCCGCTCAAAATGAAATTTACCAACAGATTTGACTTTGGCAAAATCTGTTTAGTGATTCAACTATGATTTTGTTCATAAAATAGGTGAAGGTACTACGCTGCAGTAGAACAGTGCTGAGCTCACTACTTGTATATGAACCAGTTCAGTAAGACACGGCACAAAAATAGATTTTGAGAAAATAAAGTCTTGCAAAGCGTTACAGAAGCGTTAAAGAAATGGTCGAAGATTTCCATGCAAATCTGCTAAATTTAGCTTAGATGTAAATGAGTGATTAGCTTTAAGTTAATTAGCTGAATACTGCCTAGTAAACTGTACTGCCGAATTATGGTAATTGTTTCCATTGAAGAGCTAGCTTACGGCAGGGCACTGTTTCTCCAAATACATTCACTTTTGCAAAACCTTTGTTAAATGTAGAAAATCATTTAATTCATTTAAACATATCGCTTTTGCCTCTTAAGCCAGGTCTACACCGAATAACTTTTACTGATAGAAGACACCCTTCATCGGTTGTCGTCATCATTTTAGTTCTGAGCCGAAACGTATAAAAAAAGGTCCCTGCAACCACTCGAAGTGTACACCTGTGCTGTTTGGTGCCTCGATCTTTGTCTTCACTGCTTCGCTGCGTTCCACAAAAGAAATCATCTGTGTATGTATGTATGTATATGTGCGGTGGTACATCTGCGAAAGCGTATTGCAGTTCCTTAATGATTTTTTAAATGTTCGCATTTGTAATGAGTTTAGTCAGCTCTTAGTCGTAACCTGACACATGCGTATGTCATGTTCGTGTGTTTTATGCGTAAAAGAACCAAACCAGCCAATACGCAGATAGGAAAAGGCAAAAATATACAAACAAAACGGCAAACAGTCAGACTGCCACACAGACAGACAGAAAGACAATGTATTGCAATAACAAACAAACAGTAGCTGTGACATTTCATTTTTCTACTGAACATCCAGAAAACGCTTAAGGATCATCATGAATGAATTTAAAGTGCAAACAATTGCATGAATGAATGAATGAACGGAAAGGTACAACCATAAATGGAAAAGACAGGAATAAAAATAAAAATCTGACTTTAAAAGAGATTCTTCTTCATGCACATATGTATGCACATACATATGTATATGTAAATACATATGTGCCTGCATATGAGCAGAAGCACGCAATTGCATCGACGGTGCCAAAGCGATTATATAAATCTGGAGATTTTATCAGTTTTATCGAAAACGAGGAGTAGAGAAAAATAATCAAACTGTTTTTGCTTTTTTTCTGAGCTCTATTCCACCTTTGTCTCATTTTATTGTTGATATTCAGAAGCTATTGGCATGCGGTACAGAGCTATTAAAATATTATTACTTGGTGGACGTGCTTTTCACAAATGTTTTGATAAGCGAAGCTAATCGAAAGCTCAGCAATATTCTGAGACCAATATACTACATATTGTTCAATATCATGGTTGGTGCCAATAATATTGCCAAAGATTTATAAAAGCAGTGCCATACATATACAGTCAAAGCCCGGTTTAACGAATGATATAATGTTCAGACCTTTCGTTATTCCAAGATATTCTTTATATCGAACAGTAATTTTTTAACTTAAAATTTTATAAAAGACGGTGGTCCGCAGTTATACGGGAAAGTGCCGACAAATCTGCAAGTGCAGGTCGTTTTGTGGTCTTCTTCTCTAAATATTTCCGTTTTCAAATTTTGTGAGGAAGAAGTATTTTAGAAAATACAGTAGAAACAAGTTGTGCCTCCGCGGGGAGGGGTTTTCTATACAGTTTTTTGGTTTTGAATATTTGTCAAATTACAACTTATACGGGAAAGTGCCGGCAAATCTGCAAATGCAGGTCGTTTTGTGGTCTTCTTCTCTAAATATTTCCGTTTTCAAATTTTGTGAGGAAGAAGTATTTTAGAAAATACAGTAGAAACAAGTTGTGCCTCCGCGGGGAGGGGTTTTCTATACAGTTTTTTGGTTTTGAATATTTGTCAAATTACAATTTATACGGGAAAGTGCCGGCAAATCTGCAAATGCAGGTCGTTTTGTGGTCTTCTTCTCTAAATATTTCCGTTTTCAAATTTTGTGAGGAAGAAGTATTTTAGAAAATACAGTAGAAACAAGTTGGGCCTCCGTGGGGAGGGGTTTTCTATACAGTTTTTTGGTTTGGAATATTTGTCAAATTACAACTTATACGGGAAAGTGCCGGCAAATCTGCAAATGCAGGCCGTTTTGTGGTCTTCTTCTCTAAATATTTCCGTTTTCAAATTTTGTGAGGAAGAAGTATTTTAGAAAATACAGTAGAAACAAGTTGTGCCTCCGCGGGAAGGGGTTTTCTATACAGTTTTTTGGTTTTGAATATTTGTCAAATTACAATTTATACGGGAAAGTGCCGGCAAATCTGCAAATGCAGGTCGTTTTGTGGTCTTCTTCTCTAAATATTTCCGTTTTCAAATTTTGTGAGGAAGAAGTATTTTAGAAAATACAGTAGAAACAAGTTGTGCCTCCGCGGGGAGGGGTTTTCTATACAGTTTTTTGGTTTTGAATATTTGTCAAATTACAATTTATACGGGAAAGTGCCGGCATATCTGCAAATGCAGGTCATTTTGTGGTCTTCTTCTCTAAATATTTCCGTTTTCAAATTTTGTGAGGAAGAAGTATTTAAGAAAATACAGTAGAAACAAGTTGTGCCTCCGCGGGGAGGGGTTTTCTATACAGTTTTTTGGTTTTGAATATTTGTCAAATTACAACTTATACGGGAAAGTGCCGGCATATCTGCAAATGCAGGTCGTTTTGTGGTCTTCTTCTCTAAATATTTCCGTTTTCAAATTTTGTGAGGAAGAAGTATTTTAGAAAATACAGTAGAAACAAGTTGTGCCTCCTTGGGGAGGGGTTTTCTATACAGTTTTTTGGTTTTGAATATTTGTCAAATTACAATTTATACGGGAAAGTGCCGGCAAATCTGCAAATGCAGGCCGTTTTGTGGTCTTCTTCTCTAAATATTTCCGTTTTCAAATTTTGTGAGGAAGAAGTATTTTAGAAAATACAGTAGAAACAAGTTGTGCCTCCGTGGGGAGGGGTTTTCTATACAGTTTTTTGGTTTTGAATATTTGTCAAATTACAATTTATACGGGAAAGTGCCGGCATATCTGCAAATGCAGGTCGTTTTGTGGTCTTCTTCTCTAAATATTTCCGTTTTCAAATTTTGTGAGGAAGAAGTATTTTAGAAAATACAGTAGAAACAAGTTGTGCCTCCGCGGGGAGGGGTTTTCTATACAGTTTTTTGGTTTTGAATATTTGTCAAATTACAATTTATACGGGAAAGTGCCGGCATATCTGCAAATGCAGGTCGTTTTGTGGTCTTCTTCTCTAAATATTTCCGTTTTCAAATTTTGTGAGGAAGAAGTATTTTAGAAAATACAGTAGAAACAAGTTGGGCCTCCGTGGGGAGGGGTTTTCTATACAGTTTTTTGGTTTTGAATATTTGTCAAATTACAATTTATACGGGAAAGTGCCGGCATATCTGCAAATGCAAGTCGTTTTGTGGTCTTCTTCTCTAAATATTTCCGTTTTCAAATTTTGTGAGGAAGAAGTATTTTAGAAAATACAGTAGAAACAAGTTGTGCCTCTGCGGGGAGGGGTTTTCTATACAGTTTTTTGGTTTTGAATATTTGTCAAATTACAACTTATACGGGAAAGTGCCGGCAAATCTGCAAATGCAGATTTGTAAAGATTTTTTAAATGTATTTTGCTTTGGCATTCGTTAAATCGAGATTTATTTTTTTTGTCATTCGCTACATAAGACAGTTAATGTAAAAATTTCGCCATTCGTTATATCCGATATTCGTTAAACTGAGTATTCGCTATACCGGGCTTTGACTGTATGTAGGTTAATGCTTGAAATGACCACAATAATTTTGTTGAATGTATCGTGGTACGACTGGATCCAACTGTTGACCAATAAGAACTTCGGTTCAATGTGACAATATGATAATTTAGCCCTTAAGTCTCGTAATATGCCCAACTAAAGTCATAATTCTATTTTATTTCTGCATATCCTTTCATGAATATCAGTCATAACAACCAATGTTGCACACGCAGCTGTTGGCCAACTGTAGAAGAGTGTAGCGCAATCAGTCTATCTCCTATTCAAATGTGTTCTTATAATGACACGAGTATTAAAAGAGTTACAGTGTGCTAACTATTTTGTATTCATTTATAATTTAAAAGCTTTGAAACTACAGCGACTGAATATCGAAGGAGCTACATACACACTGATAACAGTGTAAACAAAATTATATTCAAACGAACTTGTAACTCTAAGTCTTCTGCAGATGGGCGTGGCCAAAAAGTATGAAATAAACAGAAAAAAAGAACAGAAATGTTGTGATAGTGAAATATTCGGCAGTAAAAATGTTCGCGGCATAAATATTCTATATGTCTTGGAAAAAAAAACCCCTTTTAAACAAAAACAAAATAGTGTGAAAGCCAGCTTTAACAAACAACTTTAACCGGTCCATCGCTTGTATGTTCTTTTGAATTAAACACATTATTAGTTAACAAAATAAAAAATAAGGAAAACAGTAATAAAACTTTAACTAGTTTTATTTCAAATCTTCTTACCTGTTGTTTATTAAACAAGTAGTTAAATTTATTGCAACATTTTGTACAACTCTGACATAAAAAGAGAACACAATCATTTACAATTTCTTTGAAATCTGTATTTTGTTAAATCTGAAATAATAATAAAAAAACAAACACGAATACAGGCACTCAATATTATTTCCAGGAACTTGGCCAACAAAAAAAGTGGATGGTTACAGCATCATAAGCATTTCATATGTTGCCACAAGACGACTGCTGCTACCCCAGCAACAGTAAATGTTGCAATAAGGTTTTTTGTTTAGACTTTTTCCTCAACAGCTTCCAGTAACAACAGCAAACACATTTTCTTAAAGAAGAAGAAGTCTTCAGAAGTATTTTTCTTCTTTCAGCAAAACCTTTCAACACTAATGTTCTCTAGGGAGCCACACTGAGGAAAAGAAGTATTTCTATGTAATTAAGTCTTTTTTTTTTTTTGTTCTACACTATTCTCTTATTTCTTTTCTTCTTCTACTTCTTCTTCTTCTTTTACTTTGATTAGAACAATCCAACTGTAATTTTAAGCATTTGCTTTGAAAGAATAAAAAATCGTTAAATTCACACGACAGCACTTGTTGCTGACTGCCTGGCTGGCTGATGGGCTTTATTTGAGGTCCGCTTTAGTTTGGTTGCAACATCACCAAGGCGTGATATAAATGTAATTAGACATGCTTAAACAATTGTACTTTGAACGAGCATACCCAGCCTGACCAGGCGACTGCTCGTACCACCAAAGTTGCAACATTTTGCCATTCTGGCATTGCTGGCCATGTCTGCCCAACAGAACTTGTAGCAAAATGTTTAGGAATTATCTTTAGGACTTCAAATGAGTAATTTGCAAAATACTTTGCTGGTGGCGGCTTCGTTTGTTTAATTTAAAACGTGGGAATATACTTCAGCAGAGCATTGCAAAAACTATTTTAATGATATTTCAAAATTTCAGCGAGAAATGATTGCAATTAGAGAGATGTGCCAATGAAATTTTCATTCAATAAAACTATGGTAATTAAGAAAATATATCAAAGGGAAAACTGGTAGGAAATTTACAGGTGCGCTTAATTCAAAAAGGAGAGAAAAAGAAAATATAAGATGCGGAACGAGATTTGTCGAGGTTGCTCAGTGTTCAGTATTGATCATTCCCATTTTATCACAAAAAAATCTTTCTCCATTTTGAGAAAGTAAAATCGAACTTAAGCCTGATGATGAAATTATTGATAATTGTACATTTTTTTAACTTTTATAAAAAAAATTGACAAGTGTCAAATTTCTGACACCGACTTAATCAGATGACAGTGACGACAATTGAAATATAAGGAAATGGTTTTTTCTCTCGCTCTTATTTGACAAGATTCTATGCAATAAACATAACATAGTAGTAGCTCTGTTTCTTTACTCTACTTTGGGATCCCGTGGGAAAGCGTTCCCGTATTTTAAAATTGGGCAAAAGAGAGCATTTGTGAGAGAACGTTATGCTTCTTCTTGCACGAAACTGCCCGTACTTTTTCTTCGGGCTAGTTTGGGCAAGTAGTGCAGCTGTCATCTGTTTCAAATAATAAACAATAATATAGAAAAAATAAATGTTTTGCGAAAACTAAAAGAAAAATTGGAAATTGGTGTGAAAAAATATTTTAAAGCAATCTATAAAAATTGTTGATTGTTATATACATACATACATACATACATATTTATATTTACAAATTCATTTACATATGTATGTATGTATGTAGTTATATGAATTTGTGAGTTGTGGTCGTAAAAAGTTTCTGCATTTCATTCCTTTTAATTTTTTGGAGAAAACTTTTTCTACACAAATTAAATAAAATACATACATAAATATTTTTTTTAATATAAATTGAGCTGTCAGAACCCTGACGTTTTCTTTTGTGGTAAAATATTTGTTTTTATTCGTTCCCGTACTTTTGTGCATTTTTTTCTCTGATTGAGAGAAATTATAGTTTACTCTCATTTGCTTTGAACTTTGCCCAACCAGTAAAGAAACAGAGCTAGTATTTATAAATACGTAAGAATTTACTAAGTCAAAAATGTTCATTTTTGCGAACTTCCTTTTTAGTTGATTCTGATACAAATCAACCCATCTTTTTCTCTATTGTTACGTCGGATTTTTCCAGATGTTATTTCAGCTATTGCACGAGCACATGATTATGCTAATAAAAGTTGTGGTAAGGAAATCTTATGAGGAAGGATACTCATTGGTATATTTTGGGAAATGTGAACGGGATTGTTTGAATCAGCAAATAAGTTGCTTGAATACGCCCTCGGTTGCTCGGTTAGCAATTTTGTGATGACACCTGTAGAATTTTTTCAACACGGAATTATGACTGCTTTTTTTTTGTATTCTATTAAGCTATTTTAATAGAAGTGTATGAAATATTAGACTTTTTTCGGGATTTTGTATTTCGGCAGGAAAAACCTTATACGTGTGAAATTTTAACTTTTGAAAATTGGAAGCATTTGCCCCATTACCTCATTAGGTTACTCTATTGAAAACGCTGTCAGTATCGATTGTTCGTTATTGTTTTGCCTTATTTTGGACAAAACATTGGAGAATATTGTTTGAACCACATTAATTTTTTGTCTGAAATGTTGGGTTGTTGTTGGCTGCTTTTGGTTGTTTTGTGTTGGTTTTTTTGCAGCATCATTAAAAATAATTTGTATAAGGTAAACTAATCATGTTACTTTTATATTTTTTCGAATTTATAGGAAACAAGAAAGAACCAAAATAAAAAACGTTTACAAAATTCAAGTAATTTTTCAAGAGCTAAAAATATTGTATTTAACTATTGCTACATTTTGCTAAAAAAAAAGTTCACGTTTTATTTTTCTCTTAAATGATTATTCAGCTGATGGACCAATGAACTGTAATTATCGCAAATGTTTTATGTGCCTGAAAGTGACATCATTCACGGCCAGCGTAAAGTAAAGCTCTACATCAAGAATAATATTTTTTCTATTAAGAATAGTATTTTCTTCTTTGAGACAATGTCATTTTCTTTTTTGAATAGATCGTTTTGAGATCAAACCATATTTTTACTTTTTCGGCAATAAAGGAATTTAAATAAAATGGAGTCTGACTTAACATTGTGTTCTTCAAATTTAAAAACAATTATTGCTCCAAAAATAAGCAACACGAACAGGGACTGCAATTACGAACTGCCTCTCAAACAGGTTTCACTCAATGTTTATCGATCCTGCTTTTTTGGCGCATTGAGTGTCATAACACTTTTTGCTTCTTCTCTTTTTGATCTTTTTTGTTATGCAGTTTCTTTGGTTGCAACAAAAACACACATCGCTTTAATGGGCAATTGTATGACCCAAAGGTAACCTTAAATTGCAAAAAAAAAATGTTTGGTAAAAAATATTTCTTGCCTTCAAGTTGCAGAAGTATCGACAGTCTTAAATGGTGCTTATGGCACCATTGGCTTGGACGTAATGCCGTTTTTGGAATTCTTTGACTTTCAAATTAAAAATGATGTTGTCCTCTCTTTCCCTTTATCTGAACTGCAGCTCAATTTGAGGGCTTGAAATGGAAGAATCACACAAACACACATGCTCACTTACAAGAGTCAATTATGCACATTGGACTGCTAAAAGAAATCTAAAATATATTGAAAACATTTTTACTCATGCATATTTAAGTATATGCACAAAAATGTTTTCGTTAACGCGCTACACAGAAAAGATTTGTTTGAAACAGTCAAATCATTGGCAGAGTTTGAAATTGTTTGCAAAATACAAAATTAATCTATACACACCAAAAAAAAAAAAAACGAAATGTAAAATTAACATGAAACAACTTGACTAAAAATTGTACCAATGACCTTATCTGGAATCAGCTCTCTAACTGTGTTTTATGCCATTTGTGGCTGCACATGAGTCGTAAGGTTCGCTGCTCGAGTCAGAGAAAGCCAAAGGTTTTGCATTACGAAAATGGTAAACCAAATGAAATTTAATAGAAAAAAATAAACTATAATTAGAATACAATAAAATTAAAAAATAAACATTAATTTTCATCTTATCTACTTGTATAATGTATCTTTTTTTCTGTGTGTAGTACTGCAAATTACAGTTTTGTCATTGAAGAACAGGCCGCCTTATCTAGAGTATTAATAGTTCTCTCTTTGTTCTTCGTAATTTCAGTGCAATTCAATCAATCACAAAATAGTTTAATTCTCAGTTAGAGTTTATTTATAGAACTGAGAAAATAATAAAAACCAATTTTTCTTTTTTAATCAAAATCATCTTCTGAGCGCATTTGGTAACTTTCCTTTCCATTGTGCTCAACCCATAAAGGTTTCTGTCTATATTGGTAAGCCATATTTAAGGAGAATTTGCATAAAACTTTGGCTATTTATATGTACCTTTCTTTTGTCAGTCCATGCCATACTTTGTGCAATTCGCATGGCCAGCCAACAAATGTGGATGCATGTAAACTTTAGACGAAAGTGCACACAGAGAGACGTGAACATCTCTGACAGTGGTAATCCATCAGCAATTCTTCAGAATGTTTATTATATTTGCGCATGTTTAAAGAAATGTACATGAACATTTTATTCTCAGTCTTATGTGCAAAAAAAAAACTTTAGTCTGAGTGTTTTGCGAAGAAACTCAAACCGGAGGTCACACACGTGTGTGACTTTTCTGGAAGTTCGTAACTACAAAACACCAAATATCTACAGGAATAACTCTGCGTTTATGTACATATTACATACACACTTATGTATGTGTTTATGTACTGTTTGTATGTGTTTGCTGAACCTTTGAATAATAAACAGTTTCTTTTTATTTACTACTAGCAAGACTGCTAGTGTCATTGCCTTTCCACAAATTTTTGTTTAGGGTATCACGAATCAGAATCAAATATGTTTCAATGTTTTGATTGTATTTAGTCAATATACACACTTACATGTACATACATATATGTATATTAATGTACGAAAGATTGTAAAAAGTTTTCGCCAAGACACCCAGTCTCGAACTAAGCTCCTATTCTGCGCAAATAGACGTAAAGCTCTATATTTAGCTTTAAACACATTATACCAATTGAAAAAGATTATGTTTGAAGCTGGGTTATTTGTGTGTTTGTCCTTATAGCCTTCGTGATGTTGCAAATAAATAATATCATTTCCGCAAATCACTCATGAAGTATACTCATTTTAAACGCCACTTTACAGCCAGCCCTGACAAGCGCTGTGTTTTATGGAGCTTGTCGTCAACGTTCAAGTTACGTATCTAAATAAAAGCGTCAGCTTGCAGCCAAAAATAATCACCCTTATTGTGGTTGGCGTCTTTGCGCCGAAAGGCGTTTTTGAAAAATGAAGCCGTGTTTTGCAAAAACCATGAAATTTTTCAATCAAATTTCAATCGCTGCTGGCGTATTTGACTGTCAAAAGTGCAAAAAAGTGTGATTTTAAAATTGACAGCAACAATCCAAAACCCATCTTCGTTTTTAAACTACACCAAATAAAATAAGGCTGAATATTGCTAAGATAATAATAAAAATAAAATATTATGTAATAACGACTTCTAAATAAAGATTAAAATAGACTCTAACTCGCTAGTTATAATTGATAATAGCTAGAATGGAGCTATTTTCACTAAAAGGGCACCTAAGATCTGATTATAAATACTATTTATTAGTAATTTTTCAGTGCTTTTTGCATCCAAACATGAAATTATTTTTTGTTAAATACTGTAAAAAGCTTTCCAGCTTATTGCGAAATTCAAATGCATTTGTAGATGTATATTAATATAATAAGTAATAAAGATTAAAATTTAATAATTAAATTATAGCAAAATGAAAATATGACCTTAGCTGGGGAACAACTAGCTGTTTGGAAGCCGCCACGCTTGTCATGGGCACCCATTTTTGTCAAAAATTGTATTTTATTGTGTCTAGTCTAATAAATGCCCATTTACCATTTACAAGTATAACAAATATGTAATATATAAAGTTCACAATAACAAAATTCATAATAAGAATGATCGTCGGACAAGGCGCAATGCTAAAATTTTGTAATTATTCATATATGCATGTATGTATGTATGTTGTATGTATGGTGCAAGAATTCTGGCAACACTCTATCTTACAGATATCCGAAAGACAACGACACGTTAGTACATTTCGTTTTGGTCTCCTCTAAAAGTTATGGATTATACTTAACAACCATATTCGCGGCAGTGTCTCAGTTGTAAAAGCGATATAAGGACAACAATTTACACGCATACATGGATTAAAAATTCACTCATGTTTCTTTGTTGTGCCATTTAATACGGTCTCTAATTTGTCAAGTTTGTGACCTTATCAAGTAACACAGAAATTCTCAAGCTTGTCTTAAATAAACAATGGGAAGTTATTCTTTATTCTATTATTGACCTAAGAATATTCTCTTACAACTTACCTTTTGTTTCGGAGTTTTTGAAAAATTTATAGAAAATTTGAACACAAAACAAATTCAACACATTTCACTCTTTGATTCTAATATGCATGTACATATCCACCATTTGTCGCAACACAGTCATAACTCAACAAATATTATTTTGCAGAAAAGGAATTTAGAGTTTTGAGTTTACCTGCAAATAATTGCAAGGACAATGGTACTCTGTTGTCAAAAACAGAGTACGGAGTATATGGTAGATCTCTATGATATTTTTAGACAAGATAAAAAATTATATGTGGATGAACTCTGTAATATTATTTAAAGAATGTCTTATTCCCTCTTATGGCATTATTGAAGAATAAGAAATCCTATTTCTATTTGAAAAAGGAATAAAAAAGGAAGTGGCCATATTCAAATCACTTGTGTGCAGGGTTTATAGCAAAATTACTTTCCGTTTGTTTTATGCATTATAAAATCTTTTTGGGAATATGGGGTTAACTCAGCCAAAATATGACATGTGGTATATAAAATTGTATGAAACCTTAGAAAACCACAGGCTGGCTGTTCATGACAGGAGCACTGACTTTTTAAAAACTACCGTTAATTGCTCTTCTGAATTAGTGAATTTCAGAGAATCAATTAATGGCTCTTTAAATATAAATTAGTCTATTTTTGAGCAAAATAATTTAATATATATTTTTGAAATGGCATTTCCAAATCTACCTAATCGGCAAGAGCATAATGATGATATGTAGCTTTGATCTGCGTAGATATTCAATGTTCACAAACCAAAATAACTTTATACATACGAGTATGTGTTCAATCTAAATACGTCAGCAATGAAATCTCAGCTTAGTAACGGAGTTGGCTGAACAGTTTTTTGAACTTGTGCCTTTGTCTACGTTGATTTTTATATCAATCCTTTCGCATTGACGGAATAAAATTAAACAAATAATAATAGACAATTTGCACTGCGGTGTTAAATTGATACATATGTATGTACATATATAAGCCTACATACATACATATGTATATGTATTTGTCCATACACAAATAGATGGGAATACATTTGACTTCGTGATCGTAAAACAGGCACATTAGAATACATAGTATTTACATATGTACAGACATATATTCATTTTAGGGTTTTTTTTCCTGTTTTCTATTATTGATCTACTTTGGGCCTGTTGAAGAGTGAAATACAAAGTGATGATGTTTGTGTTGTTCTCATTTTCTTTGGTTGTTAACAGCAATTCGACGGTTTTTTTTTTTGACACGTTTTAATAGTTAAGCAACAACAAAAAATAAAAGTAAATGTATATTTTTGTTTTTTCTTGTGAACTTATTTTCTTTTGATTTTTTCAACTTTTTGCTCTTTACTTTTGATTTGATTTTTGTGTTAATTTTTTATCTTCAAAGAACAACAGAAAGTTGTTAGTGCTGTCGTTGCTATTGTACTTTATGACTGTTCTTAAAATAAGAAAAAGAACTCGTTAATAACTATTGTTAGCGTTTTTACTTATGATGACTTTAATTTAATTGCTTGTTTCCAACTCAGAAAATGTATCTTCTTGTTGGCGATACAGCACAACCGTATTGTTAGAAGGTTGTAAATAAACTAAAAGATCGTAATAAATGCAGCCAACACGACAGGTAAAACGATCGAGATACCAACAGCAGTAACAACAGCAGTAACAACAGCCACAACAGAATCACCAGTAAGTGACTACTCGCTCTTACTTTAAGTAACAACTCTACTAGCAAACGGTGAGTGACTGACTGGGTAGATGGCTGCCAGAGTGAATGACAGACACAGCAAAGTCAGAAATAAAGATTCTTAAAAATCGCACGTTATAATTTGAGCACAAGATCGGGCAGTCACTGTATTAGGGTTTGTAAAATAGTATGTGTGCACTTAATAAATTTTCACCAGGTTTTCTTTTTGTCATCTTCATTACATTTTGTTTGAATAAAAAATATTTTTTATATCATTCACTTGTGTATTTCACATGCAGATTTCACCAAAATGTTCCACGGTGTGCAACAAATAAAACTGTTTGTACGTCTATAACGTTTAAAGTTCGTTTGATGACTTGTTCATTGTGTTTGAGTGTTTGGGGTTTTTGTAACCTTTTTTCACAGATTATTAAAAGTGTATTCTTGCTCTCACCAAAAATAAAAACCTTTTCAACTTTTCATCTATATGCTTTCCCACGAGAGATTTAATTACTATCTTTGCTCTCTTTCGCACTTTCCCATTTACTTTGTACTGTGTATTCATTTCTTTTTTTCTATTGTTATTCATCGGCCTACTGCAAAACAGGTATGTTCTTTAGGTTCTGGACAAGTGAGCACGTTTGCGTGCTCTCAGCCGAAAGGTTTTTCTACAGGTGTAAAGCTTATTGTTAGTTTCTTTGTATTGGTTTTCACACTTTCAAACGATCTTTTTCCTCTTGCTCATTTTATTGCCAGTTTTATTATACAAATGAATGATAGACAAAATATAATTTATGAGTTTGCTCTTATCACACGCTCTCTTATTTTATATGTTGCTTCTTGCTCTATTTTATATTCAGAGTAAAAAAGTTAGCAACAACAATACTGTGTTGTTCTTAATATTTGTTAACATGCACTGGTCAATTACATCGGTTTAATACACAAAGATGTTGCCACATTTCCGGTTTCCGGCTTCTTCTTCTTCTGCTTCTTAGTCTCCATGTAAACATGTGTGAGTGTGTGTGCGTACAAATACATACACATATGTATGTGCTTATTCGGCAAATTATCTGCTCCATTTGCCTACTTTCATTGCTTTTAACTCAGAAGCACGGCAGCTCGCTTGAAATTATTCTGAAAAATGTTAGATTGTAAGAACAAAAGAGGGCAAACAATAAAATAAAATTCGGTTATGATTTCTTTAAAAAATAAATGATTACTAGCCGTCTCAAATTAAAAAAAAAAAAGTTTACGTTTCAGTGGCAACATTTTGAACTCGCTTTATCTACGATAGGTAATTTCTTTTCTTCTCTTTCAAGCATCTTTGACGCAAGTGTGGGTAATTAGAACAAAAGAAACTTTTCCTAGAAAATTGGGAAGCGAGGATTGAAATATTGGAAAAAATAACCGTAAGTAAGTACGAAACGCAAGTGACATCAAGCTCGAAAAAGCGGACCAAAAATTAAGAAACAATACAATTCAAAATATTAGAACATTTTTTGGAAAGCGAAAATGAGCCAAATACTTCCCCAAAAGTCTAAATCAGCCTTTTAGTGCGAATTTTATTGCAAAATCCCAATGACGATGTTTATCTGTGTATATCTATGTATGTTGGCAGATCCAAATGCAACTTTTCCAAAAAGGTTACTCTTTTGCAACGAAACTTTTGCAACACCAATTCGACACATTATTGAAATGAACTGAATTTATATTCATAAATATTAAAAAAAAAAAAAAGAAAAGAAAAATGCAAATCAACATAAATACGTATTCAATACCCTACCAGCTACTTAATAGACGATAATCATACATACATATGTATATACGTACATATATAAGCTGCTTCTTAACTGCAGTTCATTTCGAAAAAAATGTCAACTACGAGTACTCATTTGAACAAGTGTATAAAAAAATAATGAAATTGCTTATGAATGAGTGATTGCTCACCAATTATTTCATTATAAGACAGTGGCAGTGACAGTGACAGCGACAGCGACAATGTGACTGACTAAAGCTTCGCTCGAAATACAATACACTGTAGTTAATAGTCTTCAGATATGAAATTTAATATGTAGAGGAAAGTGAACAGTGGAACCTTTAAAACGACCAATGACATCAATAAATATACAGAAAAATCACAAACTGATTTACAAAATATAATTTAATAATACATACTTTCTATAATGACTGGTACAAACGCAAATTTTCAAACGTGTAGAGAAATTATCAGCTCAACTTAAATAGCATTCATTTTAACACATACATATGTATGAAGTTCATGTTAAAGATCGCGTGTTTTACGAAATATACATATATGTATATATTTTTTAAATATTTTATGTAAAAAGAAACGGACTCTCGCCACTAAGAACATGAAAATAAATCAAAAAAATTTGTAGGAGTGACGTAGTTTCAATTCGTAGAAACCGTGTTGCAGAAACCCATTACACAATATTTCTGTTTGCTCTGTAAATATAGAGAACGCAATTAAGTAATGTTACTTAATTGGGTTCACATTCAGTTTTTGATAAAAAATCCAAAAATATTAGGGAACGATTACACATTTGTCTTCCTTCGTTTGTCGTCTTCTGATAAATAAATTACGGTTCACAAAGATATTTGTGAACACAGTGTTCGTTTTACGTCAATATAAGATTTTCATTTTAATTCAAGAACTAAAAAGAAAATTTTTAATTTTATTGCTTGTTTATTTCATCTGTGAGCTGGAAAATCGTTCGCTTACCCCAAAGGGGACTCGACCTGTAAAATCTCGCCAGCCACTCAGCCATCGCATCAAAGAGAACGAATGCTCTTAAAGTAGGGAGTTGATTCTAAGTTAGCTCAATATTTTTGTACAAATTTAACGCGACTTTTTCATGTTAATATTACATTGCGGGTGTAGGAACAGCCTAGTTACGATTTCATAAAAATATGGCAATATTTGCTTGCGGCAGACTGAGGGTTTTTTTTTTTTTTTTTTTTTACAAAGATTTTTTACAAGATTTTTTTTATTTTTACATTTACATCGCATATGGCAGCAAAATGTAGTGAAAAACTGCGAACTGCCAACAATTGTTTCTTCGTGTCTTCACCTCGTTTTCTTTCAAATGGCGGGCGTAAGGATTAATAAAAAGCTGATATTAATTACTTGTCAGAGCAAGCACTGGGTTCGTATTGTGCGTGAGAGAGTTCTAGCCTATGTGAGCCGGGAACAAACTCGTTCCCATTCCTACCTATTTATTTATGACTTTCTTTACATATAGAGAACAAATTTATTCAAAAAATTCGTAATATCAAAAAAAAAAATTGTTGTATTAATTGAAATTTGTTTGATTTTGCACTAATTAACCATCCTAATTAAACTCTTAAATTAATCAATTAAAAAGTTTAATTAGTGAATTCACCTTTCTCTGTGTATTCTGTGCAATATTTGTTTTAAATTAAAGCGTTTAATCATAAGCTATTTTTTATAAATATGCCAATCATTATTTATTTAATTAGTTGCAGGACAAATCATTTGGCTTTTAATTTGGCACAGGCTAATCTTAGAAGGAGCCCAACAAACAGTTTCACAGCATAAGCACATGAATTAAAATGTGTGACGCTTGTTATTTTTTTTTTTTAACTAAAAAAGGGAAAGAAACTGACAATTAAATTAAACTGGCGATCGAAATTTGGTGGGTTTTGCGTTATTACAAGCTATTACAGCGCCAATAAACTTGAAATTAATTTTAGATATTTACTAAAGCGGAAAACAAACTCTACTTTTAATTGATTTTTTTAAAGTGTTTTAATCACAATAATACACTATAAATGAGGACATGCATAAATCTACATATTCTTGTATTGCAGTAAAAAAAAATGCAGCACGTTTACTACATTTGCTACATAGATTCTCTCTCTATGGATTGTTTGAACGACTTTTATACGTTCTACTGTTTTTTACTGATGTAAAAACATATCAAACTTCATTATTGACTATTATAGATACATAATGTATGCTAATTTCAACATATCTCTTACTATTAAAAATACTATTAAAAATACAGTTTCTAAGAATCGGAAGCTATTGAGCAATTAACGAAGAATTTCTTTCCAAATATGTGCATATGTATGTACGTTCGTGAATCTAAATGTTAGTCGGAGATTGCAACTTGTAAAGAGCGTGACACATTTCGTAGCTAATGAACAACCAATACTTACAGGAGTGAGGAGCAGCTCAAATAAATGTGAATCGGGCAATCGGATATTGCAACACCTTATAGTGCCAAAATCTCTCACAATTTGTATTTGCCCATTAAAAGGGTCGTTTGTTATTAATTGCACCTAAATGTTTATGTATATGTATTTACTCTCCTTATAAATTCATTATTTTGTATGCACGCATGACTACAATCCATTTGGAAAACAAGTTTTAAAATAAACCCTGACACGTTAATTATCCATGATATTCGGTTGTACTATAGTAAGTATACAAAAAGAGGGCGTATTAGGCCTAATGATTATGAGCTAGCTGTCTTCTGTTCCAACCTTAGCCAACGTACTTTGGCGAAGCTGGAGGCTTAACCATAAAAATCCTTGGCTGTTTTTATGCAAACTTATTGCTTGCATCTTATGTAAACCTTCCATGAGCATGTGAATTCAATTCGGTTGTGACAGTACTAGTGAAAAATTTTGGTGACCATTCGTACTGTTACGCGACTCAATTTCAATGGGCCAGGTGAAAATTATCCTTCCATATCGACACAATAAGAACTCTTATGTCATACAAAAAAAGGAAAAGTTTGTACTAAATTTAAGTTTTGTCCACTTAAACATTTAAGTGTTTCAAATATGACTTGAACCGTAATACTTTCAATGAAGTGCTCTCAAAGTGACGGAAAAAAACGGAGCTCTTTCGGCTTGGCGGAGAAATATCGCGGTAACTTAAAGACTTAAAGTGATTGTAAAATTTTTGATTCTTGTTCTACTTCAATAGCATTTTGTTCACTCTTTTTTTTTTAATTCTTGCTTTAGCTCGATCAGTGTAGTCGTAAAGTTCTAGGAGAAATTAAGCTAGATTGTGTCCCGCCTTGTACAAAAATATGAATTTGACACCAAGTCGACCTCAGAGATCTTGAATCAAAAATTGATGCGATTTAATTTTTCTTTTTACGTAAAAAGCAGTAGAGCTTGACTAATCTGCACTTGAAGCAAGCGAATCGAACTTGTTTTAAGAAAATCCGTATTGAGCGTACTGACAACACCACGTCAGCTTGATTTAAATACGAATGGATTGAATTGCATTTCCAAATGTGGCGCAATCTTCCCTGTGCAATATTTTCCACATGTTGCGCCAAAGTTTGAGACCTGAAAAACAAAACATTTCATCAAGCTCTAGTGAAATTTAAAAGGTAGTTCTCGGTTATACAAAAACACTCAAAACAACAACAATATTTTGAATAGTGTTATTGTGTAGCATGTAACTGCGCAAGCGAGCGATGTTGAGTGACACCGAGAAAGAGCCTGGCAGTTAGTGTCACGGCATTCGCCAGACCCATGTTGTTGCAGGCGATATGTTAAATATGGTACTTTCCATAAAATAATATTCATACTACTAAATAGTTTCTTCAGTGAAATCTACCCAACGTCAATCCGCAAAAAAAAATGAGTTGTGTTTTTTTACCCGACTCCACAGCGAACTGGAGTTGCGTGCCAACAACCCGTGGAGCGTATGGAAAACTCAAAGAACCTGTACTGGCATAAATAAATGAAAGTATGAGTATTTCAAATAACAAGACTATCTTTGTTCTGTTTTTAGTGTTTCAGTGGCATTTATTTATTGTTGTTATGTTTTTTATAAAACATAAAACGATAATTATCATAAGGGTTTTTGTTTGGTTGGATTTCCAAGCTGCTGTTACCAACGACGCGATCGTGGTGATGGTGGTTTTTTACAAATGAATATTTGAATTTAAATTTAAATGTTCACGTGTTTATCGGAAGCGAACCGTAACGAAAACAGGAAAAATGAAATGGTTAAAATATGTTAAAAAAAAAAAAAGATAAGTTTAGGAGCGTTGTTTTTGTCAAATAATCATACAAAACAAAAATGTTTTTGCAGGTACAAATAAACTATAGAGGTGGTTCTACAAATTTATTTTATCAAAACGCTACATGTGCACCATGATGATGCACATGGAATAACGTTCAGCTACAAATATTTGGTAAAGAGACAAACAGCGTTCGTGTACAACGGCTACAATGATAAGCGGCCACAAATGTTTTCACAGGAACGGAGTTGAATGTTTGTACTCGCATTCACACCACTCTAGTTAAATAAACTGAGTAATAAAATATAATATTTTTTAGCAAAATAGAGTGAAATTGTTAAACTAAACATGCGGGCTGTAATCAGCCGAACGAACAGACAGACGGCTGATCAGACGCGTTGTGAAAAGGTCAACGTTTGCAGCATACTTGTTGCCTACACTGCCAAATGAGGGGGAGTCTGAACACATTTCCATGGTCAATGATGAGAAATCTCTTTGTGTTCTTGAGCATGTTTGACAACTTTGTTGGCCAGGGAACACAAGGAAATTATCATGCCTGTGATAAGGAAACGGCAGTGCGGAAATAATTAAAACAAAACAACAACAAAAACTCTCATAGTAAAAACGTTAGAAGAAATTTATGAATATTCTACTTGAAGATTGTTCTGCAATAGCGACTCGTTTGCGCCACAACAAAAACATTTGGATATAAAAAAACCAAAATTGTTTCTAGCACTTCGAAGATTCGAAGGGAGTTGAAATGCTTGCAACTTTCTACTGAAAACTATACTTTCCCTGGAAACCCTGAGAATATATTATGGGTTTAAGGGAAACCCCTAGTTTGCTTTTCTATTTCTCACCGACAGCAAGAAACGAGAAGGTCAGCAGCTTGTTTGTACAGTTTAGGAGTTTGCGTTAATATCATCACATCAATTGCGAATCGTTTCAAACATATTTTAATGCATTGTTGCTTTCGTTTGAGTCCCATAGATCTTTAAGAGACTGCTAAAGCTTTTCCGAATTGGTTGCTCAATATGTATAATGATCCAGTTCTCTCAAATTTTTTATTATTTATTTTGGACCAACATTTGGTGCTTGACAGTTCTTTGATTGCCGGTACTGCTAACAAAAAGAAATCTCAGAAGATCATCCGTGTAATTATCCTAAATATTCATAGTTCTGTTTTAGATTGTCTTGCGCTGGTATTTAATTATACATATAGTTACCATAATTACTCGTATTAAGGGACATAAGAAAATAGTTTAGCCTAAATATGAAAAGTATTAGTATACGTTTCTTGTTGTCTGTGTACCTGAGCCTTGAACGTTCACCATTACAAACACTCATTTGTATTTTTTCGCCCGAAATATTACTGCTTTATTTTTGTTTCCCATAAAAAATTTAAGAGATACAAATTAAGCAAATTTTTAATTACAGCCAAAAAACACAATTATGAACTTTAAACAATTAAAAATATAATAAGAAAAAACTTCAACAAAAGCAAAGGTTACTTTTACATTTGTTGACCTCCCACTGTGTTCGGCATAAAATTAAAAAAAAATTATAATAATAAAATGTGTTCCGAAAATACGTAAAAATATTTTGTCTGTGTTTGTCGCTAAGCATTTCGAGGAACGAAATTTCACCTTTTGTGAGGCACTCAAGATAAAGACTTTAAAGTGCCAAGAAGCGCCAAAGAAGCAACAATAAGTACCAAAATGTGGAAATGAAAGAATGTAATGTGCTTCCTTAGAAGTCCGATTGCTTCATTTGCGCTTCCCTTACATCAGCAAACTAAGTGGCTCTAATGCGACTATATCTATGACGACCATGGTACTAGTGTTTCTCTATAGACATTGGCGCTAACCTGAAAGAAATGTCAGTAGAGAAACTCAATTGAAAAATCAAGAAATAAATTTTGTCTACTCATTAACAATGTTGTCAACTCAATGTTTTCTTTCCAAATAAAAACGATTTTGATTTCACGAATTTGGTGGCCTTACAAATTTCAACAATCACAACACTGTTCATAAAACAAAAAACTGGAGACACTCTGTTGACAATTTGATGAAAAAAAAGTGACCAATATAGGCGAAAAATGTAGCCACTTGGAGCCACATGACTCTAGGTTTCCTTCAGGGTAGCTACGAGTCATTGTACGTAAAAGTATGCACATACATATACATATACACAAAAATATTATACCTACATATTTATTAAAAACTACATTTGAAATTTTATTTCATTCTGGCAAAATTTAAGTGAAGTCATCAAAAAGACAACGCAGAAAAAGAAGGAGCCTTGTATAAATTTCTGTGAATTATTTCAGTAATTCTTTTTGTTATTATTTTATGCCAAATGTGTGTTTTTATTATTATTTTAAAGTTATAATTCGTTCATGTTTTATAAATTACCAACCGTCCGTTCAAACTACTTACTAGTAACAGCATAATTAAGTTTGAAGTGGTGGTCAAAGTTACAGCACACAACATTTAATTTTTGTTTTGAAAGCACTTGAACTGAGAGCAACTTAATAAATAAAAAAACTACGGACAATATCTTTGACGTTCGACAAAAAGCTCTTAAGGCGCAAACTATAGCTTTCAGTCATTTCAAAGTCAAGGCAAAAACACAAAACTGTGGAATTTGTTGTTTTTAAATTTTTTGAACGACGTCCTAAAAAGCAGCTGATATGTTTGGCAGCGGTTGCGTCGGAATTAAGTTATTGACACCAATTGCTTCAAACTCAACCAAAAAGTAAAAGTACATTTTTTGCATCAAAGCTTTTCTGCTTAACGTCGCTTCTCATAAGCGAGTGCTAATAATCAGGTTGACTAGAGTCTAAATTTCATGCCTTCTAGAAAATGATTGACCAAAAGGCGAAAATATATAAATGAAGGCACAGAAAGCTCATAACCATCTTATAAGCAATTCACGTTTATTGCCAAAAAATATATATAATGAAATGGTTTGTGGTACCGTCTTATGTTCGCATGGTTTTCAGGGCATATACAACATAAATACATACATACTTACATATATGTCAGTAATCAATTTTTCGCTATAGAAGTACATGCTTATGTTAAAAAAAAAACTGCAACCACCATAGCATAAAATAAATAATGTCCTTCCTTCTAGCACTTTTTTTTCATTGGTGCTTTAGCAGTTTTTCTTGTTTCAAATCATTCCAGTTAAAAATCCAATCTTTTACTAATTTAGCATTATTTGTTTGAAAGGTAGCAAATAATTGAAAATTACTATTGCAAAATCTCGAATACAATTAATTAGATTTTTGAAAGCAGAAGATCTGTGGAAGTCTCACACATGCAATGTATGTGTACTTTATATACATATACTTTGTAATATTTTTAGTCCTTCGCAAACTTATGCTAGAAAGATCCTTTTAATACAAAATGTTCTCAGTCTTTTTGAACACTCCCGTTTGTTTGTGCTGAATTTTTCAACGCTACTGTATGCCAACTACATACTACTTCAAAATGTTGATGTACAACACGATTTAAAAAGTATTTCTTGAATCCGTATTTTATGTAACACAAAATTTAAATTTAAATCTTCTTAATTATAGACACACATACACAGGCAAAATTAAGCAAAAATATTAATAAAACTCTCTAGTACTCGTACACACCAACATTTAACGGGCGACGGACAAGTGGAATACAATGTTGTTATTCCTGGGGAGGGAAGTGAAGCGAAACTTTTAACTTTTTTAACCAGCCTTTTTCTCTGTTTTTGTGTTGTAGGCATTAGAGGAAGTGGCTGCTACCAAACACCATAAATTTCATGTTAGATTTCATTCACATTTAGACATGGTTCTTTTACATATGTATGTATATCTCCACTCGTACATGTACAAATATAACTTTGCAAAGGTTTACGCCTCAGTCTTCAGTCAGTTTTATTTAGTATGTAGTAAGATAATATGAGTAATATATACATACATATATATGTATGTATATACTAGGTGTAGCAAAAAGTTAAAACAATAAAAAGTACTAAAATAAGAAGAATAATTACTTACCTAATCATAATTATAAGTTTCATTTAGATGATACATATTCGTTGTTATTTTTGTTTTTGTTTTTTTTTTCTCTTCTTTGCAGTGGTTGGTTAGATACACACAGGTTTAATTATTATTTTAGTTAATTTCTGTGACATGTTTTAAACATGTATGTAATATGTAGCAATTATGACTGGAGTTTGTTGACCCTAAAGAGAACAAATGTTTCAACAGGCCGACCCCGAGTCATTACTTAGATCGATGTCGTGTTTTTTTTTTTTTTTTTTTGTATCACAAAAACAATTTATAATATTAAAAAATTTACTAAAGCCTCAATTGGCTTTTATCGAAATTAGGAGTTAAGTATATCTCCTGTTGCCGGGAAATGTGAATTGATAAATTCATTTCTTGTAAAGGATGTACAAATATTGAGGTGCTACGTGAGACAAGTGTCCTTTCAGGACACTGAAGAAATTGTTACGCTTCAGAATTAGTTTGATTGTTTCGAGGCTCCTATTCAAGAAAAAAATAAATAAAGAAAAAACTCAGTGGTGGACAATAATCAGTATTTTTCAGTTTAAAAAATCAATTATTCTTGATTTGAAAAATCAAATCAAAACCAAATTAATTGGTTTACCAACACACCTCCAAATTAAGAAAAAATCACAAAAAAATGACAAATCGAGTTATGGGCCTTCGAAGTTTTCATAAACACACCGCTACTATATTTCTCAACGTAGTTATGCAAATAAGCTACAATTTAAAAGTTATGGAGAATATTCCTGTTAATGTTGTAAAATTTACAAGAAATGAATTTATCGATTTTTCTTTTAATATCCTTTAAAGATGGAAAACGTTGAACCTGTGATATTTTCAGGTAACTCGAAATTTTCTACGCGGGATGCCATCCATTGCATTGCATTGGTCTCATGTGGAAAGGCCCTAACTCGAGTATTGCGCCTATTTTGATTATTTAAAGGGTCTTCTATTAAAATATGCAGAAAACTCGATTTTGAACACAATCGAGTTGGGGCCTTCCTACATGAAACACTCGATATGTACTTACGAGTATTTCCGATCTGCTGTTTGTAAATTATGCTGAGGCTAAAGATTTTCATCGCATATAATACTTTCTAAAAAGGCATTTTACGTTGACTGCATTTGATCAAATCTATCAACTCAGCGAGTATGTTTTTCCGATGCAACGAGAATTCACTAAATTGAATGGAAATGGATGCACTTAATTTTAGAAATCAGCTGTGTGCACAGAAATTTGTATGTACTTTCCAGGAGTCTTAAGCGCAAGATGCGACCCTTTTATTGTTGAACGCTTACAATTCAAGTTACATTTTTATGACATTTCATGTATTCAGCATTAAATACTTGCAACAACAGAAACCCAATTACAATATTCTCACAAGCTCACGTAGCGGCATGAGTGCTTACGATTTTATTTAATGCATTCAGAAAACTTAACAAGTAGCTAAATTTTGATAAATTGTTTTCGAAGTGTCTACATGTTACTTGTTTATTCCCACAGACACAGGTGTAACCGTTTATGACTGCCGACAATTACTTTGCGTTTAAGAACTTTTAATAAAATTTTATCGCAACATAAATATCTACTTTAATGTTTCTAAAATTTTATTACTTTCACCTCATAAGCAATTTTCCGTATTCTTCTCAATTGAAAAACAAAAACTAAAGGAGTTTTTAAATCTTTTGGGTTTTTATTTTTCCCGTTATTTTCATATCTAAAAATTTGATTGTTGCATCAGAAATAGCAGCACTGGCTGGACACAGCAAAGTACATCTTTACACCACAAAAGCATATGCATATTGATGGCTTAAGGTAGAAAGAATGTAACTAGATTTTTTCACTATACACTAGTATTGGGGATAATCTTTCGTTTGACTGAATTGTTTGTTCTCTTTCAGAAAGCTGAACTAATTATTTTTCTTAATTCATCTGTTACATACATTTCAGAGTGAAGGAAATTGATAACGTCTCATTTAGGGCCATCAAGGGCCATGTTTCCCAAGGCACGAACTTATAAAAATGTTTTATTTAGTTTTTTTTTTTAATTAGAAACAAAAAGAGAATACTCTTGAGAAACAGGACCCAAGTAGATTTACAGCAAGCGCAACGTCAAAACTAAAACAAAGTAAAAATATTTTGGAATTTTTGGATTTAGGTATGAAGGGTTTGAAGGGTATTGTATGTATGTAAGAAAGCATAAAGAAATATGAAAATAAGCACAAAGGTGAAGGGTATACAAAAAAAAAGCACAAAAATATTTCATTGTTTCACTTGAAAGAATCATTAAGTTGAATTAAATCCTTCATGAATGACACAAGCCAATTCTGGGATGTACTTTAACAGCATTGCAATGATAGAAATAATTATTTTTGGACCCACTTTACAACACGGTGATCTGAATCGTTACACCAACTGCTCCAATTACCATTAGCGATGACTATGACATTTGTGTCATCTCTGGACTTTCAAGATTGAGATTTATTATTAGAAAAAGTTGAATTCAACGACACTCGGTGAAGTGACCAATTCAAATGACTTATCATTAGATTGATGTAAGTTTTCACTTGGTTCAAGACTTTTTACGTCATCAGTGAAGACACAATTTTTTGTATTTCAGGCCAAAAAATATAAATTTTTGAGGTAGATTGCGATTTCGACAACCGCTTGGCCCATTCTAATTGATGTACATACATATGTATTTGCAATGGGTTTTTTTGCGTTTGGATGCATGTACTTGCTCAAACTTAAATCCAGTAAGATAGTAGTAAAGTTGGTTTTTGTAAATATATTATTTAGCCAATCTGAACTGACCCTAAAACTTTCTATAAAAACATTTTGAAGCATTTAAGACATATTAAGTGATTAAGTAATAAAATACTTGTATAACTTTGAGCTTCTGCAATCCTTATAATAATTTTAATAGAAACCTCTGTTCCTTCCAAAAATTTCCGTAGCCAATTATTTAGCTACTACTATTTACATATGTATATGTATTCTTTTTGTCCACTTGTACATCCATCATACCTGCAGTTGCATTTGCGGCAAAAGAATTACATTTCACTCGGCTTGGGCAAAACAGAGTACAGTATCGACAAAAGCTTCACCTGCATTTATTTTCGATTTAAAAAAGAAAATTATCTTGGAAAATAACAGCTATTTATTCATCAGCCTCGTGGCACATTGTGCGCCACATCTTTCGCTGCTGTTGTAGTTCTCTTCTCTGCTGTTCGTTTTTTAAGTAGCAAACAACTTTACTAATAATTTTATTTTAGTAGTTTTAAAATGAAGATTTTTTATAGTTTTCTTTTGTTATACCAGTGAGTATGGGGCAAGTGATTCATACTTTCATACATATAGAGAGTACGTTCATCTGCAGAGTATAATCATCAATCTATCTAAACTTCACCGCTTGATGAAACACAAAATTCATCGGAGCGGAAAATCAGATCGCAAGACTTTGCAGTCTTTGCTGTTTTTTTTTTTTTTTTTTTTTCTTCATTTCGGGATGGAATCAAAGCTTTTTACATGCTTTTATGGTTTGTTGTTATTGTTGTTGTGGTTGTTGTCGAAAACCCTTTTTTTAGTCAAATCTTAGAAAAAGAGAGCAAGACGATCACGGAATGGAAAAACACTACATTAGTTACGTGCTTATGACTGAATGACTGACTGCGTTCGCTTACACTCAAGAAGTGGTGTCGGTGAAAAGAGGGGAAATTGTGATAGTCAAGACAGGATTAAGCTTCAAAAAAGATGCTAAAATTATATTGATGCAGAAATGTAACGAGTGTAAAGTTGAATAGTCAAAATTTTTATTAATTTCACTTAAATATAATAGAAATTGCGAAGGCCATTTTGCCGCTACAATGTAAAAATTCAAGAAGTATTATCGGCGATAGTGCTGTCGATACGCATATTGAATTTGAGTTCTACTTTAAGTTGACAAAATACATGTAATTTCCTCATTGTGCACAATAGAATTTTGTAAATTTGTTTCATCCAAGTTCTTTACACATATTTATGCACTTACATTAGGTTGAACGATATATAAAAAAAATAATTTTCGTGGCGAGTCTTCCGTTTTTAAATTTTTTTGCATTTTTGTATGGGAGGTCCCTAATGAAAAGCGGTATGACAGAAAATCTTGATTGACTTATTGCGCTTATGAGCGTGTTTTATTGTTATCTATAAAAAATAAATAAAGCATTGAAAAACAAAGTTGATCAACGTTGGTTTTTTTAACGATTTGAAATATGAGCGGTAATTAGTACCGAGCTGCTTGGACAACTGGACAACTCGAATTTGCGTGTGTGAGTCTGTTAAATATGCACAAAAAAATTACTCGTGTATGATAAAAAAAAAAGCACGCGCATATTGTTAATACCAACAGTTGATTAAAAGTTTTTTAAATTTTCAATTTCAGCAGGATAATTCTGGTAAGAGGAAGCGATTTTTTTCTAGATTGCGAAAGCGGCATTTTATGACTAGACTGGCTAAAAATGGCTTTTTAATGAAGAATGAAGAAACAATAAAATTGCACTGGTTCTCATGTTTGAATTACTTCAAACATGATAAGCGGTATTTAGTAACCACAACAAATTCATTGTTACTAATTTTATTTAAATAATTTTTTGAGTGTCATCGCAATAAAAATTAAAACAGCGACTTCATATCACACTTGTATGAAAATACATACAAAAATAAATAAAATGTTTATAAATATATATATATATATATATATATATATATATATATATATATATAGTATGCTTACATGTATTTATGTACATACATATGTAATATGTTTTATGGTGATAGTACAAAATAACCATCACCCATTCATTTCAATTGACTCGATTTGTGCTCGAGTAAAACGTACTCATATGAAGAACTCATTTTGTGCGTATCGATGCGTTACCAATTAAATCACTTGTCGCAAGAGAATAACAAAAGAAGCATACAATCTTCATTTAAAAAATGAAAATATAAGAAAAATAAAATGTTAAGAAAAATAAAACTCTAATATCAGCAGCGACGCCACCTCGCGTATAATTATATAAAATTCGAGCTTGTTTGTATAAATTACTTACTATTTTATGATTTACTCTATACTTATGGGCTTATTGTCAATACTATATATTTTTTACTCAGTCTCAAGTTAAACTTTTTTAATTATTGCTTAATATTTTTCAAGACAGGAGAAGTAATATTAAGGTCAAAGCTGGGGTACAACTGTGGCGAAACCCACAACTCTTTCTGTTGGCACTTGTTCGGTCTTGAGCTTAGACTCGGTTTAAACGCACTAGTTTTACCATGGCCATTAAATGTCTCCACGATTTAATTTTGCATTTTTTTTGTTTTTGTAGTTTTGTTGCTTAAATTGTTGCTAGTTTTATTTAATATTCTCTGATCGCAAAGGCAACCAATTAATTTGTTCAACTCGAGATGTGTTCCTTTTATAATTTCAATGAAACCTTGTTTTCCCATTAGTGAACCATTTGCAAACCTCACTATTTTCTGTGTGTAGTTTAAATCATTGATTAACGAGGAGGAAAACTTTGTACAAAACCCCTACATACGTTTTTGTATTTCTTGTTTCCAACCTGTGAAAAATTTCCCATGATAGAACAAAGTGCAACTTTTAAAACTGCACCATTCTTCTGACCAGCTATTGATTGTTTTATTCAGTTATCACAAATAGTTCAATTAGTCTCTACAAACTTTCAACTGTGAGTAGATGACGCTTAAATTATATACCTTCAAATCCAATGACAACAAAAATTCAACGACTGGCAGCCGACCAGGACAGGCCCTTTCTTGGACAGTCATTCTTGAAAGAGTGATGAACAGTGATGAAAGAATTGCCGGAGGAAATTTTCAAAATATAACAACTCTATTAACTGTATCGGTACAGCAATCAGCCAATAGTTATTGACATAAAATAATTACTTGCTACAGGTTTTCAATTGTTGAGCAATTTTCCACAGCATTTAAAACTGCAAACTGCAGCAAAATATATTTAGAACACCCTGATAAACCAGATGACAAGCATAAATTGATTTGATGTCTTTTCATCTGGCAGACAGAAATATTTAGTTGTTTAGGTGATCAATAAAATGAAACGGGTTCTGAAATGGAATAGAAGGATATGGATATGTTTCGCTTTGTGCAATTAAATAAAACAAAAAGGTTCTTGTTTTACTTTGAGTGGTAAAAGAGCTGATCTTTTTTGATTGCAACGATTGACATTTTATACGATTTTATTTTATATCTTAGGGAAGAGTAAAACAGTTTTCTAAGCAAAGAAATATGTAAAAATTACATCGTTTCTATTACAGCTGCAAACCGATTAGTTATCGTCTCTTATAAAGGAAGTATTGTCAAATAAAGTCCAGGTTATGAAGAAGCAATTTGGACCTGATCTACGAAAAATAGTGTCAGACGGCAAAAATCAAATATTATTTCAAATTGAAAAAGTTGGGATAATCCACAAAACTGTCAGTGCAATTTTAGAAATAAAAAAGTTCGCTTCAACACTTCGAAATACTTTTTTGTGATAAAATTTTTAAAGAAGACAAGAAAAGTAAATCTGCACACTTATAAATGTTTCATGTTCACCGCAACGATATACAGCACTGTTATTCTTACGTGAAGGCGTACTGCAACAAAAAGTACTGTTGCTTCAAACAGTGTTCTTTTAAATAATTCTGTCGTCAATGCCTAAGAGTAATTTTAAATATATGTATGTAATAACACAGATTTAGTATTGCTTTTGTTTTAGTGAACGAATTTTACTGTATTTGTGGACAGACTGGTAATTAAAATGATTGACATTAACTGTAAATAATAAGAAATGGTAAATAGCAAAAAGTAAAATTACGACTTTAACCGGGGAAGAACTAGCTGTTTTGAAGCCACGACGCTTCTCATCAGCACCCATTTTCGTTATAAATTTATTACTCTCTGCAGTTGTTTTTATTATGTCAAATGCTGTCATATTCACAGTTGACATTTCTGTACTAATTCGGACTTGCTTTTTATATTGATATCGGATATTTTTAAAAATTGTTAATTCTTGAAGCATGTTAAGTATTTCAACACCGGGTTTGCAAAAATCTCGAATAACCAATTGCCCTGTTACATACATACGTATGTGCACAAGTATGTATATGTATAACTGAGGATTGGTGTACATCCCCAGAATAGAGTAGAGTCAAAAGGCCTGTACAAAAACATTTTAAACTTACGAGATGAAAGAGAAACATACAAGTAAACGCGAAACGTTGCACTAAATAAGACACAACTTAATAAGTTTGATCCCGTAGTTTTTGGACACGGTCTGGTAAAATGAGAGCAATCATGAATTTCTCTCAATACAAGAAAAAGCCCAAAAAACGGGACGGGAACACTAAAAACCACATTTCTAACCCAAAAAAATAACACATGGCATATTTTAATGCTGTAAGAAAAATTGGATTTTGGATTACGCGGGACCTCAATGTTGAGTAGGAGATCACAGCTATTATCATCCAGTATCTGTTGTGATAAGTTTTACTGGTTGATTGGTTTTTAGAAGCATTAACAAAAACTGAAATGGAAAGAAAACTTTTTAGTTGGATGTTTGGTTTGTTAAATGATGAAATAATGCCTTTAGTTTCAAAGCGATCGAGAGTCTTATGGAAAAAGCATACAAAATTTAAAATTATGAGCATAATATATTAAAAGAGGACCAGTTTTTTTTTTTACGAAAAATTTGCCTTAAACCCCCATCTGCCTCAAATCATAGTTCGAGAATTTGACTGTAGAGCACCTTTTCATTTTAAATGCGCAGCCATTACTTGCCTTGAAATGTTTTCGTGCGCTGCTGTTCACTGCTGATCATGATTACGCTTCTTACGAACAGGTGTAATAATTGAAATTCCTCTATGAGACGCTAATAATAATAATAATACTTATTTATTCTTCTGTGTACACTTGGTTGCGCTTGCTTAAAAAATTAAAAAAGCGTGCCTCATTCTTTTGTTACAATTACAATATTTTTCGCTTTATAACTATGTACATATTATTTATACATTCGCTCGCTCGTTCGTTCTTTCTTTCGTTCGTTCGTTCGTTCTTATAAATACATTGTGGTCCCCCCTTTTAAAAAATCTTATTAATGCTTGAAATGGAATAACAAATTTTAATTATGTATGTTGAGGAAAAACAACTACGTCAACTGCAACAGAAACATATTAAAGTATGTATATGTATGATTGTTACGGTTAAAATCTTCCTCGTTCAGTAATTTGGAAAGCTTGCGCTGAGCATTATTTCTTAAGCCTGATTGTCGAGGTTAAAATTACGTTGTTCACGAAACTGTGAAATTGCCAGTATTAAACATCACCACAACCGTTCAGCGGTAGAATGTAATTATTTTTTGATTTATTAATTGGAAAAGTATTTTGGCGTGCAATAAAATATCAGTTATGTTCGTTCCTCTTTCTATAAATTTCAAATTTTTCGAACATGTACATACATACATATGTATGTATGCATGCACATGTTTTTCATTCATTCACAAAAGCTTTCTTTACATAAAGTCAATCACAATGTTGTACATATAAAAGCCTTTACTAGAATTTACCATTTTTGCTTTTTTAGGGTTCCGTACTGATAGGGTGAAAACGGAACCATATTACAGAGACTTCGCTGTACGTCTGTCGTCACAGCGCCCATCTAGAGAATTGAAATTTTCACAGGACATGTAGTTACCAAAAACTAACTAAAGCTAAAAGGTGGCCTCCATACAACAAACTGGGAAAATCAGCTGTCACTTTTGAGTCGTAAGATTCTAAAACAACATAAACTTGAAACTTAAACGATTTTAGTTTGAAATTTATCTGCAAAAAAAAATGTATTTAACGTTGAACATGTTTCTCAACTATCATAAATTTAATCTGAAACTGGGCTGCACAACATAGAATTAAATAAATAATTAAGTAAAACTGAAGACCACAACAAAGTCTTGGGTCAACAACCTTATACGATATCGCAGATATTTAACTAATTAATTTGTTGCAGTCGAGTACTGGAGCTTGTTTTGTCCTTATTTTTCTTTCTATTTCTGTTTCACTAAAAAAAATGTCAACCTTCTGCTTCGAATACGAATATTCCAATTTATCGATGTCAGTAGTTCGCCGCGTTCTTCTGATTTGATGCCACTGAACCAATTTCTCTGGTGCCGCTTGAATGAGTCGACTTTCGCGAACAAACCACAAGCAAGTTAACGCGAGGTAGGCATTTGCCGCACATCATACTCGTATTCTATTGCCAATTCCCGTACTCATGTTTCACATTGACACCCATAAGACTGTTTACTTCCTGACCCAAAATTTGTCCACTGTTTAACTCCTTTTTTTTAGTTTCTAAACAAAAGATTTTGGTGGAGAAACAGCCCGCACAAGAAAGACAAATTCCATTACGGCGAACCGTTTACCTTACATGCAGTCTGGAGTGAAATTTTGTAAAATTTTCATTAGATCTTGTCTTTCAGTTAAATTTTCATACTGCTTAATTTCTAATTAAAAATCGTTTTATGGCACATAATCATTTCTACAATTTAAAAACAATTATTCTTCAGGATGCGACTGTATCACGGCTGCTGCGGTCAAATGGAAATTGTGGCGCGTGAGAATATTTATTTAATCATTCTATTTCCAGGTGCTTGTGAGTATTTTTCTGTGTTCGACAATAATTATGACTGACTGAATGAGTTTATTTATTTAAAATGGTCGTCCGTCGGCTGAATTCTTTAGCGAGTTTCTTGATAAGGAAAGCAAATTACATTGAAATAAACAGTGTGACACAAAATTGTCTACGCTCATACACTACAACCAACATCTTGACGAGGTAAAACTGACTTATTAGCCAGTAATTTGGTTTTACAAATTGTTTGCCAATTTTTCTACAGCTTTTGCCATGTTAAAATACTTTTCTATTTAACTGTATGCATAATATAGTAAGTAGAATTGCATAAATAATCATCAAATCCCTTGTGTATTGTTGAGAAACACACCTGTGTCTCAGAAATGCAATCAATATCAAAAACTTAAAAAAAAACTATTTTAAAATGAGAAGTAAATTGTGATCAACAAAACGAATCATGTGAACAACAAAAAAGAAAAATTTTAAGATAAAAGGAAAAGTCAAGAAAGTTTTTAATGGCCAACACTGCCAGTAGTTGGAATATGCAGTTTTGGCAAGCTTTTTTTATACAGATCAGCCTTAGTTGTGTCGTATTCTCTTAAGATTGAGATCAGTATCGTAATCTCTTTTGCTTCCAACTCCGATATGTTTGATAATAATATTAAGGCATTTTAGACACAACAGCCAATTGCAAAAGAATATTGATGAAACAGAACAATTCCAACTAGTGATAAATTAGGCCTTGGAATAGAGCTCAATTTATTAAGAGAACATTCATGGAATAACGAAAAGAGAACTGTATATGCATGCATTTCATTCCCTCAAAGAGAGCAGCTTCCTTTAATTTATTTTTTGTTCGCGTGGCTTGCTTTGACTTGATGAGTTTGTACTATTACTATAGATAACATTTCTCTGTCACACTGTTTATGTACATATGTATGTACATACAATGTAAGTAATTTGAAATTTCGTTCTATTTTCCAAACTGAAACTAAGAAATAATATTCTTATCAGTAGACCAAAAATATAAAGCTGTGTATGCTCAAAGTACATTTACATATCTCAATACAAAGACATGGCGAAACTCGCCAAACCGTCAGAAAACTGCTGAGTTCAAAAACAAAACGCGAGGAAAGAGACAGAGTCTGGCATCTAGATCGAAAACTGAACGAGAAAAAGTCAATTAGCTGTTGACTTGCTTAAGCTTTATTTGATACTCTTTCTGTATAACGCATAAGTATGTAATTGTAAATTAACTTCAAATCTGATCGGTTGAAATTTACAAGAATGTCTTTAACAGTTATTACACAATTGTGCTTAACAATTTTCTTACTTTTAAATTTTTCATGGAAAGGTTTGGCAAATTTACGAAAAGCGGAATCAGGTTTTCTGCTAACACCGGAAAGGTAAAGTGTATTTTTATGAAAAAAGGAAAATAATGACAAACTTGTATCCCATGCAGATTGCCTGACGACTTGAACTTTATGCCCTCGCTATCGAATGGCCATTTAGGTTTCACAATTTTCGGTGATGCCATCTATATAAATGGTGTGTATAATGGGCGTCAGGGCGATAGCCGCCGAGCCCGCTTGCCGAATTGGCTAAATATTACGGGGCACGTTTTAAACTCTGAAACAAAAGCCTATTTGGAATATGACCGGTTTCAATGTGCAATGAATTTATTCGAAGGCTTTTATGAATGGATCGAAATTTATGAAAAAGTCAATATAACTATAGTGCAACGGGTGTATGCACATCGCTTTTTTAACAGAGCCTTGATATACGAAATGGAAGTGCACAGAGAAATGGCGAATGGTTTGTTAAATTTGAGTGTAGATCTTTTCCATCATTTCAGTTTGCATTTCATTTTTAGAATCGTTAACTATTGAACTGCACCAAAACCAGGGCCCAAATACTAAAGCTTTCAATTTAGAAGTAGAAAACTGCGAAAAGGCAAATGTTAAATTGATACGAGCCACGACTATTGAGGTGGAAAACGAAAGACTGCAACCCAATTGTACTAAAGTTTATATTGCACTAAATGATGATTTTCCGGAAAATAAGAAAAAAATTGAGATGAAGTCAGGTGAAAGGTCATTGTATTACAGATTTGTGTTGACAGCAGATTTGGAAAAAGCAACTGCTATTAAGGAATTGGAAGATGGTAGATTTTTTGTCATTTATTTTCAAGAGACTGTTTACATTCATTGAGCTTTATTTTTAAGTTTTGACTTTGACGAAGTCAGCCCTGTTCAGGAAACACAAGTTGTTGTGGCAAAAATTCTGGAACAATTTCCAAATTAGAGTGGAAGGAGATGAAGAACTTGTAAGAGCTTTCTAATTTCATTTTAATTTTAATATTTACGATCTATGTACTATGTATATTAGAGTAGGTTGACTTAGCAATTGATATTGTGCTATCGACTTGAATCTTACTCTACGCGAGGCTGATTTTTAATTTTTTTTTTTTTCGTATTTTTGTATGGGAGCCCCCACTAAGGAGGCATAGGACGAGCTCCTCGTGCTGAAAAAAAAATTGACGCGATGGGTGTTGATCAAACATTTAAGTCAAACGTATGATGTTTTCCCGTACCACACCCGATGAGCCCGTACCACACCTCATTATGAGATGAGGTGTGGTACCTCCCCCCCATAACAGAGTGTGGTATAATCGATCGACTTGAAAATTATTCTACCAACCGTTTTTATCCTCAAATTGTTTTCCATGCAAGTCGACCCGGCCTAACGTACATACGTCGTACAGTTAATTTTTAACAGATTTTAACCATAATTTTGCAATTCACAACGCGGCGCCATAATTTATATGAAAAACAATAAATTTGAAATTTTTTCAAAAAAATTGTTGAGTTGCGCACATCTGCAGTTGCAAAGTTTGGGTTGGTCGGTCCATCGCTGCCTCAAACTATTATAAAATCCTCGTCCTTGTCCTGCCAATAGGTGTTCGCACAATAGACCTTAACAGAATAGCCATAAATTTAGCTGAAAATTTAAATTTCAAAAGAATACTTGCGGAAGTATCTTATTAAGAACAAAGTTTGGGATGTTTCTGTTTAGGAATTAAGCAACTGAAGAGTTTTTGTGTTTACTACATACATTTGTATTATCCAGCTCCAAGTAATAAATGCTGGCATTTTTTATATGGCGAATTCTTTGCCTTCTTTGGAAACTAATCAAAGAAACAACCCCTACTTTGGACTCAGTCCCACTGGCTTAGGTCGTGGTCAACTAGATGATGATTATCAGGGCCACAATTTTTGGGATACTGAAATATGGATGCTGCCAGTAGTAACACTATTCGAACCTGCTTGGTCAAAAGAATTGTTCAAATATCGTCTAGAGCATTTGTTGGCTGCCCGCTATCATGCCAATTCAACAGGATACAAGGGAGCAAGGTTACATTAAAAAAAAATTAAAAATAAATTTTATAATTGTAACACGTGATTGAAGATTCCCTTGGGAAAGTGCTTTCACTGGTGCAGAAGTTACCAATCCATGTTGCCCTGAGGTTGCCACACAGGAAGTACACATTTCTGCTGACATTGTAGTTGCCCTACAACAGTTTTACGCAACTACTTACAATCGTGATTATTTGTGTGGTACAGCTTGGCCACTGGTTCGTGAGATTGCCAAATTTCTGCAAAGTCGTGTGACATGGCAAAAACCAACACAAAAGTTTCACGTTCAAAGTAAGTAATTTTTATTGTTTGATTTAATGAAATCAATGACTTTTTTTCTTCTTGTTAAAGATGTCATGGGGCCAGATGAGGATCATACAAATGTTGATGACAATGTTTTTACAAATGTCGTATTTAAAAAAGCATTTGAATTTGCCAGGTATGAAAGAAATTAAAATGTTACGTTTTAAAATTTTGATCATTTAAGATTCACTCATCTGGAATGTGATCCTGCTTCTGACGAACCCTCTTTAACATGGCTTAATACTGCCAACAACATGGTGGTTTTGTATGATGAAGTAAGAGATTATCATCCTCAACATTTCGGTTATAGAACAGGGGATAAAGTTAAGCAAGCTGATACGATATTGCTGGGATATCCTTTACAATATCACATCAAGAAGTACTATTTTCCTATTTCGTCAAATCAGAAACAAAAAAATTTAAAATTATACTTTTCTACAGTTCAACTCGCTTTAACGATTTACAGATATATGAAAATGTAACACGTGATTCGGGGCCAGCCATGACTTGGTCCATGTTTGCCATTAATTATTTAGATATTGACTTGCCAGCAAAAGCTGCAGAGCATTTCAAAAAATCTTATAAAAGCTATATACACCCGGAATTCAAGGTACAATTTATCAAACCCAAACAAATTTAAACAGATAATTGGAAAAGTTTGACAAATTATTCAAGATTAGCTACACAAAAATCAGCCCAATCATGAATGATAATTCCGTGAGAGTTTTTTCTCTTTTCCCATTCCTCTTATTATGTTGATAAATTCCTTAGGAATTTTTTTTAACCTTTCCTGTTTTAGCCACATCGAAGGGGAAAAATAGTCGGCGGAGGAAAAAATAGGTATTTTAAAAACATATGTTTTTTGTTTTTTCGATATTACCAACTTTTATTTTTTTTTTGTTTCTCAGGTAATTTATGATTGGAGGATTTTTTTCTCGAGAAACGTATTTTCCTTAGGAATAAAATTCCTTGAGAATATTCATGATTGGGCTGAATATGTTTACTTCAATTTTCGGTTCGTTTCTCAACGAATTTGCAAACCTTAAAAATATTTTTTTACCGTAGCAAAATGTTAAATATGTATGTATGTATGTATGCATAGCAATCGATACTATGCCTTTGATTTTTCGATAGCTTTCGGTACGAGGGAAAAGAAGTTCCACGACGATCACGTTCCACGAAATCAGTTGATTTATATTTTTTTATTAAGTATTAACTTTCTAAGGTGAAATTCAATTATATTATTGAATTATTTTTTATGAAATGGAATTATTTATTAATGAAAGTTTAAATTATTTATTAATAGCCAACTATCGAAAACTGTCATTTTCAATAATAAATAATTCAAATTTTCATCAATAAGTAATTCAATTTCATCAAAAATAATTTTAAAAAAATAACGAAAATGAAGTTTTAAATGTGAATATGATAAAACACAAAAATCAGGTTTCTCAAAGTTTATTTTTAGAAATCTGAAATTTTCAAGCATTAGCGTCATGCAGAATAGGTATACCCCGTTTATTAATTTTAAAAACTTTAAGGTTTGGAGCGAAACGAAAATTGGTTTAAGAGGTTCCTCCAACTTCCTTACGGGAATTGGCGGTTTTATGCAAGCAATTTTATATGGCTTTGGCAGCATACGATTTGAATTACATAACAATACAGCGCAGATGTTTATAAAGCAAACTTCCTTACTGCCCAATACCAATAAGCTTAATATAAAAGGTAAAAGAAAACGCCACTTTGTAAACACAAGTGCATTGATTTCATTGCGTCTCTTCATTTAAGGTATAAAATTTGCCAGTGCTTCATTTGAACTCATTATTGAGAAGTCAAAACAGAACATTCTTAAGTTATTAGAACTGGGAGATCAGCCGTTAGAAGTAATAATTGGATCGAGTAATAAACCATCACAATTAGAGGAGGGGTTTTTGGGTAGGTACCAAAAGCTAACTCTTTAAATATTTTTAATATGTTTGTAATTTATTTCCATTCATGTTTCTTTTACTTTAAGTTCATTTTCAAACTGAGTTAATAACCATACAAACCAGAATGAACTAGATAAAGACAATCATAACCCACTTTTGCCTAAATGTTTTGAAATACACATATTTAATATAAATATTACATAGTTTGTTTAAATTACAAGTGACACGTATAATATGCAGTAAGTAAATTCATTAAAGGGATAAAACAGTTTCGACATCTAATCCAAATGATTTCATAATTGGTTATGGAGAGTATTTTATATGATTGGTTGTTAAATTGTAAAAAGCTATTGCAGTTGAATTGTAGTATAATATGTGTATAAAGAGGGTTTGGTATTTGGTTGTGAAAAATTTCCGCAAATCACTAAAAAACTATTGTAGTGTACTAATAAATTTTTCATAACAGGATAGTTTTTTCTCTATGTGGCTTTGAAAAGAAACTGCGCCACCGCATCATAAGTTGAATTCATAATCATAGTTGTATCGTTTACCGCTGTGTTTGGATAGACAGTTTTACTCAAAACCCATATAAAATGGCTCAATTTACAAGCCAAGTTATATCGCTTAAGCTTGTATTTTGAGAGATAACTAAGAATACTTAACAAAAACAGATCAAAAACCATATGCTTGTGATAACTGTGCATCAATTGAAAAAGCAGCTGATACGCCATCTAATATTGTATTTAGAGGAATAACATAGGTATCGATTTAGTAATCGATATTGTGCCATCGCCTTTCTCATAGCTGTTGTCATGAGAAAAAAGAAATTCAACTATGACGTATTAAAAAAATTATTTTCATAGCGTCCGAATTTCAGTTTTTGTTTGGGAGTACCTCAAAACCAAATATTGGAGAGAAAAAATTATTGTGGGTCGGAACTTTTTCGCCGTTTTCGCTAAGAGCTCTCGAAAAATCGATGGCACAATATCGACAAATGTTTGTCCTTACAATCGGCCCGCGCTAATGTACAGCGATAAACGATACATCTATACAATCAGCCAATATATTTTGATTTTAAATTTTAAACGAATGGCATCAAGAGTATATAGAATTAGATTATGGATGCCATTTTAAATAAGTAGTGTTATGTGGGTATACTTTTAGTGATCTACAGAAATTACTACTTATGTATACGGACTATGTAAATATGTAGTAATTATGTATATGTATGTATTATTTCTGTTACAGCTATACAAATCTTCCGGTACATGAAATTTATAAATATCATAGTGTCTATCCAAGCGGTGCATTTTTTTTTTTTTTTTAATTATTTAAACTTGGAAATTGTTGAGCCAGCCACATTATTTGCAGTTTGTTTTCCCCCACTCAAGACCACATATGGTGTTTTAGTTTCTTTTTGTTTTTGTTGTAGCATTGTGAGCGTACCCAGTGGTGTATCAGTTGAGCTCATGGTTTTCATTAAGCCATCCTGTTCCATTTTCTTTAAACGTTTTTCAATCTTATTTTTACCTGGACCCTTACCATGGAACTTATGCGATAAATAACGGAAAGCCTCTTTCAAGTTTAAGATACGGCCATTGTCATCAATGTACTCCAATTTGACATTAGGATTGAAATTGCTCTTGTCTTTAAAATCCATAATGGGACCAGCATGGAAACGATCTCGCCTCCCAAATTTATCATCTTCACTAAAATAAAAATATAAGAATTGTGGCATTACTCAGTAAAATAAAAAATAAATCTGTTTAAAACACTATAAAAACATTTGAAAATTGTTCATTCGAAAAAAAACGTCAAACAAATTATGATGCGTTTTTTTTTTTGGAAACGCAAATTTATTTCTTATGTTATGTTACGCGGGTTGCCGGTCATGAGACCGGCTCACTTGGGTCCTATAAAGGTCCCGTTGTGTTAAAAAATTTATTTCTTCCTCGCTTCACAATTTGTCGGAACTATTGAATTTCGGTTCTTATTTTATGGTACATTGAGCTGCAGCTTCGATAACAGCCGCACTTCTTCTCATTGGAATAGTTTTTAATATCTTCCGTCGAATTCGGTTTTTCATACAACCATTTTTGTCGTTTTTCTTCCTTAGTAATAATTTATCACTTTCTTTGAATGGAAAAATTATGCTAAAATCAAAAATTCAAAATGATTTCAAGCTTCAAAAACGAAAAATGTATTCCCAGTTTGAAAATAAGAAAAGGAAAGAGGTCCAAGTATTATTATATACATAATTAATGAAATATTATGCTGCCTGCCGTTTTCATACAGCTAATGGAATTGTATGGTGTTACTAATCAAAAATAGCAAATTTTATAGCATTTTCAAATCATAAATGCCAATTTTGAGTGCCTTTCTTAAATTTGGCTCGTATATTATAGCTAGAATAAGTATTCCAGATATTTGTTGCACACACTTTTGTATGTACATACATACTTATGTATGTTACAAATTGATATAGTTTAATAAAAATTATTAATACACGAATTAATTGCTTTAAGAACAATATTAAAATGATTTTTAAGAGACTGAAGTGAAATATGTACTTACGTTGTGTTTTTGTCCTCTATCGAATAGTTTTTAGCTTGTAAATGAGCCATTTTAGAATTACTCGGTCTATTAAGATCCTCCTTTTCCAAATATCCTTTTGATAAGGCTAAACGTAATGCATTCGCCACACCAGCTCCAACATCGGGCTCTTCATCTAATATTGCAACTTCTTCCACTTCATCAACAATATTGTCCAAATCGGCTGGTTGATTAACATCATCTGGATTAACAGAATTCCACGTACCATGACTAGCTTCTATCATTTCATCGTTATTGTCATTCATTCTTTCTTCGGCGTTTTCATTAGATTCAAAGTCCATCATATCATTTGAATCTTCATCTCGATTACCAGCCATACCATAAGTGGGTATATCGCCTAATGTTCTACAAAATTCAGCTGTAGCATTCAATATAATGTGAGCATCACGGTTACATTCTGCATCCATGGCGCTGTCTTCTGTTTCAGATTTGATTTCAGGTTTGATTAACTCAATATTAGGCAGAGATTTTTTAATTATGTTTTCCTTTTGCTTAAGTTTGCGTGCTTTAGAAAGCACTCGCTCCAGATCGTCATCTTGTTCTTCAACTTTTAAACTAACATCGGAGCCCATTGGATCATCATTGTCAGTTGGACTACGATGACGCCCACCACGACTACCAAAATGCAGCTTATCCTCTGCCAATGGTAGTAAATCGTCTGCTTTAAGTTTCTGTCTCAATTTTTTTACTTTCTTTTTTGGTTTTTTAAATCTGGAATTAAAACAAAAATAAACAAAATAAATTTTTAAAACTTATTTGCAGAGCATACTTAGCAATCTCTGCGTCTGTTAATGTGTCAGACGCTAAAGTAATTGTGGTATCAGCCAATGTTTCTAAGCGTTTCCCAGCCAGCTTAGTTCTTATTTCCAATAGTTTTCTACGATGCTCCCGTTCTTCGTCTAAATTCTCGCCAATAACAAAATTTTTTGTTTTTAATTTGTTTCCATCAATGTCTTCATCATATTTTTCTAATATGTTTCTTTCTATGGGATTTCCTAACTCATCATATTGCTCCTCATAAACATTATATCCATATGCCAGGGGATTCTTCTTTTTATTTTCAACATTCCTGCGGTAACGAGCATCATCTAACATATTGATATTTATTAAAGTATCACTCTCTTTTTCATCTAAAACTTCTGCGTCTTTGAGTGTTAATATGACAGTTTTGCCTTCCGAAAACTCATCCATATCATGGTCAACTTTTAAACCCTTTAAATGATTTTCTGTGTACGCCTTTTGACGAGCTACTTCCTTCTCGTTGCTTAATAAATCGCTTACACCGAACTCCTTGTCCATTTCTTCCAAAGCTTTTGCCTGTTGAATTTTTACAATTAACCTGAATAGTTCAATTTTTAAATAAACTGATTTATACTTTACCCTCAGTTCGGCTGCTCTTTTTTCATCTACTACCCTTTTGCTTCGTTGCACCCACTTGCTGACATCGTCTCCTTCCTCATCTGACTCACCTAATGTCTTGATTCGTGCAAGCCTTTCTTCAAGAAACCGCTTTTCTTTCCTCTGTTTTAACTTCTCTCGCATTTTTTCTGATTTTGCTTTTTCCTTCAGATCTTCCGCAGGTTTATGCAGAAATTCTCCCCATTCGTCTTTATAAGAAGAAAGATCTTTTTCGCCACCTTTCCTGGCTTCAGCAGATGCTGCTGTAGTTGATGGCTTGGATGGTCCTGTATCTACTTCTAATGGTTTCAGGCCGAGCTTTGCTCTTAGTTTATTAGTTTCTTCGATTGAAAGACAATCTCCTGCTCCGTTTTCTGGTATTGGTGAAAATTCACGTTCTCTGGGTCTGTTCCTTTCAGAACGTTCACGATTGAATTTTTCATTATCTCTGGGTGAACCCAAATCTCGATCACTTTTCTCCGTTCTATAATTATGTTCCTTTTCTGCTTTTTCGAACTCTTTTTCACGTTTCTTTTCACGATCTTTACGTATCTCACGTTTCATTTCTTCATCGCGAATCTCCCTTTCCCGCCGTCTTTCCATTTCGCGCTCCCTTTCATATCGCTCACGTTCCCTCTCTTTTTCCTTTGCCCTTTCATATGCTCGATCCCGATCTTTTTGACGTTCGTTTTCCCTTTCCCTTTCGCGTTCGCGTTCACGTTCCCTTTCTTTTTCATGTACACGTCGACGACGTTCGTCTTCATAATCAGCATGTTTGGTAAAAGAAGGTGGTGGTGGAGCACTACGTTCTCTTTCGCTATTGCTATTCGATTTAGAGTCCACTGGTACTTCTACACAATCGGAACCTGGAATTGAAGTTTATTGTCAATATTTTAAGACATGAAATCTTTAGTCGATTGTTCTTATTAATTCAAGACCATTTTTCCATGTAAGCATGGAAATATAATGCAAGATTCCAAACCTTTTGAAGCCTGCAAAAGAGTAAAAAGGAAAATACGATGATTTATCATATTCAATCAAAAAGTGTGCAGAAGGGAAGCGATGAGCTTATTAAAATCGAAAAAAAAATCTATCAAAGTCCTTGAATGCATACATAAGTAGATATATGCACCTAAGTAGATACATATGTATATGCAACTGAAAAAATAATCGCTTGATATTTTTTCGAACTCTTATCCCTTCCCACATTAAATACTGCACACTTTCCCCATTTCTTTATCTATTCAATAGATTCTATTGACCCATTCGCCAATAAAACTATACATATACATACATATGTATATATGTACATATATACATACATATGTATACGTACATAAGTATATGCATGTAGTGTGAACTTCTAACACTTTTCACTTACTGTCTGAATCAGACTCTGCTAAAGCAATAACTTCATCACTGCGTTCCTCGTGTTCACGCTCTCGATGTTTGTGATGCCTGTCTCGATGGTGCTCTTTGTGTTTCTTATGTTTGTGGTGACGGTGACGACCGCTGGTCTTTTCACTGGTCAAATCAATATGCGACTCGTCATCACTACGGGATTTTGAGCGATGACGCTTATGTTTTTTATCCTTCTTGTGTTTATGTTTACCGGTAGTAGATGAGCCCATTATTTAAAAATTATAACTTTTGTGCTTACAAAATCAATATTCATTTCACAACTAAACGTTTCAGACAGATATGTATTATAAATGAAACAGAGACGCTAAGACTACTTATCAGAGTTGATTGACGTGGCAAAATAACACATTTTTAAGTACAATTTTAACCCAAAAGTACGATAATGAAAGTTGTGTTATGTTGTGCCTTTTAGTCAAAAAATTGAAATTATGAACCACTTATTAATGCGTGTTATGTTGTGTCATAGTTCTTAGCACTCTACACCACAACCCAAAGTCCATTTATCAGGTCCGTGCAACTCTAAAAAAAGAATTTGATTGTATTTCGTGTGTGTAATAATAGAGGTGAGGCCAAAATAGCTCGATACCAGGTAGCCTTATAGCACCAGCTTACTACTGCTTCTAGCTTAAAGAACTTTCAAAATACCCAACACAAACGGGTACAATTGCGTGACAGAATTTAAAGCATTTCTACCACAGACTAAAATTTCTACGCACAAAATATATGAAGTGTTTGTTGTAGTAATGCGGCTACCTTGCAGATACATATGTACCTCTGTAAAACTACAGTTTTGCCATTAAAACAAGAAAAATATATAGAGGTGCATTGACCGAACAAATAGGACTTGACACAAACTAAAATCACACAGTATTCTGTGACTAAAATGTCTGTTCCATGGTCCAATTATACTGTACTGTTTTTAAAACGATTCTGACGGAGTTACCATGTATACTCCATACATGGAGTATACTTTATTTTTCTTATATGAGAAGATCGTTTTCTTAGTTTGTATTTCTTTTCAAGATTGGCACCTATAAAATTAACCTAATTTTGATATAGTCAAGATACGCAAGCATGCTCGCCGTTGTTAAAGATTTTATTACCACAAACGTTATTAATTTCACACTTATGTATGTACAAAAATTGTAAGAAAGCCTTATTTTCGCCGTTGAAAAATAATTGTAGTAACACAAAAAAATTCTTCTAGTTTACGCTATTTCTATTATAACCCACATTAAAACAAAAATTAGACATTACAAACTAAACGTATGTTAAACCTCAACACGATTTTTAAAAATAATCATTCCATTGCACTGGACGTTGTATTGAGGAAATCCTTCAAAGCATTTAATCGAAGGAGCTCTTCCTTTAATTCCACATAATCTAGATATGATAGGTTTCCGTGTTGAAGTTGAAAGTTCTTTACGTGTAGAACCCGTATTAGCTCCTGTTGTTTTCGCACGATTCCTTTAATGTCTTCTTTTTTTGCGACTTCAGTAATATTCTTAACTTTTTTACTTCCTTTAGACTTTTTGGACTTTTTGCTAGAAACCTATAGAATGAATTATTAACTTAATTTACCAAATATAATAAAAAAAAAAATTAAGGAAAATACCTCGGAGTCCATATTTTTCCCAATATAAATTATTTCTAAAAGTAAACAAAACGAGCTGCAAAACTAAACCAAGGCGAATCCATTATTTGATTCGCCTTGAACTAAACTCACTGCAACGGCGAAATTAATTCGCCCTATATAGAACTGGATCACACAGTGTAATATTAGTTTATAAGTCAAGAACCAAGGCGAATTCAAAGAAGGTGACTATTTCTGGATTCTTGCATCAAAAAGCTCTTGCATGTCGATTTTTTTTCCTTTGCTTACAAAAAAGCTAGTGCCACTTTATTCCAAAAGTTTTTGGTGGTACAAAAGTTTTGTGACTACATTTTTTATATGCTCAGTGTTTAAAGTACAAATATGACTTTTAAAGTGTTTAGCATATATTTAGACCCTGATAAGAAAAATCACTTAACTCTAGCTGGACCATATGTTAGTTTATGTGCGTTGTATGCGAGCTACCGGCATATTCATATCCATTATATAACATAAGGTAGCCTCATCAGCTGAACCGTTACTCATCTGACTACTTAAAAGTGTCAAGAGAATACAGAGATGAAAGGCAGCTAAAACGAGATAGCTCTGTCCATCTCTCTTCTATAAATGTAAAAGTGTCCTCTTTTTGACAGTTTTCTGAAGTCGTTTTTATTCTAGGGAAAAGGTTACCTTATTAGTTTCATCATGTTCATATCTACTTGGTATGCAACTGCCTTATGCAAGAAGCAAACAATAGTCAACTGTGCTACCGGGTTCACCTTGTATCAAGGCGAATCCCTGTATCAATTCGCCTGAACAAGCAAGGCGAATTAAGTACAGGTGGTCGCAATTCAATTCGCTTCAACATTTTCTCTCGAGACGTCACAAGTTTTGTTGTCGTTTTCTATCGGCTTTGACAACTCAGAAGATAAATTCGTGGAAAAATGCTGAAGCGAATTGGTATGCGGGCACCTGTAATGGATTTGCCTTGTGAACAAGCATTAAAGATAGCAACTCTGAGTTTCCATATACTTCACACAAATTTCTTGGCGGATTTTGAAATAATATAATAATATTTGGCTTTGTCATAGAAATCTTTAATGGATTCTAAAGAAACTAAGTGTATTATTAATTCTGATACAAATGAACAGCTATTAAAAGTGCATTGTGAAGAATTAACAAAAATTCGTAAACTGCGACTGGTAATAAAAGAACTGAAAAAAATTGACTACGACAAGCTTATGTTACCTGACAAGAAGCAAGTGGAAAAATCCATAGGGATAATAAAGATTGGTGAATACCTTATCCTAAATGACAAAAAATATTACGTCTTAGGTAACTAAACTACAAGATTATTCGACATGAACTTTTAACCGTATTTTGTTGTAACAGATATGTGTGGAATGGCTTCCATTGATTTAAACTATACTGAAAGAAAAGCCGTGCGCCATCAATTAAAAACTAATCTGCTGAAGGAATTACAAAATATAAGTAGTTTCAGCTCCAAATTACGTTCGGAGATACCGGAAGTGTTTAGTGAGAGTGACTACTTGCAAAATCAAATTGTAACTTTGGAAGGGCAAAGGCGTACAAATTTGGAAGCTGTGGTACAACTTCAAAATCGTAAATGCAATTTTCTTAAAGTTATAGCCGAATTAAAAATGGGTCCGTATTTAGCATGCGAGTTGGAAGTTATGCATGCTAAAGCTCGTCAAAATCAAACAAAGATCAATTTACTTCGTGGTTATTTTGTTAATGAGCTATTAACACGCACCGAACACAACATAAAGGCGATTCGTGAAGTCGAAAGTTATATTAACGGCGCAATCGACAACGATCAAGATCTTACTAATTAAAAATACCTTGTGCTAGCTTGTTTTAAAATCAATATTATCGAGAATTTTCTATACCCAGAAATTAAAACGCTTTAAGTAGATACTCTTTTATTTTTTACTGACATAGCAAAAAAATTGCTTGTGTTAAAAATTTGTTTGAAAGAAGTTACTAATAAACTTTATTGACTAAAATATTTTTATTAGTTGCCTGCGAATAGAAACTGAATCTCATATCGTTTAATTTGCTTGTGACTCTGGTAGTCCAAGAGTCTGCTAGGCCTTTAAGTTACGATCGGCACGGAACATTTTTAGCAATTCTCAAATATACATATGTATGCATTTTACAATTCAAGTGGTAAAGCTATCTGTTTTTTATGGCGTTGACTACATCAGTATTGGCACAACTGGTTACTATTGCTTTTCTCGTTATCCACTCAACACTAAGATTATAATCTAGTCATTTATTTTACAGTTAAATAAAATTTATCTTAGGTAAATAATTAAACTGATGCTAAGCAATGTATGTGGACATGTTCCAATATTACTAATTTCTGGGGTATGCTACCTCTTCTAATAACTCATCTTCTTGCAACTTTATTTTCATAACAGTATCCGTAACTTGTTGCATAGCTTTTAGTTGGTTTCGGCTACTCATGCTACATATAGTAGAAACAATCATTTCCCCAAATGCGTGCACCGCAGGGTTTTTATGTCTAACTTCGTTTAATGCACATGCTCGTTTTAATGCTTCAACCGCTTCATTGAAACTTTTTTCCACCTCTAGATTTGAACCAAATGTGTTTTTTTGTAAAAGGGACATTTCGGTTAAGGGATCATTATTGATTTGTGCAGAATCGTCACACTCCATTTGTGATTCTTCTGGCGAGGCTGGTGTTGAAAGGGTTGGAGAAGGAGGGGGTGAACGCTTTAGTGAATGATGTGCTTTTTCCTTTAGTACATCAGATAGCTTTCTATGCATTACCAAATGTTTTATGCTGCGGATACTAAAATTTTGTGAGATTTGAAAGTTAATCTATTATTTATTTACAGTAACGTACGGTCTAGGCGCTATATAAGGTTTAATAAATTTCATCATTTCAAAGAAAGGCCAAGAGCAATTCATGTTATTATCAGGCAAATCCATTCTTTTACTTTCCCGTGTAAAACGTTCCCGCAAATTCAACCATCTCTTCATACAGTCCTCCGCTGTCAGAAATAATTTCAGTTTTTATTTTAAAAAATTTATGAAACCATCAAAATATTAACAATGATTTACTGACCTGTCCTTCCAATCTCTGCCGCAATGTCCATCCATGCTTCCGCTTTTTTTTCTGCAGATTTGAAAAGTGGGTTAAATTTATTGTACAGTTCATCTCTTTGCTGAACAAGTGAAATTAGTTTTTCATCGTCCATTTTTAGTTTTCAAACGAATGTGCATTTATACTGTTTTAGTATCCAATTTCCGTTTATTCTCACACTTAATCGTACGTTTAAAAGACTAAAAAATAATAATTACGGCACGTCAAATTTTAATCTTTTAGTTAGTCTTGCTTACAACTACAGCAAGGCTCATATGTAACTACAATGTAAAAAAGTATTGTTTTGTTTATCGCCGTCTTACGTTGCGTTTAATAGTTTTCGCTCCGTAAATGCTTCCTGTTTACATTATGCTCGTTTGTCTAGGGAAAAAGTCATGACTTTATACGCTTCACAAAAAGTGTAAATGTGTGTATACGCACACATACATACGTTTCTAATTTACAAAATTTTCATTCCAGCCCTACAAATACCCAGTAGTATGGCTCAGAAATGAAAAATATTAAACGATTTCCATGTACAGGCTGGTGAAATATCTTTTCTCAGAAAACTACTTGACATAGAAACTTTTTTCGGTTCTTATTGGAGTAGAATATAAATCATATTTGGCCTTGATTCTTAAATTGAATTAATAAAAAAAAATATAGCATTAGATGCAATACGAACCAATTTTTAATAAATATATGTAGGTATAAACGGCAGGTATATAGTAAAATATATAGAAAATAAAATTCGCTCGATTTAATTTCGTTTCCTATAGACTTTAATTTGTTATTCCTTTATTTTAAATACAATAGCAATATTCGGTTATGTTGCTAGAAGTTATACATACATAAATAAATTTTGATGTTAAAAAACATTTATTTTCAATCAGTTAAAAGTGCGTGTCCGATTTGGCTATTGATTGTTCGATAGCTTTTGGGATAACCACGCTATATCCAAAAAATTTATTTTTGAGGCGTTAAAATTTTAACATTTTGTATGGAGCCCCACTAAAGCAACACGATACAAGGTCTGTGTGCTCGAAAAAAAATATTGAGGAAAAAAAAAATTATTGGATGTTGTGGTGGGGACCTATGAAGATTTTTATTTTTGTACACATGTACAAACATATTTATAGCCTTATATTAAATTCTTGAGTATGATAGCTCTTCTAATAACTCAACTTCTTGCAACTTTATCTTCATAACTGTATTCGTGACTTCTTGCATAACTTTTAATTGGTTGCGGCTATTCATACTACATATAGTAGAAACAATCATTTCCCCAAATGCATGCACCGCAGGATTTTTATGTCTAACTTCATTTAATGCACAAGCTCTTTTTAATGTTTCAACGGCTTCGCAGAAACTTTTATCCACTTCTGGATTTGAAATAAATGTTTTTTTCTGTAGAAGTGGCACTTCTGTTAAGGGATCATTATTAATTTGTGCAAAATCACCACATTCCATTTGAGATTCTTCTGCTGAGGCTGGTGTTGAAAGCGTTGGGGACGGTGGCGGTAAGTATTTTTTTTCCTTTAGTATATCGGATAACTTCCTATTCGCTACTAAATACTTTGTGCTACGGACACTAAGATTTTGTAAAATAATCTGTAAATGAAAAATCTATTATTTGTTAATTTCAAACTTACGGTCTCGGAGCCACATAGGGCTTAATAAATTGCATCATTTCAAAGAAAGGCCAAGAGCAAGTAGTGGCATTGTCAATAGACAAATCTATTCTTTTACTTTCTCGTGTAAAACGGTCCCGCAAACTCGACCATCTTTTCATACATTCCTCCGCTAAGAATAATTCATTGAAAATATCTTTAAATGACTAGTGTTGACATTGATTTACTTGCCTGTTATTCCAATCTCTGCCGCAATATCCATCCATGCTTCTGCCTTTTTTTCTACGGATTTAAAATGTGGATTGCATTTATTGTATATTTCGTCTCTTTGTTGAACGAGTAAAATTAGTTTTTCATCATCCATTTTTATTTTTCAAACTTTTTGTTACGTTAATTTACGAATATTTGTACCGTTTTCATATGCGAATCCGTTTATACTTAAACTTAATTAGCCATACGTTTAAGAAACTCAAAAAAATAATTACGGCACGTACGATAAATTTTAATCTCTGCGACTACAGCAAGGTATGTGAGCAAGTAAAAATATTTGTTTGGCTTATCGCCGCGTTACGTTGCGTTTATAGTTTTTCGCTCAGTAGATGTTTAATAGAACGGTGTTTGCATTATGTTGTTTTGTTATGGGGGAAAGTCATGACCAAGAAGAATTCATTTTCAGTTGGACTCAATAGAATTCGCCGCACAACATAAAAGCATTACCAGATGAACTTGGCACTACAAATAAAAATTTTTGCCTCTTAATGAGTTTTACAAAAATCCTTTCTGAACATTGCTCGCAAACTCAGATTTTTTTATTTTCATTCTAGACATCGAGGCCAAAATTTGGATAGCTGCTAAAGCGAGCTCTTTGTAAGATGAACTTGGCAGTACAGAAGTCTGTATTTTGTTGTTTGCTTTTCAGTGTTGATTGTTATAAATTATTCTTTGTCTACCAAACTTTCGGTTCAGAAATTTTGGCACGTATTTTTTTTAACTGAAATAAATAGAATATACATATATTTTGGTTAATTCCGATATATACATACATACAGATGTGCGTACGTTCATACATACACATGTACCTATCGGCACCTTTACATAGAAATGATTGTCGAGTTAGTTTTTGGCTAATTTTCATGTATTAAACGATTTTTTATTGAATCTTGCTTTTAGTGAATATCAGATTGGACCTTTCTAAGTTTTGCTAAATCAAACTGGGTCGGGTTGTATGGACATAAATTTATCGATGCTGTGCCTTCGATTTTTCGATAGCTTCTGGCATGAGGGAGAGAAAGTGTTTCAAAAACTACATTAGCTGAACAAATTTCCACTATTGCGAAAACTGAGCTATTAGCAATTACAGGTATTGATAGCAGGATGATTATAAAGAAATGTATCAATATTAATAATAAACTGAGAAAAAATATAGATTTCAAAATATAGACAACAATTTTGATTACTACTTCATTGTTATTATATTGCTTGTTCCATCAATGTTGTTAACATGCTATTTCAATGTTATTAAGCTACTACGTGAATGTTATTTTAGCGGTACGTCATATACTGCTTTATGTGCTCTTTTTATAGCTTTAGGTTTGTAGTAGTAACAATTTCAAAAATAAAACCCTTTTTACTTCATGAAGGTAGACAGAGCAATAAAAACTTATTAGCTACGCTACTCCAAATTATTCTACCTCTATGGAAATATGAGCGGTAGTAACAGTAAAAGAACAACTATAAGTTTTAAACTGGATTTTAACTAGATTTTTTTGTTTTTTGGTTGCTATATCTACTTGTAATCCAGTTTTTTAAAAAATACTTCAATTTTAAAATTTGTGTAAATGTACGCGGGCAAGGTCGATAGTACAGCCATTTGAGGTGTTTATTTTAAGACTTGATTCTTTTTGTGGCCAAAAAAATTATTGAGGTAAATAAAAAAATCAAGAAAGAAACACTCTCAATACTATAAACAATTTTGAATTGCAGATGCCATTAGGAATCAAGACCCGAAACCTATTGGTAAGGCACTCTGCAAGTTTCTTTTATCGAGGTATTTCTTCTATGTTGCTTTTCTCATTTAAACACAACGATCCCATCGCCAAATGGAGCCGTCATCACAAACACATATTAATATCGAGCCATCTTTCGAGAACGTTGTTTGTCTTATAGCTGTTGTGCATTTTGGATGCACTAGTGTACTACATTTTGACAAATTTGGGTCGGAAGCATCTAGCTCCCAAACATAAGTTTTACCATGCTGATTTCCCAAAGCTAATATTTTGTGCCACAAATTGAGTGCAAACCGTACAAACCATATTTCGCATTCTTTGTAATCGAAATGGTGTATTATGGTTGTAGTGGTTTCTTGTGGTTTAAACTCGTACTGATCCAATTTTCCTGGCTTCCAACACACAATAGAATTTTCACAAGATTTTGAGAGAACAAAGTCTCCAAACCATTGGACGCAATCGACATAGTTTCGATGTACATCGCGCGTTGAGAAATCTGGAAAGTGTTCTTTTATAGTAGGAAACGGAGAAGTGTTTTTGCTTACACTCCAGTGAAAACTTTCGTCAATAGCTTTTTTGATGGCAGATTTGTTAAGATGCCATAGTTTCAAGGAGTGGTCCATACCACTGGACATTATTCGTTCTCCCTTCAAATCAAAATCAACTGAAAGTACTTCATCGCGATGTCCTTCCACTCCGCCAAATATAGCTACGCATACATCGGTATTAATATTCCATAAACGTAAAGAATGGTCCTTACTTCCTGATAACAAAATCTGTGGTTGTTTAGGATGAAACTTTAGTTCATTTATGGCATGGCCGTGCCCAATGTAATGTTTTGTACACATATTTCGTGACGGATTCAAAATACGTATTACACCACGATAACCTGCGACTGCTAAAATAGGATCCGAAGTTTCAGGGTCGTATGACCAAGCAGACGTGTAGAAGTTTTCATCTGGCTGAAGTACAATGAAGGAATAAAATGAGCTAAACATTAATTAATTTTTCAATTAAGTTACATCCGGGTCAGCATAGCATTGCAGTAGTCTCATGCCAGCATCGGGATTTTCACCAGCAGTACCAAAACATTCGTATATAGAAACTCGATCTTTGCCCACACATGCGAAAACAGCTTGCCCGTTGCTTAAAAAGTGATTAAACTGTGCACCAAATAGTGGCTGGCCATGGTCCTCACGTAAATGGCAACTAAAATATATTTTGACAAAGGCATATTTAAATCCACAAAGTTAAATATGCTTATTTATGTACTCAAAACTACTAACATATGACTTTCAAAATAATACAATTTCAAATATGAACTAAATTGTTTATTTGCTTTAAGAGCCAATTGAAATGTATTAATTCAGGTCCAAAAATGAACCTTTTCAAAAATATTTGTTGTATTTTTCAGCTGTCTAGATGCCGACATTTCGTTGGTGCTAATCAACTCATCAGTAGACTTGAAAAATTCTTAAAAGTTTGTTTGAAACTTTGCTACTTATTCCACAATTCTCATGAACAAAATGAGAATCAGAAATATTCAAACAAACCTTTAATACAACAAACATTTCTATTTTCGTCTTGCAACTCTTTTACTCTTCTTTGCAACCTTCTATACAACGAGTCACCATCGGTTACTACGATTTGTATTTTTGAAAGTATCAAAAAGTAAAAGTTTTTGAATATTCAAATATGAACTAAATTGTTTATTTGCTTTAAGAGCCAATTGAAATGTATTAATTCAGGTCCAAAAATGAACCTTTTCAAAAATATTTGTTGTATTTTTCAGCTGTCTAGATGCCGACATTTCGTTGGTGCTAATCAACTCATCAGTAGACTTGAAAAATTCTTAAAAGTTTGTTTGAAACTTTGCTACTTATTCCACAATTCTCATGAACAAAATGAGAATCAGAAATATTCAAACAAACCTTTAATACAACAAACATTTCTATTTTCGTCTTGCAACTCTTTTACTCTTCTTTGCAACCTTCTATACAACGAGTCACCATCGGTTACTACGATTTGTATTTTTGAAAGTATCAAAAAGTAAAAGTTTTTGAATATTCAAATATGAACTAAATTGTTTATTTGCTTTAAGAGCCAATTGAAATGTATTAATTCAGGTCCAAAAATGAACCTTTTCAAAAATATTTGTTGTATTTTTCAGCTGTCTAGATGCCGACATTTCGTTGGTGCTAATCAACTCATCAGTAGACTTGAAAAATTCTTAAAAGTTTGTTTGAAACTTTGCTACTTATTCCACAATTCTCATGAACAAAATGAGAATCAGAAATATTCAAACAAACCTTTAATACAACAAACATTTCTATTTTCGTCTTGCAACTCTTTTACTCTTCTTTGCAACCTTCTATACAACGAGTCACCATCGGTTACTACGATTTGTATTTTTGAAAAGGTTCATTTTTGGACCTGAATTAATATAATACAATTTCGTATAAATTACATAAACATTGAAGAAAAGAATATTTAGGACTAGGTATAAAGTATTATCCTAATGACATTGTAACGATATAGTACCAAATTAATTGAAATAAATTATATTACGATTAATGAAATTTAAATTCAACATTCTCTTGCTTCCGGAGCTAACTCGATAAAAACGAGAGTTCAACTCTTCAATGAACTTAAAACTAGCTAACACGGATGTGTTTTTGATATCTCAGTAAAACTAGGTTTACTTAAACTGGTAAAAATATGTTTTGTATAAAAATTAGTACACCCGCAAAAGAATACAAATTAACTGCCAGTTAATTATATCGAACCTCTACGTGCGTTTCACATATGGAAATACACACATATAAAACAAAAACAAATTTATAAACCGGCAGTGAAGATCTATCTACTTACTTGTACTTAAACAGTGGTTTACAAATTTTAGGCAGCCTAACTTTACGATGCAGCTTGTCAACTTTTGGATTTGGACTTTTACTATGCGAAGTAGTTGTGGTCGTCGTTGTACTCATAACACTGATAATATCATCTTCTTTTTCTTCAAACATGGAACCGCCTTCATCATTTCTTAGGACATTTTCATCATTATTAAAAACTTTTTCCACCATCTCTTTATCTTTGTCATTAGCTCCACCATTTCTTGAAAAATTTTCGTCAGTCTCATCAATTTCGGGGTCTTTAAATTCAGTATCCAGCGTCATTTTGCATAAATTTTTCAATATATCTCAAATATGTATACACTCTGTGGCATACATATCTTGGGATGAAAATTTTAAAAGTAAACAACTTAAAAAAAGATGTTGCCATACTAAGCAGATGTACATGCTCATGATAATTGTATCATGCATGATACTTGCCTATATGCATATAAGTGATGTTTCACACTTGAGAACTTGAAAGACAGATAGACGAAGTTTGTTTGCTCCGAAACAATTCGGTAGAGTGTGTAGTAGACGATTATATGTTGTTGGCTATCGCAATGTTCATGTTGATGCTTCACATAATTTTTCTCAAGCCATTGTCATATTAATGCTATTTCACTACATGTGTGCAGTTGTGGGAGTTTCATTCATGAACATTAATTAACGATAAGTTATCAATCAGTTAAGCTGATAACAAATTGAAATATTTGCAACAACATTTTTCTAATACAAAAAATTGATCCTAATCACTTCTCTACTCTTGCGTTTCATAAAATTAAAGTTTTATTCAATATTCAAAATATTGTTACGTTTTAACCTTTTCAAAACGTTTTCCGTAGATTCTTTAATTGTAATGAAGTTACAACACTCACGTGTTCAGTTTACAATAATCAACAGTTCAACACTTTACTTATTTGAACACACTATACTTGTAAACACTTTACTAAGAACACTTTACTAAAAGAACAACACTTTCACTTAATCACTTTTTTATTACTTAAGACACTTTACATGTTAGCGCAGCTAAAAATCAACTGACTACTCAGCGTTAAGCTTCGCTGCTTTTATACCTCCAATGATCATTACTAGAACATTCTAGACGTTTACAGAAGCTAATCACGCCACATCTATAGTGCGATGTGTGATGACTCATCATGAACAAAAGATATACACACACACCGACATACATGCGATGTGCGATGACTCATCATGAACAAAAGATATACGCACACACCGACATACATACACGCGGCAGTAAAACTCAAGCATCTGAGTCGCGCACATACATGCACACACGAATATTGTATCGTGCGGTGGTGGTTTCTTTTATTTCGCTGTTGTGCTTATTTATCCACACATGTGTGTCAGTATGTGCACACTCGCTGTGCTGCCGTTTTGTTTATCAACAAGCTTCTATGTATGCATGTGTGTATATACCTCCTGTGTTCATTTACAAATAATAACAAGACAATATACGCACATATAAAATAACGATGATTTAGTACGTTCTAGAACAATCACAATCGGTCCGTTCACGACCAAATTTGTAACAATATTTTAAACATCACCTAAAAGGAAGGGAAACCTTATGGAATGATGTTGAACGAAGTAAAATAAATTGGAGTGATATCATGAAGAAATTTTTTTTTATTTAAATTTTTATTTTAATGCAAACATTCATACCTAAGTACATACATTTTATGTGTGTTTCTAGATAAAAACACTTGATCAAGGCTGTATTTTACATAAAATCAAGATTTTTAGATTTAATATTTAGTTATTTGACCCCTTTTTTTCTTATATTTTATATATTTATTTGAGCTTAAGGTCTTTTTGGAATTTGAGTATTTATTTTTGTCAATATTTCGCTCTCCTTCGGATAGCTTCTTCAGGACAATAATAATGAAAAATGTTTTGATTGGTTTTTGAAAAAATAAATACTCAAATTCCAAAAAGACCTTAAGCTCAAATAAATATATAAAATCAAAATTTTTTGTTTTGTTTTTACCGATAAACTTAGTTACGATAAGTTACGAAATCGGTATGAACGTGGTATTTAATATTGCTCATGGGTTATGAAGACTGCAAATGCTCACGTTCCGGCTATGGTCGAGCATCAAAGTTGGGCATGAAAAAAAATATTGAAAATTAAAAAAGAAATAATTGCACATATAAAATTACAAAAATTTAGTGGAAGTATGCATAACGCAATGAAATAAAGCAAAAATATTTAAGAAGTAAACACTTTGACAAATCAAAACTTATGAATAGTTGAAACATACGTGTTCTCCATATACATATAAGAACGTTGCTCTGACGGCGTAATTTTCAAGTTGATAGCAGGTGAATACGTCAAGTAAATGATAAACGCTTGTTTGACTATTTTAAACAACAGTACAAATTACTTATTGGCATCACCAAAATTTATCTCATTCGTTCGTTTTGTCAGTTTCGTGTTTTACGAGTAGTTACCGAGTAACTTTTTCGTTTTCTTGATAAACAGTGATTTTTTTTTTATTAAAATTGAAGTTGTGCTGAAGTGTTTTTTAAAAATTACAAACATTTTTATTTAAATAAATAAGATTAAAAAAGTGAGTAATAGATAAACCAATAAAGTTTGTACACACAAGTAAAATAGGATAATAAAATGGAGGCAAAGCAAAAATTAATGAAAAAAAAAACAAAATGCTGGAGGCTGAGCGAAAAATAGATTTTTATTTGGGTTACCAACTATGATGAGTTTCCTTGTTAAATTACTTCTATTTTGCAATTTAAATAGATTGCACTTTTTCCACAATTTTTTATGTTTTTCTGATTATTAGAGCCATCAGTACCCAAGATATTAAAAATTTTAATTTATTGCAAGACTGGACTTTGAAACGTGAGCTTCCGTATTTTTGTGTATATTACATATAAAAGTATGTATGTATGCATATAGTATGCTTGTAATTACTTGTAATATTTTACGAGTTTCTTGTGTATTTTGTCTACATTGTAATTGTGTTTAAGTGCGCAATTGTTGTTGTATCAAATTGCAGTATGATTTTTGTGTGTGTTACATATGAATATTATGAATATTAAACTTGGTACAAATCCCTACTTTAACCGATGCAATTAACTGGGTTTAGTGTATAGCATTTTGAATTCTTAGGGTTTTGTTGAACAAAATGACTCATACATATGTAAAATGTGATAAAACTTTATTTATAAAACAAACCGTAAATCCTTACATTAAACATGTAAACCCATTGAAAACTTTTAAAGAAATGCACACGGGTTTAATTTAACGCACATTTAGTACCGATTTTAGTTACTGTTACGAAATTAACTGCAATCGGTACAGCGGTGTAACTACATACATACGATGAACTACATATGTACGATGAACAGCGTAGGCGCTGTTCAAGTTAAGTTGAGATATACAATTAGGTGCTAAGAGCATATGCATATAAGCATATAATATTGTTATAGCAAACTGGGTTCCGTACTCATCAGAGTAAAACGGAACCCTATTACTGAGACTTCTACGTCCGTCCGTCACAGCGTCCATTATCTGAAACCGTAAGAGCTGGAGGGCTGAAATTTTCACAGGATGTTGTTGTACCTTGCCGCTACAACAACAAATACTAAAAACAACAACAAGTCGAAAACTACCAGGTGTTCCCATACAACGAAAAGTAACAATTAGCTGTAGCTCCCAAACTGTAAAAGGCAGAGAGCTGAAATTCGCACAATATATAGGTTTGTTCTTGGTAATTCCGGGTAAAGTTCGGTAAAATGAGAGTAAAAGAAAAATACTCTCAAAAAAATAAAAATTTGCCCAATTTACCTCGAACACACAAAACCACTTTTCAAGCCCGAAACTAAGTGTCAAAATAGTATACACAAACAAAAGAGAGCGAAGTCGGTTGGTTAGTTGCGGGCTATTGGCCGCGGCGAACTGTTTTCATAACTTCTTAGTCGCCGTTGCATGCACATGTGCTTGGCGATTGGCTTATTTAATGTTCGCATTTATTAACAAAATATTTAACGTTTTCATTAACATTTTTTTTTTGTTTTTGTAGAAATGCATGGACCTTATTATTTGATCATGGTAGATTTCATTTTGTATGGGTCATGATACAATTAAATATACCTTGGTATGGCCAATCTCGTCAAAGTTACCATATATTTAAGCAAATTTTTGGATTGAAATCCCAGTACTAGATTTTGTGTAGATGTAAATTGGTTATTAATCAAAGCAGTCTAGACACGTTCAAAATGCTTAACAAGCATATCGATAAATAATGTGTTCTTTACCGCCGTGGTAGCACTGTTTTGTGAAGAGGCGGCGAGACTTGTTTTACTAAGCCGCCGTCGATATTAACTTTTTTATGAACACTGTGTTGTAATTTTTAATTTTTGTAAATGATACACAGCTGATTGAATGATTTGACAGTTTTACCACATTTTGCACGGAAAAAAAGTACGGGTAAAGTTCGGTAAAGTGAGAGACACATTTTGCTCTCTCATGAGCGTTCTCATTTACCCAATTTACACAATTTTCAAGACAAAGAACACTTTTCGGGCTAGTTTGGGAACACGCGTGTTCCCTCGTGGTCCCGCGGTAAGGTACGTCGAACACACTTTATGTATTTACATAATATGTCCTACAACAACAAATGCTAAAACAACAACATGTCGAAAAATATCAGATATCCCTATACACCTTAAAATCAAATCCTGGGCACTGTAGAGAAGAAAATCTGTCGGTCCAGCCGATAGAGTAGTCAACTTTGAAATTTTAAAACGGGTCAAAATAAAGAAAGAAAATCGAGTATTTTATGGAAAAAAAGCTATAATTAGTTAAAAAGTTTAAAATTTTTAAAACAAATTCATACCTATAAAAAACAATATTTTTATATTAAAACAATAACAAAGATACAAATATGAACTTAATTATTTATTTGCTTTAAGAGCCAATTGAAATGTATTAATTCAGGTCCAAAAATTAACCTTTTCAAAAAATGTTTGTTGTATTCTTCAGCTGTCTATATGCCGACGACATTTCGTTGGTGCAAATCAACTCATCAGTAGACTTGAAAAAATTCTTAAAAGTTTGTTTGAAACTTAACTACTTATTCCATAATTCCCATGAACAGAATGATAATCAGAAATGTTCAAACAAACCTTTAACACAGCAAACATTTCTTTTTTCGTTTTGCAACACTTCTACTTTTCTTTGCAACCTTCTTCTGACAAAGATAGTTCACGTTTGAAAACACACAATACTTAAAAATAAAAAGCTTAAAAAATTTCGTACGTATTCATTTACACAAGATGATATATTAGTGCAATTTACTATGCCTTTGGTGTTTGTGAGAAATTATATTCCTAAAATGGGGAAATTTTCAAGACACTAACAAAACTTTAACATATACATATTAGCAAAAAGTTTGACATGTAGGTATTAAAAATTTCCCTGAAAACAAGTATCAAATTCACTATGAACTGCTTAATTTTTTTTGCAAACTTTTTTAAAAAGATATCAAACAATATTAAGGGCTCAAAACTAACACAACTTATATTTACATCGTTATAGTTATCATCAGGCCAAAATACAGATGACATTTTAATTGTAAAATTTTCTTGTTTTGGCCCATTTTTTACTATGAAGTACTTCGTTAACTGCATTTAAAGGTATTCGGTAACGAATCTTATACTTCAGCGAATTCATCGATCTAAAAACGCGCTCAAATTCTATATTTGAATATTGAAGTGATAAGACTTTGATCACAATATTCACTAATTAATCAAAAGGGGTTTGTGTTTTCTAATGCTGCATCAATATTATTCCATTGCACAATTGAATGAAATAGCATTCAAACAGGAGTATTTTATTGCACATGAGCAATTTTCTTACAAGGAAAAACATTTGTGGTAAATATGATTTGAAAAAAAGAGCATAGCGTACGAGCACAATATTTTTTTCGCGTTGAAAATTTTAAAAAGCACTAAAAACAATCTGAAAAACATCAATTTGTTTACGCTCTCGGCCCAAAGTCGGTTATTCGGAATGACATGACCGCATGTCCAAGCATGTTATAACATGTCACCCTAATGACTTTATCAAAATCAAGACCGACATACGATATTCTTTAGGAATATATGATATTCTCAACCGATTTAACATTGCTTTTTGTTAAATTTTTATACAATTACAGCCTGTTATTAAAATTAAGCAACGAACTAACTACCCAAAAATAGATTTGTGAGAAGAAACACATTTTTGAAATCTTTACTATATCCCCTAAAAATATGAACGTATTCCCTAAATATCTTTGTAGCTTTTTCATTGACAATGGGTTGGCGGCACAGTTTCCTTAATTCTAATAAAACACGAAACTGTGAAAAATCTTTTGAAAAACGAAAAAAAGTTCCCCACAACATGCTACTAATTTTTCTGTGAAAAATACTAAAAAAAATATTGCATAAGAAAATCTTGGATGGGGAGGATAATTACCTTATTTACTCTAACAAGAAGTCAATTGCATTTTTTATAATTTTATTTTTCTTTTGTCGTGAATCGGTATACCGGTACATAATGATATGGAGGTAACGGTATGTTTCGGTTGTGTTTTACAGAGCAAACGATTATTCATACCGATAAAAAATTCAGGTTCAAAACTTTAACGGCATTTGAATGTATAAAGGTATATCCTTGCTATTTTCTTAAGTTTGACAGTTTGATCGACGGTTGTTGATGCTTTATTACGGAAACCGATATAGCTAGTGTGAGGCACGCAGGTTAGTGAATCTAGCACTTTTAGTGTCACTTAAAATGCAAAGTAACGTACTATCACTTCATAAGTTTACAGGAGAAGCAAAAACTATATAAATTTGATGTATTTAATTGAAATTTTTAGTTCTTGGTTTAAATGAAACAATTTAATTTAAATGAAAATTACCCAGTTTTCGAAGAATGCTTTTTGCTGTGTGTCTACATTATTTGAATTGATTTTTTCTGAAACCAAATAAAGTACCATCAACTTTTCAAGCTTTATGTAAAAACGAAAATATATTAACAGAAATATATTTCTTAATTACAATAAAGGCTGGTCCAACCATAATGTACGATGTTAAAAGTGAGTCACACCTTAGAGTCAAGTTTATTTTGCCCAATTTAATTTGACATTTCTTTATTTCAGTGTTTGAAAAATTTAATCATGAAGAAGAGGTACGCGATTGGGCAGCGCATTAATTAAAATTGTTGAATACTTTTACGAAAAGGGATATTCCAATCAAAATAAATTTCGTGCACTGACAAAGAAAAATAATCTTCAACAAGAACGAACAATATCACCTCAGTGGATTCGTTACCAAGAACAATTTCCGCATTTTGGCAAATGAGAATCCACAAGTGATTGTTAAAAAGTCGACGATTCTGCAAAAAGTGATTGTGTGGTTCGGTTTATTGGCTGACAGCGTCATCGGGCTGTACTTCATTTTTTTTAATTTATTATTTCCAATTTTATTTAAAACCTATCCTAAAAGCTGTAATCGGTATTATTATACTACATATAATATTATATACAATAAAAATACTTCTTCGGAAATCCGGTTGGCAGTTACCGAACTAGTGTTCGCTATCGCTAGATGATGACGGACTTCTTGTGACCAGAAATTGAGGATATTGATCTGGATGATATGTGGTTCCATCATGATTCTGCCACTTCCCACACAGCCAATGAAATAAGGATTTGTGCGCGAGAAATTGAATGGCCATGTTGTCTCACACCGTTCTAATGTTAACTGATCACCGCGATCATGTAATATGACTCCGTTGGATTTTTCTGGAGATATTTAAAAGAAAAGTTGTACATCAATAAGCCAAAATTAAAGGATAAGATAATTGAGCACAATGAAGATATGGACCGTCGTATAGATTTATGGCACCGATCGTGAAGAGCACTTTACTTATACACTTGTCCGATAACTTCTTTGTTGCCGGTAGCACAGTTTAAGCATAACTGGTCTCAACTCAAATCAATTGCAGTATTATATGTATCTGCACGTAGCAGCGTCTAGTAATTTAGAAATTTTCTAATTAGACGAGACAAGAATCTTCGATATTCATTGTCGCTGTCGGAGATAGCATGTTATTAAAAAGCATTAGATCTCATTCTATTGATCGAGAACTTTCGATGTTAGTTATCAACTGTTGGTTACATTATTAGTTGTCTTAAATTACCCTAGGCGTTTTTACTTATATTTCTAACATAATTTAAGGAGGAAGCACTAATAAAACATTTGATTGTAAAACTAAAGTTACATCATTGCTAAAAGTCGTAACAATATTTATGTACACTAGGCCGGGTCGATTTGTATGAATAAAAACTTGTCGATGGAGTTTTCGATAGCTCTTGGCAGAGGAAAAAGAATTTGCACAATGACATATCAAAAACAGAAAATGTTTGATATTAAATTATTTTTATTTATTTTTTGTGTGAGAGCGGCCTAAAAAGGAGAGGACGTGGTCTACATATTCGAAAAAAAACATCGGAGAGAAAGATTAGTGTAATGGGGGAAAATTTCAGTTTTGGGGAGCCAAAATGCGGGCCCATAGGCCATTCAATTGTATGACCAACCGTCAATAACTTTTTCTCAATAGTTGCTTCTTTCGAGCACACCGAACCCGTATCACGCCTACTGTCTGTTTAGACTCCCATATGGAAATACCATAAAAAAAACTTGAAAATTGGATGCCGCGAAATGATTTTATTTTTTTTGATATGTCGTAGTGGAACTTCTTTTCGTCATGCCAAAAGCTATCGAAAAATCGATGACACAATATCGATTACTAAATCTACCCACCGTAATATACATACGTGCATACAATATTTTCCTTGCGTAATTTGAACTTACCCAGCTAGCATTTTCAATCGCAGAAGAGTCTATTAGAAGTATTAGAAGTAATCGTAGAGCGCGGGTCGTTTGAGAGTTATATAGAGATTATCTAAATAGTCTCTTGCAACAGCGTGTCAAGAATTGTACGAGACTCAGTTATGGATTATCTTATAACCCTTAAAATACTCAGATGTGCAACTCTTGCACGATACATGCAGGGAGTCAAAAACTAGTTATTCGATGATGGTTCTGCAAATCACATATTCATCGTCTTTTAAACATTTTAAGATTAAAAGACGAGCATCCAAAAAAATATGTATAAAATTATATTTAGATATTAAAAAAAGTGAAGTTTTGTTATTGTCACTCGTTACATGATCAGCAGACGAGTCTTTTAGGAGTTGTATACTAAACATGATCGTTTTACAAACATGCTATTGCTAGCTGGCTAGTTTGAATGATTACTTGAATAGGTTGGTTATACATACATACATATGTATTTGCTTTGACTAAATAAAATCCTATTTTTAGCAATCACTTTAACTCGTTTGCCATGAAAAATTTTATTTACCTACATATGTATATAAACTTTTTGTTTTATTCGATATAAAAACATATTCTTAATCTTGTGTTTTTCACATTGAATATCAGATACCGATTTAAACGAGGAAAAAATTCGCTTCACAAAGAATTGTAAATCACTTGAATTGGCAAATAAATATTGGAAGGAAGGAAATTCAGACTTACCACCTTTGAGCATACATGGAGCAGAATATTGAAGCCATGCTGCCAGAAGTATCGACTAGTCCCGACAAAGTACTGGCAGATGCCTACATTTACCGTTTAATAACAAAAGCCGGCGATGAGTTCGATAGACATAATTACACGAACTGTATAGAAATTTTGCAGCAATTGCAGTCTTTAAAGGATGGCGATGTCAAACTAATACATAATATAGCGGTTGCTACGTTTTATAAGGACGGTTGTAAAGACTTTACAACACTGTTAAAGCAGTTGCAACAAATAGAGGGTAAAAATGAAGATTGCTTATCGAACAACGACGTGATGGCTTTCCCCTTTACAAAGTATAATAAAGCTGTGATATATTATCATCGTCACATGTACAGAAATGCTCTTAACATAATGGAATCATTGTTAACCAAAACGAATAATTATGATGAAAGTGTCCTAGCACTGCTTGGCGTTTTAGAGCTGAGACTTTTATTGGCTTCTAATCAACCAAGCAAAGCTTTGTATTTTCTGGAAGAACTGTTGAAAAAACTGCAAATTAATATGTTACATCTGTTGGCCGACGAGTTTAGTTCCCAAGAGTCGGTTCCAAGGATAGATGACTGCGTTAGGAAAAGTTTAAAACTAATGTCATTTTTAACGCAGATCTTAAACAAAACTCCCACATTGGTTCCGGATGATGGTTCTTTGGAGTTCTCTGCATTGAAGGCTCATCAATATTATATAATGAAAGATTTTCAGATGGCTGCGAAACAATTGAAAAAGATTAATGTCTCTGGATATATGAATGGAGCGTACAATCAGGAGTTGAATACTCTTATCGCAAACAACATGGGAGTTATTCATTTACGTGTTCGCCATTATGCGATTGCGGCAAATTTTTTCCAAAATGCTATATCTTTTGACAAACAAATATCATTAAATATTCGCAATATCCAACTGCATCATATCAGTTCAGCCAAATCATGTGAAATTTTGTACAATTTGGGAATTGCAATGTTACATTTAAGAAGACCATCAGAAGCATTCCAGTGTTTTCTTGTGCCACTTAAATCGTATCACAGCAATCCAAGACTATGGTTCAGGATTGCTGAGGCCTGTATAATGAAACATGAAGTAAAAAGATTCAATGAGGAGCATACTGCTTCAAATGGAGCTTCAACATTATATTCAAACAGAATGCCTTACATAGAGAACTCCCCTTCATCGGCTGTACTTGAGCCTACTATGACATTTGCGGCTTTAAGTCTTCGTAATGCTTTAACTCTTGTGAGATTTTATCAAGACAAATTGAAAGAAATGCAGATAAATCCAGAGATAGTCACTAATCCCCTGGAAAGTAAGATTTGGCACACCACTAAAGATAATAATTTTTGCTCCCCATCCCGGCCTATAACAAAGCAATCTTTTTATATTTTACTTTCATCTATATATGCTGCTTATAGCTATGTCTCTTTGAGATTGGGCGATTATGTCACAGCATTGGAAATGGCTGAAGAATTATTGAAAATAGAAGACGTTTCAGATGCTCACAAAATGTTAGCACACATGTACGCTGGAGAAGCGCTAATTATGATGGACAAGCTAGCGGACGCCAGATCGCATTTAGAGCCGACATTTGTTTCAAATTTAAATACTTTCGATTTCGAAACGAAAGACTGGCAAGTCAAATCATTAGATGCTGCTCAGAACGTTGTACGTTACAATTTTGCCGTAGCTATATTTTTGCAAGGTGATGTCGAAATGGCCCGAAGTCTACTTAATACTTGTACGCATCCCATAGTATCACAAAAAGTATCGGTTTTTAAAAAAATTCAAGCAAATTTACCATCATCTTCAACTTCCAACATATTCTTAGGGCAACGAGTTTAATTGTTATTACTGTATCATCAAATTAAGTCCCAAAAGCTTAACCATACATTTTAAATAAAGAATTACTTAAAATGCTGACGATGTACATTTTTTAAAGGAATTAATAGATCAGGATCTAATATAAAATGGAAAACACTTAAAAGTAGTTTTCAATATTCATCTTAAAGCTGGACACTACTTCAATTGAAGTCCACTGAATCAGAGGTAGCAAGCAGTCCCTTAAAATCAAAGTATGTATGTACATACATTTCGGTGGGTTGATTTAGCAATCGATATTGTACCAGTGGTTTTTCGATAGATTTAGGCTGAGAAAAAAGTTCCGCTATCAGTTATCAAAAAACTCATTTCCTTTGAGAGGTGAAAGGAAACAAAACACTAAATTTACCATCATAAATTTTGTATGAAACGGGAAACATATGAGTCACGGCAGAACCACTTGCAGCAGAGAAATCATTCAACATTTACATTTACGTATCATATTTTTCGCCGTATCGCGAACCTTATGAAAAGTACGATAGTTTGTTACAACAATCAAACTTACATACACGAAAAATAAGCTTCGTACATCAGCAATCAGACATTTCTATGGAAATCATCCAAGGAATCGTAGGTATGCAATGAGCTTTGCTAATGAAGAACTCTGTATAGAATCAAAGTAAGATAATGCGTACTACTCAACAGAGCCAAAGTTTCGATACTCAAAAAATTCAATGAAGTAGCAAAAACTAATGCAAAAATACGATAAAAATTTAAGGACAAGCCATCTGATTATAGAATTAAACAGAAGAGTCAATTGAATGTGTAGAACATTTTTCCTTTATGTAGGAGCTTAAAAAATTCCTACTTTGGAAAAATATCCAGGGGTTTTTTTTTTTAATTTACTGCCGGCTTTCCTAAAATGGATTTACATTTTCTTTCTTGAATCTCGATTCAAAACAAAATATGAAAATTTTATTTCATTTGCCAAACCGGCAGTGACATGAATTTTTGAAAAAAGAGAAAAAAACAAAAACAAGAAATTTTTGAAAACGTGTGAATTGATATCTGCGTGTGTAGCAGACACAGCTCTCAACTCTAAGACTAATAAACCGGGAACTCCAAACAAATTTATTGACGGGCATCAGCGAATGGTTTAAGCTTGAACACGAAAAAAATCAATAATTAATTATTCCGCCCATATTAATAAATAATAACATGCACTTTCTGGAATCGGCCAAAAATTGTGGTATTGTTTTCAACAAAAACCTGAATTGGTAAGACCAGCATTTGCTATGATTCGGAATCTTTGGACATCAAACCATTTCACACCGTGAAATGTTACATATAACACTGTTGCTAGATATATGTACATCTCACAATTTTCGAAACAGATGTGCAATATTACATTGATAATTTGCTTAAATGCGGAACAGGGGAAACAAGATAAATAAGTTTAGATTTAATAAAGCGAAGTTCGCGGAGCAACATTTCTTTACAAATTCCGTTCGCTTTTGGAGCCAACTACCCGCTCATTTACAGGCACTAAACAATGCAAAGCGTTTCAAAATTGCCAGATTTAAACACTTTTCGTAGTAATTTGTCAAGTACATGTATATTTACAATTTGCTTTCTTACTTTTTATACTCTTAAGTTTATTTATATGTATGTACTTGATTTTTCAGAAATTGTTAATATCTTATTAATAAGGAATTTTCATATGTGCATAATAAATGATTGATGTTCGTGGGCTTTTATTTATTTCTTGCCCCTGACTGTATTTTAATTTGTGATTATAATCGCAAAAAATTCTTTACTTTATAATATTATTGTGGGATTTATTATTTAAGTTTAGATTTTTTCCTTTTACTAAACGACGTGTTTTGCATTAGTTAATTATTATTGCCGATGTTAAGTTAGTTTGACTTTATTACCCTGCTTTTGGAATTGGTAATATGATAGAAAGTTGCTTACAGAGCGAGAAACATAAATAAATTACATTACATATGTACATAAATGTTTGGATTAATTCGAAATGGAAATAGATCTGATTAAACAGTTGTTAAATAATTGATCATAAAAAAAGAATATCGCAGTAAAATTATTATTCTCGCTGTTCGAAAATATTCAACTGGGTATTTGTTATTTAAGATATAAAAAAGAGTGTACACACACATACATACATACATATATATAAAAATATAAATTACAATTTAAAGAGTAAAACCATTACTTGATTAAGTAATTTAAATTCATTCGCAGTAATGGGGGTTTCCTTACTATTATCTTTATTTTAATTATATGAACTGTGTGCTGTAACACATTTATAATCAGCCTCAAGTTCAAATACCAAATTATTACTTATGATTAATATTAATTAAATAAAATAAAAGTAAATTTTAGTACGGTATGACGACATTTCGTCGGCATATAGACAGCTGAAAAAGACAGCAAATATTTTTTAAAAAGGTTCATTTTTGGACCTAAATTAATACATTTATTTGCTCTTATAGCAAATAAATAATTAAGTTCATATATAAAGGTCTTTTTATTATATTTATGCATGTATGTAGATATTTTTGTTCATGTTTCGGTATCCTTCGGATAGCTCTTTCAGAACAATAATATTAAAAAAAAAAGAAATGCGGTCGGGGAACCCCCGTTAGGAACGAAGTTCCTTACGTTTTTTTTTTTTCGTCTTTGAATGTAATACAAGGTGAAATCTGTACGTTTTATTTTGTGTTGTTTTTGAAATTTTATGATTCTTTAAATTTTTGGAACGTTTTCCAACTAATTAATATTTATTGGTATGTGTCTCCGCTGCTGTCAGTGGAGACACCGCCAATCATACACAATTGCTTTTCGACAGTACACCAATACATATAAACAGCTCACACGCTTTCGTGACGATTTCTACTAATTTCCACTACCAGCAAGCCGCGTTAAGGAACTTCGTTCCAAAAATTCAATACTATCGTCTCTATACCATCAAAACAAGAGAATCTGGCAAATGAAATATTATTGAAAATGCTCTTCCTCACTCATCAGATTGTGAATAAAATTAGGATTTGTGTTGAACTTTACTTTGTTGTTGTTATCAGAGTATTCAATGTACACGCATAGTACATTGTCATCCAGTTCGAAAAATTCACGTAGATCACCTTGTTTTGCAAAACGTCAGACCTATTACAAACTTATAATTAATAGAGTTTTTATAAATTCTTTCAAAAAAATATGTACGTACAATACATATACATATGTACATACATACATACAAAAATGTAATTTTTTCCTTCGTGGTTCCGATTATGTTTATTGAAAAACAATTACATTTGAGTCTTACAAAACGGAATGAAAATATTCTGCAAAAGCATAAGAAACGTCGCAAAAAGGATATGGAACGATTTAAGAAATTTATCTTGAAAGACGTGTTAGAATTTATACATATGTATGTACCTATTTATAAGAACATTTTACAAAATACTTTTATATACATACATATATGTACATAGGTATGTACATTAGGTCGGGAAAATTTTTATGGACAACAATTTGTCGATTTTTGGAAAGCTTTTGTCATGTGAGAAAAAGTTCCACTGCGACATCTCAAAAATAAATTTTTTCGAGGCGTCCGATATAATTTTTATTTTTGTATCGGTCGGTATGTTCGACCGGTCAAATGTTTGACAGAACCCCCAAGTAACTCTTTCTTTCTAATATTTTTTTTCGAATACAACGACCCCAACCACGCCCGTACGGGGGCTCCCATACAAAAAAAAAAAAAAAAAAATTAAATCGCACGCCTTGAAATCGATGGCACAATTACGATTACTAAATCGACCCACCCTAATGTACATGCTTAGTTTCTTCATATGCACTTACATGCATATGTATGTCTATTATGTAGTTACAGTAAGATCGCCATGTTCTGTTGCATTTATAATTCAAAAGGGAATAGACAGAAAGAAGCATTACTCAGCCATTCAGTCACTCTGTCAGTTCTTTAGCCACACTTTGATATAATTTCTCTTATTGCTGCTTGAATTTAATCGTTTCATTTTGTATGTTCATCACTCACTCGCTCAGACATTCTATCAATCTTACTAACGACAACAACAAATATGCTTCTTAGGTTTGACGTTGCTTTGTGTTTTCCTTTTTTTCTTGTTGTCATGAATGCATTTTGCTATTGTTTGGTTATGTGTTCGTTTGCACATTTTACACCGTCTCAGTCGTTATTTACACCGTTAATCGTTTACATCGTGGTTTTTAACAAAAGTTATTGTGCGCGCCAGTTTTGCAACATTCGAAGCAATAGCAATAAAAAAAACAACATTATTAGATACTGTTGCTGTGTTTGAAATACATACATATACATACATGCCATAGATCAAATGCATTGTGACAAAAGTGTACACAAATAATTCCACATGCATACATACATGTGTACATACATACGTACTTACATTAATGCACATTATAAAAATGCATTTAACGAAATAATTATTTCGAACAATAAAATTAATATCTATACATAAATTAAAAAAAATCTATCACATATGCATAGACAACATGTATAATGAAATAAAGCATACATATCTACCTAGAATGTTAAAATAAATGGATTATTAACAATAGTAGATACACATACATACATACGTAAAGCTCAACATATACCCATGTCTACATCCATGTGTATGCAGATTAAAGTAAAAATCGTTTTAATATTTGAATCAGTAAAGTTTCTATAATTGCTTACAAACCTTACATACATACACACGTGTACATACATACATATGTACAAACGTATTAAAATTGAAATCAGATGTGACGGTGAAATTGGCGACAAATCATGTTAAAGTAGTATTAAATAATAATACAAGCAAGCTACTTTGAGGAGGGCCAGCCAGCCAGCCAGCCAATAAAGAAAAAAACATTGCTGCATTTGTTAAGTGCAAAAAACTATTTGCGTTTTCTTTTATTAACTTGCTGCGTGAAAAATCAACTATAAATAATTTTTCATTGGATTATCTCGAGTCTTATTTCGCCAACATGTGTGCGTTTTATTTTTGTTTTTATACCATTTTATTTCAATCTTTAAATGTTATCAAATCAGAGTTCTTAAAGAATTATTTTTATAATAAACCCACAAAATATCTACATATACACATGCATCACCAATACTAAACCCTTCTAGGAGCGATACAGTGGAAATTGTCAAGTTTGCCGTCAATTTTTATTTGTATCCCTGTATTTCCTGTTCTCAAAGTATTATAAAACGTTAAAATGAAATATAAAACATGTGAAAATTCAGTTAAAAAGCGGTTAACTAATTTTCCTTAAAATCAAACCAAATTAAAGTTATTTTTAAATGTTGAAAAGTAACCAACGTATCAGCGTATGCGAATGCAAATTTCAGCTTTTGTTTCAAATTAATAACTTGCAAAAATTTTAAATCTGCAGTCAACCGTTTACCCTTTTTAGGGCAAATGAAAACAACTTACTTTTTTAACTGTACAGAAAATCATTAGTTTTTTGTAATTTGTTTTTTAAACAACATATGTACCACAAAAGTTAAAATATAGTTTTCTTATTAAAACAACCAAAAACTCTTTTAACTTAACGGAAAACTTTTTACATGAACTACAGTCAGTAAATGTAAAACTTTTTTCAGTGTAGTATTATTTTTTCTGTGCAATGTTGGTATTTTGGCGATAGACGGCTTTGTGTTACAAATGCTTTTTTTTGGGAAATAAACGTACCTATTATACATATTTACTTGCGTTGATATGTAATTTTTACTTTAAGAATAAATAGGTATGTACATGTATCGATCGATAACATCCCCACATATGAATATTTGCAAATATTTTAAGACATGTACCCAATTGCTCTTGGATGAATTTAATAAAGCTAGCTCAGTGCCTTGAAAATACTTGGAAAATTATTCTGAGAAATAGTGCAGTGGTTTGTTTGGTCCCATATTCTTTTCCTTTTTTTAATTGTGTTACCCTAACTGACATTTAGTGGTACAGATTTAAAATGAAATCTAAAGGAATTTAGAATCCACCCTCATAAAATCCTGCTCTAAAGCTAATATGCTTTAGAGCTGGCATATACGATTTGATATACATATGTATTTCCGTACGCATAATCTATTTTGATTGTGATATACGAATAGGCTCGTGGAGCGCCTTCAATTGACTGATTTTTCTCCCATTTAATTTCTTGCCTGAGATATCAAAACTTGTATACAATTTTCGTACGCCGCACAAATTGTGGAATGTGAAAACTTGTTCGAAAAGTTAGTGAAATTAGTAAAATTTGTTTCCCAAATGAACTTAATTATTTATTCGCTATGAGAGCCAATTGAAATTTATTACTTTAGGTCTACCTAAAGAAATACATACTAATTATTAAACTTAACTTTTTTTTTGAAATATTTCTTGATTAATGGCAACCTTAAAACTTAAACAATCGATAAAATAGGCATTCATTCGTGTTTAGTTTGTACTTTGCGGTAAGTGGTTTTTGACAGCAGCACAATAAAAGAAAATGCTCGTTGAATCTACTTAATAAAGATTAACTTCTTTAAGGGCTCTGGTCTTAATACATACATATTTAATTGTACATACATATGTATCTACTATCTATATATTAAATTTATTTTAAACTTAAAAGATTTTCTTCTCTTTCAATGTGTTTATATACAAATAATACATACATATGTAGATAGATTGGAGTATTTATTCCTTTTGCTCCTCTTCGGTTGTTGTTCTTAACGTTGTCGCATAAATGAACGGAAGTGCTTTAAATTCTACGCTTACTCGTTATAATGTACATAAGTTGTTGTTGTTTGTTTTATTTCTACCATTAAATAATCATTGTCTTTTAGTGTTTTATGATTGATTAATTTAATAATACGCACATGCTTTCATGCATTTTAATAAGTTTATAATCCAATCGATTTCAGTAGAGTTTTCACTAGATGGTAGAAGTTTCTTCTTTAGTTTATTTTCCTTTTGTAGTTAATCTTATCTACCATATGCATTATAATTATATTTCAGTAATATTGAAAAACATATTCTTGTGCTTAGAAATATTAAGGAATTTATGGAAATATAATGAGAAAGTGTTTAAAAACACTAAAGCAGTAGGTTCATAAAGTTAATATGCAATATAATAATGATAAATATGTATATAACAAAGCGCAAGCAACTACATACATATGTATTAGTAAAGCTACGAATATCAATTTCAGATATTCGCGAATACAAATATTTGTATTACAATAATATTCACCGAATACGAGCACGAACGATTTTCTCGTTTTAGGCTGAGGCATATCCCAGCACAGAGAGAAAGCAGTGCGTAATGAATTAGAACAGAGTTAATAAGATATAGTCTTATTATTTTTATTGAAAAAACTAAGAAGGAAACTTATTGTTATTAAGTATTGTTATTGGTATTTTAAAAAGTTTCTACTTAGCCAGCCATCCAGACACTAACAGAAATCTAAGCTTTACACATGATCATTAGGAACCTAATGAAATGAATAAAAATGCATGCAATTTACCGGAAAGCCTAATAGAATCAATAAGATTTTCTCTATGTATTTTTTTTTGTACCAAAACTAACGCAAACTGAGTTTATTTGTTTTTCTTTATTGATAAAATTAATAAGATTTAGCACATGAAAATAATAAGGAACACCTATAGAAAAGGCCCGCATTTGGGCGGCTCGAAAATTAAATTTTCCTTCCTTCACTCTAATTTGCCAGGAGTCAAATATATGACCAATAATTTTTTCTCCTCCCCGTACCACGCCTCCTAAGGGGGGCTCCCATGCAAAAATACAAAAAAAAATGAAAATCGGAAGCCTCGAAAATGGTTTTCTCTTTTTGTCCTCATGCCAAAAGCTATCGAAAAATCGATGCCACAATACCCGAAATTTTTTCTTCTATACAAATCGAGCTAATGTGTACTTAAAACGTTCTTATATTGCTTGATAGACAAGATGTAGGTTCATAATTGTTGTGTTCCTTAAATTCAACTTTAGGTAACGTTTGCATACATATGTATGTATTTCGTCCATTCCAAGAGTCGATCGATTTTTTATGGACTCCTTATATCTATACTATCAACGCAAAACGATTATCAAAAAGTAAAAGCGATTTCAATAAGATGGTTTGAGGGTGGCTATTGCGAAAGGTATGTTACATGAATATCCATGAATAGTTAGTTAACTTATAAGCCCATGTTTAGCTAAGATTGTTTATAATTGTTGAATGGCCTTCGAGGCGTTTTTTTTTAAACTGTATAAAACTGAGTACGCCTAGGAGTATATTCATAAAAAGGTAAATTGTATTTGAAACAAGCTTAAAATTTTTTTAGGGTATTTTCGAATTAGTTCAGGTTTATTTTAATTTTTGTGAATATGCCAATAAAACTATAAATAATTTTTTCAGATTTTGCTGAATATGAAATAGTTTAAAATATGGGTATATTTGTTAAAACTTCACCAGGATGTTTTGAAATTTTCTTCATTATTACTTAGTATAGTTTTTACATTGCAGTCTTTTGACTGTGATTGTTGCTAATTTTTCTGTTTTATTTTTCAGACTATTCAACTTCCAGCAGCTACCCTGGTTTTCGGGTAAATACAAGTTTAAACAGAATGGATACCGATGACGTAGAATCAACATCGAGCAGTGCCATGTCTAAAATAGGAGCACTTTTTACTTTCACTTCGCCGGCGGTCAAAAAGTTGCTCGGCTGGAAGCAGGGCGACGAAGAAGAGAAATGGGCAGAAAAAGCCGTTGACAGTTTAGTTAAGAAATTGAAGAAACGTCAAGGAGCCATTGAAGAACTTGAGAGAGCATTGTCATGTCCGGGTCAACCATCCAAATGCGTAACTATACCGAGATCTTTAGATGGCAGATTACAGGTAAAAAAATAATCGCAAATTCAAAATTATAAAAAATGAATTTTTTTTACTATTAATAAATGTTTGAAACAGGTGTCACATCGCAAAGGACTGCCGCATGTGATTTATTGTCGCGTATGGCGTTGGCCTGATCTGCAGTCCCATCATGAACTGAAACCCTTAGAAATATGTCAATATCCATTTAGTGCAAAACAAAAAGAAGTTTGTATAAATCCGTATCATTACAAACGTGTCGAGAGTCCTGTTTTACCACCCGTATTAGTGCCGCGTCACTCCGAGTTTGCTCCAGGTCATTCAATGCTACAATTCAACAATCTTGGCGAATCAACAATGCCCCATAATGTCAGCTATTCAACGGCAGGCTTTAACAATCATCTCAGTCCAAATAGCCCGCCCATGCCATCAGTTGGCAGTCCTAGTTCCGTTAATTCCAATCCAAATTCCCCATACAGTAGCATGGCTGAAACACCACCACCAGCCTACAGCCCTTCCGAGGACGGCAATTCAAATAATCCGAATGATGGTTCACAAATGTTGGATGCCCCAATGGGTGATGTTGCCCAGGTCAGTTATCAAGAACCAGCATTTTGGGCTTCAATTGCTTACTACGAGCTAAACTGCCGTGTTGGTGAAGTGTTCCATTGCAACAACAGTTCAGTTATTGTTGATGGTTTTACAAACCCTTCAAATAATTCGGATCGCTGCTGCTTGGGTCAGTTGAGTAACGTCAATCGTAACAGTACAATCGAGAACACAAGGCGACATATAGGTAAGCTTTTATCTTTATGTAAAATTAAAAAAAAAAGGTTTTCTGACAAATTTCGAGTGATCGACAATTTATTTAATTATTAGTTTATTTGCTATAAGATTCAATTGAAATGTATTATTTTAAGTCTAAAAATAGACCTTATTAAAGTTTTTCTTTTTCAGCTGTCTAATATGCCAAAAAAAAAAAATGTTCTGTGTATCAAAGGTTTGTTTGAACATTTCTGATTCTCATTTTGTTCATGGGAATTTTGCAATAAATAGTTGGGTTATAAACATTCTTTTAAAATTTTTCGAGTCTACTGATGAGTTGATTAGCAGTTGAACAGCTGAAAAAGACAGAAAATATTAATAAGGTTTATTTTTTTTTCTTCTTTCAAAAAGTGGTAAAAACGAAAAAATATTTTTTGACAACAAACACATGAAAAAAATAATATTGAAAATTTTTTTCATGTATTTGTTGTAAACAAAAATAAAATATTTCTATATTCCACTTCACCAAAAAGGGAAAAAGCTGAAATGAATAAAATATTTGCACTACTTTCATAAAATACTTTGGGGGAAAATATTTCTGATTGGTGTTTTACTAAATTTTGTGCAAATATGTTAATATTTGCTTAAAAATACTTCAAGAAATTAGAAATAAAGATATCGTTGATTTTTTTTTTCTCTTAAATATTAGCGCTAAACTAGACACATTTTTTTTAATAATTGTAGGAAAAGGTGTTCATCTCTATTACGTTACCGGCGAAGTTTATGCTGAATGTCTGTCTGATTCAGCCATTTTCGTGCAATCTCGTAATTGTAATTATCATCACGGCTTCCATCCTAGCACAGTGTGCAAAATACCACCTGGTTGTTCATTGAAAATATTTAATAATCAAGAATTTGCTCAACTACTATCACAATCTGTAAATAACGGCTTTGAGGCAGTTTATGAATTAACAAAAATGTGTACAATTCGCATGTCGTTCGTAAAAGGCTGGGGTGCCGAATATCACCGGCAAGATGTGACCTCAACGCCGTGCTGGATAGAAATTCATTTGCATGGTCCATTACAATGGTTAGATAAAGTTCTTATACAGATGGGTTCACCACACAACGCTATTAGTTCAGTATCGTAAAAGAGGTAAAACAACGTAAAGACACGAAAAACAAAAAAGAAAGTTGTAAGCATCTGTAAAGAAGACAACGGATGTTGGATTTTCGTTTAAGTGTAAGAAAATTTATTATACATTAAGTTAAAACAATTTAATTAATTTTAAAAAGTTGACAAAAAACAAATTAATATAGACGATGATTTAGAATTATAAGGTGTTAACGAGTAAGAACATTAAAAAGCAGTTTAAAAGACCATCAACTTTTTAATAATTTTTTTTTAATTTTCTTGTAATTTTTTTCAGCATACATATTTATATAAGTTACACTTAAGCCTAGGATTTTTTATAAAAGTTGTATTATACATATATACATACGTAGAGAAAACTTCCGATAAATTTAAAACTTTCGAAAGCAACAGATACAGAAAATTATTTGATTTCTTATCGGAGCAGAATTGGTGACCATCGTTTATTTGTGTGTTAAAAAAAAAAATGGATTCCTAATTCATAAAAAAGTGAACCAAGCTTTTCAATTTCAAATTCATTTTAGTTTTTATGAGCATATTATATTTGACGGTATTACTTTCTGTAATACTTGAGTTGAAAACTAGCTTATTTATTTGTGATTTTATGTATTGCTTGCTGTTTTTTGAGTGTATACGACATCATATTTTTGCTATTTTTTAACACTCGTAATAGACAACAATTTTGCTTTGATGACATTGATCAACCTTCAGTTGCATTGGTTCACTATTATTTTCTTATTTTATATATTCATTCAAGTAATATCAAAAGCCAACAGGCCAAAACGAAATATAGTACTTAGCATAGTTTAATGCTAAATGTAACTAAGTATGTATGTAAATATGTAGTAAATAATTACATTTTACTGCAAATTTTTCATTTCTCCATTAAACCATTATGATAAATATTTTTTTGTTCGCCAACCATAATACTAGACTAATTTGTTTTAGTAAAACGTAACATATGTGCTCCAGAAGATATTTAAAGCGTATTAAAATTGAGTTTTTTTTCATTTTAGTGTCCGAAGTTTTGACAAGCATTTCCGCAACATTTTGAAAATTTTCGCTTCTATAACCGAGTATTTTTTGAAAACTTTTTCTTTTCAATTCAAGCATATAGTGTAGATTTGATGTTTATCCTATGAGTGAATCATACGATTGTTTAGGCTCTGATTACTATCACCCATTTTTTCCACAATGTGCATTTGCAGTACTCGTCGAAAATTTAGATTTGGCGTTTCGGTGTGTATTTGAAATTGCTATCGTTTATAAAAAGCGAAACTCCAAACAGAAATCTTCAATGGGAATTTTCATATTTGAGTTGTCAAAATGGTGATGAATGACAATCTCGAGAAACTTAAATGTCGATGGGTATGAGATCAATAAAAGCAGGCACCAAAGTGAATTAATGAGAGTTTTTTGGACACTCTTGGATATAATAATTCTCCAAAAAAAAATTGTATTTTGTCATTTCGCCGCTTCTTTGGGTAAATTGTTTATATGAAGTTTTGCCAATATATTGCAAATTTCTTCTGTATTTGTTATTGCTGTATCTTTAGAGCCACACATTCGCAATAGTTATCTTTCACGACTGTTTTCGTGTTACAATGTCGTGTCAAAGACCTCCTGAACTTTTAACCCTGCAATGCTTTTAGTTTATTTAGTTATAATCGCAAAAGAAACATACTCGTGAATAACTGAGTCCTTCGTCTGTAACGATTATGAAAATAGAGTTTAAACATCGCTGAGATAAAGAGAGGAATTTAAAAAGAACATAAACTAAGGTTTCTATAAAATAAAGTATTTCGATAATTTTTGCTGTTTACTTATAATATAAATAAAACAACTTTTTAGTAAAAATAATCAAGTTATAATTTTGAAAAATTAAAAAATAGTTATTGTTAGTAAATAATATTGAATGCCATCTTTTTATTTGTACTAACACTCCAAACAAATTTAGTATAAAACACATATACGTTGTCTTCGTAGTGCTACATATTTACCATTTCTCTCGTCTCTTAATTTGGCTTTTGAAAACTTTACTCTAGTTTAAAATGCAAAGCTGAACACCCAAAAGATGCCTTAATTTCGTTTGCATGATGAAACTTTTGTTGCAAGTAAAAATGATATGCCTTAAAAACAAAATAAATTTCATGGCCTATAAAAAATGCCTTAATTAAATGTAAATTCATTTGCATTGATATTCTTAATATGTATGTACAAACATGTTTAAAAATAAATAAGTAAATCCTTAATCCCTGTTTTTTAATTTTGCTAAAGAAAGTGTGTTGTGAAATTTAATAAAAATTAATAAATAACAAAAATATGTACAATAATTCACAAAATCTACAAATCTGCTTACCGGTGCATTGCAATATACAGAGGTGCATGATTTTTAAATTGAATAAATTGAATTTTTTAAATTGAAAAATTTAATGAAAAATAAATAAAGTTTATGAAAACGAGTTCCTGTCTGTCTTTAATAGTGGCTGCACACTATGTAATACATTAACACATTCATTGACAAGTTTTTTTGTAGATTACATCGTTTGTATTCGTGTTTATAATTTTATTTCAGATTGAACTCTGAATTTCATCAACATCAAAATGTTTTGAGATTTTGAAATTGATTTAGTGTACATAGATCGCACTGTCTGTACCGTGATTTCATGCTTTTATGCTTCGTTATTTAAAAACATGTACGGTATTTCTCTGGCCATATTTATGACAATAGAAAAAACTATAACCAATATTGCGTCTAAGATTTCGTTGTCGATTGCAGTGTTTGTGTCAAAACATTTAATCTGAAAACACGGGATTGCATACTGTGTAGCCACGATAATAAAAAGATTTTTATGGTACATATGTATGTATGTATATACATATGTACACATGCCAATATTCATATTTAAATTTGGTGATTATAATATTCACACAATTAAATGTCGTTTTTTGAAATTTTACAAATTTGTACTAAGTATGTAAATTAAGGGCTATCGATTTAGCAATCGTTATTGTATCATTGATTTTTCGACATCTTTTGGCATGAGGAAAAAATTCCAACACGATTCCAACAGTTAAAAGAATAGTTTTTGACTTATAAAAATTTTAATTTTTTGTGTTCGAAAAAAATATAATAAATTGATTCCTCTAGGGGCCATCCAGGTATATCTGTGCTCCAGGTACTGATTTTTAGTATGATGTACATAAAAATATCTACAAAAGTCTAAATTCTAAAGACGTCCAGAGTACGGGAATATATTACATGGACATTGGGATCCCGCTGGCTCCCTATGTTGAGTACGGTATCACAACTATTATACTTTCATATATAGTTTGTACCATGATACAACTAATAAGGTGGCCTCAAGTTAACTCGATATAAGGTAGTCGCATAACTACAACAACCACTTCATGTATGTATTTTGTTGGTGGACATGATACAACTAACAAGGTAGCCTTATCAGCTAAACCGTTAATCATCTGACTACTTTAGGTTGTCAAAAGAATGCACGAGATGAAGGCAGCCAAAAGGAGCGAATCAATGTAACCTCTGTTCATATCTCTTTTATAAATGTAGAAGAGGCAACTTTTTGACAGTTTGGAGAAGTTGTACAAAAACAAAAAGCAAGTTATTTTTATTGAAGTTGTTCTTATTGTAGGGAAAAGGCTACCTTGTTAGTTGTATCATGGTTGGTGGAAATCTTTAATATTTGCCACCCATTTGTTCGCGGTTCAGGTTACCATATTAGTTGTATGTACCGTCCCTGCAAGAAATGAATGACCGAAACTAACACACACAAAACTTTTTTACCAACACACCACATGCAACAATTTTAGCAGATTAGGCAAATATTACATTAGTTCTTTCACGCTAACGTATATGTTAGAGTGAGACATCCAATGTATGTATGTATATATAAAGAATTCTTGCAATCTGCATCCATGTTTTGAGAGGTAGTTGTATCATGGTTTCCATCATGATACAACTAACAAGGTAGCCTTTTCGCTACAATAAGAACAACTTCAATAAAAATAACATGCATTTTGTTTTTGTACAACTTATGCAAACTGTCAAAACGACGCCACTTCTACATTTGCGTAAGAGAGATGCACTGAGCTTACGCGGATTTGCTACCTCGTTTTGGCTGCCGTTCCTCTCTGCAATCTCTTGACAACCTAAAGTAGTCAGTTGATTAACGGTTTAGCTGACGAGGCTACCTTGTTAATTGTATCATGGGTTTCCATCAGCTATTTCTTGCAGGGGTGGTTTTACTAATGAATCTTTCCAGCCTACCCATCCCTGTGGCAAATGTTAGCAGCCCTGTCACTAGTTATTTAAAACTAAATTATCGACAAAAGGTAATACAGTTTCCACTGACAACAGCTGTTATTGTTTTTCTTGCATTACATTGTCAGTGTGCTTAGACTTTTCTGCAGATTGGAAGAATTTATGCAAAATGTCCTCATCCACTATTGATCCATTGGAACTTCTAACCAACAAAGGTGATCGTAAACCAAGATTTTTAACAAATATCATTAATCCGGTGGGATGTGCCGCAGCAGGATTTGGTATTGCCATTACTTTAAATTGGGGATTCCGAAAACCTGTTTTCTCCGGTGAGTTCAAATAGTGACGTAACAATTAAATGCTAGATAACTAAACAAGAATTTATTTCGTCTTATGTTGATTGCAATTAAAGGAATTCAGAAACATGTTGCAATGGCCATCGTTGGTGGCTTGTTAGGATATTATATTGACGGGGTACGTAACGAGTCGTTAGCAACCCGCGATGCCGTACTAAGACATTATGTTCAATTGCATCCTGAAGACTTTCCACCTGTTGGTTAGTAATTTAAATTAATTTTATACAAACTTAGTTTATTCAACACATTTTTTCCATCCAATTCCAGAACGTAAAAAGTTTGCTGATGTTTTAGAGGAATGGGTGCCAATTCGTTAAGCAGATACGTTTTCTGAAAAGTATAGGTACATACATATGTATGTATTTTTATTGTGTTAAAAGCCGAATAGGTACATCAGTTTTCTGAATTAATAAGTTAAATAAATTAAAAATAGTAATAACATTATAGAAAAAAATCTTTTTATCACGAATAGGTACTGGTTATATTTACGTAAATTCAATTATCTTCTTTTTAGGATTCCGTACTCATAAGATTGAAAACGGGATCCTATTTTTGAGACTTCGCTGACCGGCTATCCGTTTGTCACAGTGGCTATTCTACGAAATGGCAAGAGCTGTAGCAAGGCCTAATCAGGTCTGTACAACTCTCCAACAACAAAAAACATGTTTGTATTTTGTTTGTGTAACAATAGTGGTGAGACCGTCAAACATACAACAACCACATACGTTTGTACAGCTTTTGACAGCCTCACAATGAAAATACACAAAATCATATGGAGATATGCATTGATCTGACCAATTGGACCATGAGCTAGAGAAAGTTTTAGAGAATAGGTATATATTTATCATGCCGCTATAGCAATAAATACTAAGAACTACAAAGTTGAAAACTAAAGGAACACAAGAAGCTGTGTAACTTTCAAAGCCTGCACAGAATATTTGGTTACAAATGAAAAAACAAATATTCAAACTAAAGAAAACCTAAAAGTTAAAACATACAAAGAACTGAAATTTAGCTGCGGATAAGGGCTCTCGAAGTTTTGGCAGTCAAACTGCGTTCGCTTACCGGAAATCGTATTTAACGTATTTATTAGTTGTATCATGACTGCTACAAACTTTATGGCAAATACAGAAGAGAGATGAACATAGGTTACGATGATGTGCTACCTTGTCTTGGCTGCCTTACATCTCTATATTCTCATGGCAGTTTTACGAAGCCAGATAATTAACGGTTAAGCTAATGAGGCTACCGCATTAGTTGCATCATGGTCAAAAGTATAAAAATTAATATGCAAAAAATTTTTAATACACTTTTTTCCGCACCAATAGATACATACATATGTATATATTATGGTCCCTCTTTCAATTGCCAGGTGTGAAAGTTCGCTACCATAGAAGTAGCGGTCATGATTGTATCACGGTAGCGGTATAAAATAAAGTATGTCAAAATATTGCCAACTATTAAAGGGATATCTTATATGCTGCTTTGCCATACCTGCATTATCACAAGATGGTTCATACGCATGGCTGTAAAAGGTACCGTTAACTTATTCTCTTTAGCTAGTGTTGTATCTGAGTATTTGGTTAACTTTATTAGTGGAAGAACTGTTTTGATTTCTCCTAATTAGTTGAGTTACGTGAGTTCAACGTTAAGCACAGGGAAATTGCCAAGATTTAAATGATGTACATTTTTATTGAAATAATGCTAAATCAAAAAAATAAGTAGAACAATTTTTGTATCTAAAGGAATTTGTAGTGTACACATATGCAGATACATACATAAGTGGAGTGAAAAGAGAAGGCTCAAAAAATTCAACTAAAGTGTGAAGAATAAGGAATATTAACTAACAATTTCAATATGCACGTACATATGTGTGTGTGTACATAGGTATTATGTTAATTAAAAAGAAATGCATTTGATAACACGTACATACATATGTAGGTATGTATGTATATAAAGGAAATTATTTTCATAAGCGAGAGATACCTACTGTCAAAACGAAAAGTGGAAAATACATACATATGTACATATGTATGTACATGCCTCATCAAAACTATTGCATTATTTTCGACATGACATGAAAGAAAAAATCAATAAAAATACACTTCCTTTTACAATATTTAGGTCTCAGTTAAAAATCTACTTTTGACTTTTTCTTCGGATTTGTTCCCTTGCTCCCCAATAATGTCGATATGTATGTAGTACAAATGATTGTCTTTTTCATAATTGTGTGTGTGCCGAGTAAAAAACGTGTTTGGGAAATGTCTTGCATATGAAAAATGTATAAGACGCAAAATAATGGTGTAAAGCAGAACTCATAAAATCGTCGTTTTATTGAATAACTGTTACCTATTTGATAAAATAAAATTTAAAAATAATTCAAAAAGTCAAGTACAAGAATTGAAATAGAAAGGCAAATTATTTACAGAGAAACAGTTAAATGTTGACAGATCACTGTCGTTGACATTTCGTGTTAGCTCTCATATAATACGCATATACATACATACATACATAGTATGTATGTATGTACATACATACATATAAAGAATTAAACATTGTTTTTTTATTGGCGTTAATTAAATGTGAGCATAAAACTACGGTGTTTAGTGTTTTCTATGTTAAATTGACAATTTTTATTAAGGAAATATCTAATATCTTGAATACCAGTGAATACCACAGCAATGGCTAAGGTAAGTAAATATTTATTTACCTAGTTGTTATAATTTATTTCCCTGAGAAAATCGTATTATTCGTATGTTACCTACATATGTACATACATACATACATATGAATGTGTTAATAAATTTTACATTTTCAACATCACAAATTCTACCAGGGAAACGAACTAACAATAAAAAAAATAATTCAATTAATGTTCACAGAATGCGAACAGAAGGGACACCAAATTTGACACATTTGGAAAATACCACTTTTTACATACTCATAAAAACCTGATTTTAAAGTAGTTCGGCAGTTTGAAATTTTTACAAACTAAGTTTAGGATTTTTTAATGCAGAAAAACCGCTGAGGCAATTTTCATCGAGGCACAACTCATGGGTCTTCATGAACTGGATTAACTGCCTGTTCCACTTCGTTCACATTTTGAGGAACAGGTCTATTTGTGTATACAATACTGCAGTACTTCTTTGATGAAACCTCTTCCCAACCTGTTATGGTAAAAACATTGAGCGACTTGGAAAAAAATGAGTAAACTAAATTCCTAAAAACCTTCCTACAAATAGACTATTTTCACAAATGCCCAAAGTCTAAATTCCTGACACCCTAAATCAGCCTGTGCAACATCCTCGAGTCTAAATGGCAGCGTATTTTTATATGGGCTTGTGCACTGGTTTACATGATAAATTATTATGTGTTGAACAATATTTAAAGGCGGGGTAGTGGCGAAAGTATAATGTTCATTTCAAAATTCGATGGTTAGTCATAAAATTTCATTTAGCGCTTTTCACGTTTTTTATAACTTGCTGTAACTCGCAATCGAAAATCCATAGAAAAAACTTTCCATAATTTGAAATTTTTTTTTCGCGAGTACAAAATATAACCAAGAGAAAAAGTAAACAAAATGAAAAATGTAAACACGTTAATTACATTTGTGAATAAAAGGCTACTAACGGTTCAGGTAATCAGACACCTCATTAATTGTATCAGGCTGATATTCATGAGAGTGGAATCTTGCTAAGCTCGCATTTTCTCGCACTAACCTTTTTAATCAACTTATTGGGTTAACTTGGGTGTTACACGATCAATTTTTGCCTTTCAGGTTTTAATACATTCACACTTTTTTACTAATACATTTGTTTACGTGCAAAACCAACAAATATAATGATGTGCTGCAATTTATAGAGCATATCTACATTCATTATAATTTTTAAATATTTACCAACCTTCTTACTAATAATACTCGATTTTTTAAAAATTTTCCCGCCATAAAAATCGACTCAGGCAAATGTACATTACATGTGTAGTATAAATTGAGCTAAAATAAACTGCATTGAAAATAATTCAAGGAAAAATGTGTGAAATATTTTTTTGGAACCCGAAAAAAGTTTTGTGTTTTAACTTTTTCGTGAAACTTCAAGAACTGATTTGAAATGGTAATCCTCACGAAACTCTAGCTCACACACTCATGCCTGATTTTCCAAAATTTAACAACGATCACCCGTGACACGACAACCGCACATCTGTATTATATACATACCTACATATGTACATAGTATGTTATATACTTATTAAAAATGAGGTGTACATGTACATATGTTTGTATGTATGTCAATTCGACTGAATCATTTATCTGTAGTCAGGCATGTTACGCCAGGTAAAATCAAAACAAATCTCACTATTTTGTAAGAAATTGCGAATAATCTCACATCCTTAAACAAAATTACATGCATGAATATGTTGGAATACTTTCAAGTTGAGGACCTTGGCTGATGACTGCAATATAAATTTCTTGTGTACCTACAAAATAAAACCATATACATATGTAATATTCTTTCTCATATTGATGATGTTAGTTAATAATATTGTGCTCAAACTTCAAGAGGTTTTAACCAACGTGTATGTATGTATGTATGTAGTGTTTTTAACATTGCATTTCTTTTTGTTTTTAAGTGGGCTTGAGTATAGGATTGTCGTTAAACTAATACATACAACAAAAGAAATGTATTGCGCTGATTATAATAAAAGTGCACAAAGGATCGATATTCAACCTAATTTTTTGTTACTTTCTTTCTAACCACGAAGCAAATGAAAAATATTTACAAAACGTTTTGAAATGTCAACATGGTAAACTACTTTTGGGGTTCATAAAGCGGAAAATTACTTCCTCGCAAAATATAGGTAGTATGCTATCTGCTTAAAGTACTCTCACTACAACGTAGTAAATTAAACATGCACACAACATGACTTGCATGTAGTCCTTTTTATATGTACAATATTGTATTTCGTAAGTTATTGTATCCTATATGTATAAAACGCATAAGAAACAAAATGAATAACATCATTTATTACACAATTACAAAACCTCACTTTCCATATGGATCAACTATACTTTATACCTGTTGCATGAATCAACAAATAACAACACTACAAAAATTGCAAGATGAAGTAATGCGAGCGATATTTGACATCACACCGCAATAATAAATTGAATGTTAAATACTATATTCAGCAAAGGGTGGAACTTAATACTATGTATAAACTTTGTCCAAAAAGCGAAGAAAGGAGAGACCGGAATATTTGACTGAACAATTGAAACACATACATACATATGTCGGAGGAGTTGAATCAAACATGAGTGCGATGCCGAATTCACTATTCTATAAAGGACTAAATTTATATAATACCCTGCATAATACACTGAGAATAATAATGTTGTTTTTCGACAAACTCTTGTAAAGTTTATGAAAAGTATTAATTTACAGCAGAGCTCATAATATGATTTCAGTAATTGATTGTTTTTCATAAAGTATATCACACACACACACATGCGTTTTCCTACACATATAGATTACGATAACCTACGAACGACGATATGTTTGTATATTGAACTATTGGTGTAAACGTCAGGTCATCGTAGGAGCTCGAATCAATTTATTTGTACTAGTAGGTTGTAGTTGATGTGGCCAACATTTGATTTTTGAAAGTAGCGTTGATATAAGGACAGAGTAGGTGCAAATCAACTGCACAGGCAAAATTCTGTTGTAATATGGAGTGCAATAGTCGGCGGGCCCCTAGGTAATCTCGTGTACTGCAAATTTTGTAGGTGTGAATTATCTTCTAAAATTAACTGTACGTTTGGAAAACAAATTGACAATTATGTATACACACTGAACATTCATGGATTTTGTGGTTTTCAGCTAAATATTTTAATTCGACTCATTTTCAGGAACCAACATCATCCCGTTTGCCCTTGCCAGGACTTTCACGAATACCTTTACCTGGGCTTATACGTCCTCCAACAACTATTTCTTTAACTAGAACTTCACAATTGCGACCACCAGCTACATATGGTAAAGTTCGTCCGATTTCATGTGCTGGTCTAAGACCACCTATACCGCAATCTTTTGCTATAAAAAAAATTTGTTCGGGTGATCGGATAAACACATTGAGTAGCACTGTAAATATGCTGAGTAAAAAGACCACAACGGGTCTTAAACAATTTTTTAATAAAACTGAACAAGCGGTTTCTAAAAAAGATTCAGACGACAAACTGCAAAATGAAACTCCAGAAGCTGATAATTGTCGACCAACTCTCATGAGATCGGAAACTTTTGTACGAACTGAAGTTTCTGAAGACTTATTAGTCACCCCAAGAGCGAATGCAGATGAATCAAAGAGGGGAGTTTTTTGTGAAAGCACTCCACTTTCAAGAGAAAGCCATAAGCAAGAACTATATAATACTGCAAACTTAGATTCAACTTTTATTCCCTATAGTGACGGACCCACATCATTACAACGAAAACATATTTTAGAAGATAGTTGTATTTCAAATATAGGTTTTGGAGATACAACAGAATTCGAATCGACGAAAAATAAAATTGATGCTAATAATACTGGTTTTGGGAAAACAGTGGAGATGGACTCTCCCAAAAATATAGTAAGAGATTTTGCCAAGGCTAAATGTAAAGAAGAAATAAATGTCTGTACCAAAACAGTCGAAAACCGAACACTCAATAGCACTCATTCCATCCAAGATATAACACATAACTTAAATACCGAGGATGTGTTGGGCCGTACTCTTTGTGTAATTTCTCCGCAAGTGGCTAAAAATGGTGAAAATGCAATACGAACTTTGGATAGCACACAACTTTTAGATAAGCTCACAAATGTAAACTTATCTCAAACCGTTGACGGTACCGTAAACGCTGCAAAGTTGGCTGAGTACAGCGACATCCTATCACCAGCTACAAATGCTACCTATTCCAATCCCGGCTCAAGTGAAAATCTTTTAATGATAGATGATGTTTCAATACCGTCTGGCTTTGAAGAAGATGTGATCATAGATATGCAAAAGCAATTTGAGAAATTAAACAGTCAACAAATGTCGGATGGAACAACTGAAAATCTTGATGATACACTGAAGGCGCTGACGCCTAACAAAGAAAATCTGAAACTGCCGTTGGATTCAACAATTAACACTGAACGATTGCTAGATATCTCAGAAAACAAACACATGCAGTTGCTCAATTTAACTCAAGAATACTTAGACCCTCTTAATGTTAAGAATACCAGTCATCTGCTCTACATGACTCAAATTTCAAGTTCTTGCTCGAACACGCCGGATCGCAATATTAAAAATTTAAATAATACAAGTCATCAACTAACCCCCGTACCGATCCATTTGCAGTCGCCAATCTTATTAAAAGGAGCGAAAAGTGATTTAGTCTTGCCTATACGTACTCCAGAAGAGGATGCAAAGCAAGAAACTTTGGATGTGGACACTACTCTTGTTGCGCCTGGGAAAAGAACTGAAGCTTTTTATCAGCAAGCACAATTGTCGCAAACCACAACATCTTTGCAAGATGTAAATAACCCCAGCAAAAAGAGTAGATTTTCGTTCGGCTTAGATCTAACAGAATCAACTTTAGATTGCTCCATAGAATTGGTTGATGTATCTTTGTCCTCGACATTGCTTTCTCAAGGTGCTAACTGCAGTCAAAATATGACACATTCGATCTCTAGCCAACAAATGCAACAACAGTTTTTTAAGAAACAAAATTCCTTTGATATGGATGAGAGTTTAGGTATTTTGACGCCCGATCAAATGAAAGAATTCCTCGATTCTGCTGCTACTGGTAACACGAACAATCTTGATTTACCTCTACTGCTTAATAATTCCAACAGTATTAATAGCTTAAGTCACAAGTTGGCTTTGCAACAAATGCGCATCGACCAAACACCATCTCCAGAAGAATTGCCTTTAGATCCGGTTGAAGTAAAGACCGACATAAATGATATGGTCCTACAGCATCAGCGATTACAATTGGAGCAACAGCAGCAAAATTCGCAAAGCATAGTATCATTTTCCAATGAGGATAATCAACAACATTGCCTGGAGTCGCTGTCGCTTCATACAGACACCGAACCCAGTAAAACAGAGACTATACATAAATCTATTTCATCTAGTGTTTCGAAAATTTCCACAAGTTTTATAACCAGTGTTACCAGTGTAACTAGCCTAGATACTGGTTATCAAGGTGATGGAGAAATGTCGAGACCAGCTTCCAGAGGGCCATGTGATCATTCGCCATCAAATGGTCCCATTCGCAAGGGAGTGTCGCGTCAGCCTAGTTTCAATCAGCAACAAGGAGTTGGGGCTCATTTGCCGCCCGTCAGGCGTCAAGATCCCATGACTGATTCTGATTTTTTTACCGAATCTGATGCTGATGATGTTTTCCATCGCGGAGACCGCAGAGCTCAAGTTATTGATGGCCAATTGTATGGTCCCATGCTACAGCCAGCAACATCAGTTTTTATATCCGAAGATCCTCAAATGGAAGATTCTTGCATGGAATCTTCTGGGATTTTCACAGATGTAGAAAATCGTGGTGACGAAGACTTAGCTCAAATACGTCGACAGGACACCCACGATACAAATAATGATTTGTCACCCGATAACGATTTGGACGGAGATGATTCCACAGAAACAGTTCGATCAAATCGAGAAATTGCAGCAAAACGATATCAAACGTTCTCACAGTGTAGCGAAAAGTCTGCAGCAACTACGGCCAGTATTAAGTCAATGACACACAATTCCACTGCTGTTCACGGTCAAGGTCACTTAAGTAATAGTCAAACATCATCCACAATACAAACTAGCATGAGCACTGATCATCTCTCAGCCGACACACTTTCCAATCGCACCTCATACTGCAGTGTTGATGGAAGTAACGTAAATATAAATGGTATTGGTGTGGATTTTAAGAGTTTCTGCTCTCTTGATGAAGCTTTCAATGGAGAGAACAATAATAATAACGAAGACGACGCTGCATACAGACCGGTTAAATTAACAAAAAGCTCTACGACTTCCACAACTTCGTGGTGTGAGCAACCGTTGCAGAAACATTTGATGGCAGTTCAAAATCAAACTTCACCGCGTAAGCACTCATCGTTAACGTCACTTGCAACAGAAAACGGCGTGCACAATAAAACACCAACACCAACACCAAGATCAATAACAAAACAAAACAACACAATAACATCACCTTCGTTTGTAACACAAAATCAAACTGTTAAAACTCGCAAACATTCCGATCAAGATTCTTTATTTTCGGAAAAAGTATCGGTATCCGGTACGTGTTCTAAATCGTCCCTTAACGAAAACGTAAAGTTATCTCAAACTTCAATTTCGGCAAGCGGGAAAAATTCGCCGCGTTTCAAATCGAGTACACCGAAAAGCGGTACGTTACGTTCTTCATCGAAGCAAACGCACCCAAATAAAATTAATTCTCCTCCGTCAGCGCGCAAATGCCATCATTTACCTAATAAATGGGATGCTGTTATGAATCAAATTGCAAATAATAAATCAGTAATAAGAAGAAATTACAACGATGTGAAATCAAAAGTGTCCACCCGCATGGCAACGACCACTGGTGCGGTTAGTGGTGCTAGTGCGGGGAGCGGAGGAGCATCTGGCTCCTCTGCTAATGTTTCGCCCACTCAACGTAGATCACCCATCAATAATTTAAGCATTAATCGTAATATAAGTCATAGCGTTAGTACACTGTCCAAGTCAAGTAAGGCACCAGAGGCAACCGCATTATTGTCAACGAGTCGCCATACAAAAGCTTTGGATAATTCATCAGCTAAACGTCTCCTACAGAATGTCCACATAAATCGGTAAGTTGATACTTTATTCTTCATCCTAGAAAATTAATTTTAATTAACAATAGATCATGTAGTAAATATGCGTACAGTTTCTTGCGAATAGGTAAAACACTATACATACGTTCTGGCTTTACTTTTAACGTTTAATAATGAAAAAAAAAAAGATAGCAAAATGGTTTTTAATTATTCTCCTATTTTTGCATACATACAAACATACGTATGAATGTTTCTACATACATATTTCGTCATTATAAACTTTTTATTTACGGTTTTGGGTTTTAGTTTGAAAACAAGCTAATTATTCAAGCAAATAACGCAAAGCTCTCCGTTCACGAGATAGGTTATTGTGAAAAACAATACAAGCTGTTCAAACATCGTGAAAATCAAAATGACTCAATAAAAATTATGGGAACAATTTAATTTGCTCCAACCAGGTCCATGGTCTTTTGTATTTTTCTTGTATTTTACGAAAGAGTTCTTGTTTTTGTATGGATGACTCTGATGGCGTATAATAAATAAACCAAAACGATTAAAAACCCATCAGGTAGACTGCGTAAAATACAAAGCAAATTTTACTTAAAAAAAAATCCAATCGCAACGCATGTTAAATTAAATATAAATATTTCATGGAAGACCATGGATTATCTCGAAAGGAACAGCAGGTTTTAGCCGGAGAAAGAGGTTTCAAATCTGTGATAAGCTTAACACATGCCTCGACAACGATAGTTGTTCGACCTATGTAAGAGATTTTAATTCCCATGTTACCAGGTTAGAGTCTTTAGCTACTGGAAAGTGCATTGCTCAGCAGCTCCAGGGGGTTATTTGAGATCACTCTGCCTACACATTGGAGGCGAAACTTTGTGGCTGTAGTTGTGGCTATAAGTTACATGGAAGAGAATAGTTGGAATCAAATGTTCATTAGTGGTATATCGCCACTAATGAACATTTGTACTACATGGGTATATCTACCCTCGGGCTAGAGATCTTTAGCCAAGTACAGACTTCGTTCGTACACATGCATATGTATTGGATGATGAATTCGCTTCCCCACTAAACGTTTCTTGAACGGACACAAGTGTCTTCTCAAATTCCCAAGCTCAGTTTCACTTACAATAATTTTCTGCAGTTAATGTTTGCTTGTTTTTAGAGGTTGTTTTGCTTATTAGTTCAGGTAGTCCGATCATAATTAATTTTCACTGGATTTTAACCCATATTGACATGGTTTTTAAATTACTGCATACGAAATGTAAGCATTGTAAATAAAACGTTACGCATAAGTGTGCGTTTGATCGAGTGCATACACAGTTGGTTTAATTATATTTCTAACTACAAGAAATGTTTGTTTTTCTACTTAAAATTCCATGAATTACGTTTGAAATTTATACTAAAGCAATTTATTTTTGCCAAGAAAAAAAAACATTTTTTTCATTGTTATAAATTCGAAAATGATAGGCCATAGAACACAAACAAGTTGAAAAACAAAATGTTTAATTCCCCCCCCCCCCCCCCCCCCCCTCCCACACCAAAAAAAAAAAAAAAAAGAATCCACAGTACAAATCGCAAAATTATTCATTAATTTTATGCACCTAAAAATGTGAACTAGACCGTAGAAAATACGAGTGAAGTGTGTGTTTTCTATTCGCAAAAACGCAATCAATGCGTTAAAGAAATGTTTTCAATTAAATGTTCACCCAAAATTTTTGGATGAAAATTCGGTTGTTTAAATACCTGAGAGTGTTCCGGCCACTTAAATTTATTATTCAAAGTCTAATAATGAGTTTTGATTCAAATTGTTTATTTTCCATTATTTATTTGACTGAATCAAATATCTTTTTATTTACCCTCGTGATGATCTAACTATCAAAAAAAAAAAAAAAAAAAAAAAAAAATTAAAAAAATCGTGAATTTATAGAATTGATAGAGTCATGATGTTGGATTATGTGAAATTTTTAAAATTTTTTTTATGGGAACACATCCCTTGATTTTACATTTTTCTTCCCTCATCTTTAGGACGCAGCTTAAACTCAAAACTAATTTTTTAAATAATTAAAATTTTTTGCTTTTTTAGCTTAAATGTATCTATAGAAAATGTTGAAGCAAAATATCAGTTGAGCAGCTCCATCAAATGAAAAAAACAAGTTTATCGGCAAAATACTTCTGTCGTACATACACACATATGAACACAAGCAAAACTTATTTTAAAACGTTGATAAAAAATATTGAAGAAATATTTTTATATTAATGCAAGCTCGTTTTCTAACTCTTATTCAAATCAAGGGGTCGCGGTTTTCAATACAAGAGACTCAAAACTGACATTTTTCTAAGATAAAATTGAGAAAATAAAAACTGATATTAATCTTTCAGGAACGTTATAGCGAACAGAAATTGAAATTGAAATTGAGAAAGCACAAATTAATACTCCGCAAAAAATAATTGAAATTGGGACACAATAATATACAGATTTTTATCATTGTAATATTTTAATTTGTATTATTAGAAATTGAAAATACCCAGCACTACAAACTGCAAAAAAATATTATTATCATCCTCCCGAGGCCCTTATCATGGGAAAAAAGTAAATAAACAGTTAGACTAATCAAAGGGAGCAAGGTTTAGTTGTTGTGTGTGGTAATGAACCACGCGTCAGCTATGTGCAACAGAAAAAATATTTGAAAATTCACCAGGTACTCTTCTTCAGTTGGCTCGCTGTAGCCCAATGTTAGACTCAATCGAGTTTTTACGGTCTACATAAAATAAAAACGTACAGAAACTCTCACCTTTGCCTAACAACTGTTTCTGCTTCAGGTATTTGCGAATAACGATCAAGCTAAAAACACTACAACCCCTTTTAGTTGTGCAAGAGTATTGCAGAGATATGTGTTCGTCTTTCGCAGAAGAGGTGGAATTACGTTTCCACCCATTCGCTCGCTCTCTCTCTTTCTCTCTCTCTCTCTCATTTTACAGCTCATACTTCCAATATCAATAAAACTATTTACTGTCATTAAATTTTAAATTCTTTTCCTAGCATGTAAAGGGCTTATCAATCGGTTTTATATTTCCGTATGTCACACGCGCTACGTACTTAACCTTTTTTGTAGATTTTGTGATATGCAACCATTTAAGCAAAGCCCACAATTCTATCGATACAAGCGCTTCTTCTTCAAGTCTTCTTACTAGTGCTTTTAAAGACTGTTAGTCTTGTCAATGAGCGACATTCTTTATTTAGTTTTCAAAATACGTGCATTTATATACATACAATGTACATATTTTCCAAACTACTTTCTACAGAAACTCTAAGCTACATAAGTATTCGAAAAAGCAAAAAAAAACATTAAATGGAAATGCTGTAGATGTTATATTCTTGGCAATGAAATTGGAATATAAACAAATATTTAATTAGAACATATAGTAAACATTTGAAATTTAATTTGTTTCCACCGCAGTTGAAAAAAAAAAAAAACAATAGTAGATATCCGTAAAATTTCCACTCATTTGCCAAACTTAACTTTTTTGAAGGAAAGAAAAAAAAAATTCCTTAAGCAATTTGTGAAAATTTCAAATCATTCGAAATTTATTCGTTAATCATTATTTTTTAAAACATAAGCAAAAGTTATTTGTTTTTCATGGTAATGAATTAAAATTGGTCATTACGGTGTTAAATTAAATGTGACAAATGACGTTCATACTTCGGTTTAAGTATGTATTGTGTTTTTTCTTTATTGTTCGGTTGCTTTTTATATGTTTGTTTTCTGGAACATTTTCTGATTTATTGTAACAAGCCAAGCTAAATAATTTACTTTGAAATCTATTAAACAAATATAATTCGGTTTGATTTTCATGCAACAGCATTTTTGTTATTTCAGAAAAAATGTGTTGATTATGCAAAAAAAAGGCTAGTGTATACATATGCATGTATTTTTTTAATAGAAATACGATGAACTACGTATTGTATATATGTATATGTATGTATGTGTGTCACAAAAGCAAGTATATAATCGCATATTTAAATAAAAAAAAAAAAAAACAAATACAATTCTTTCTGGGCTGAAGTTCTATGTGCACAGCTTACGCCTCCAAATTATACAGCTGTGTTACGAAAATCGGTGAAACGTTTATTGTGCACTTCGAGCAGCATATTTACCTTTAAAGTGAATCAGAGTCATGGAATAAAATTTGCAAAACTTTGTGTCGCGTTAACCGCATGCCTCCCCGTGGTATTAAAATGTGGCAATAAGTCTAGAACTGCAGAATCATGGGTTACGAATTTGTTCGGGTATTTTCTTATCCTCTCTTGGGCTTATTTCACAACCCGAGCTTCCACGAAGGCAAACATCTTCCGTGCAAAAATTTCTTTAAAATATCTAAAAGTATAAAATTGTTTTATTAAACTAAAAAAAATGTACGTCTAGGAATAGCTTGCACAATAAAAATATTAGCATTTTACATTGAAATAGGAAGTTCAACAAATGTGCTGTATACCACATATACGAGTATCCGTTTCTGTTGATGGTAATTTAGCTCATTTACTACTCCGAATCTTCTGATTTTATTAGTTAACTTAACTAATTAGTTAGCCAACACAAAACTGTGTATGAAATCAAGCACAATTCCTTGCACGCTGCAATAGTGCATGACGAGACTCAAGTTCAACTCCTGAGTGATTACTTTTTTTTTATCAATATTAATTAAGTAAAGAAAAGTGAAATTTTGTTGTTGGCTTTGATGACAACAAACTAATTAGGTAGTTTCGCACAAAAAAGTAGAAAAACAAAATTACAAAATTTGAAAAGCACTTTTTTATTACTTCTTCCTTTCCAGCACATGACTAAATTAAGAATAAAAGAAAACTTGAATTTTTTTTATAAATTTTCCAGGCTTTTGCTGCTTGAAAATGTTGAACGATTTTCACCAAAAAAATTAATCTTTTCTAAAAAAGTTGTGATGTTTTGTTTCCTCGTTCTTAATTTTTGAGTTACGCTAAATGCACATACATATGTACGTCAAGAAGGCATCTGAAAATTCATTCATAAAAACGAAATCGTTTTCAGTCAAATGTTATCGATGGCCTAAGAAAAAATTTATTGGTATTCAAAGTAATAAACTTGCCCCCGAGATGTTTCTAAAAAATAGAAAGACCTCGAATGATTCTTCAGGCCGTCTAAAATGGGTGAATAGTGTAAGTGAGCTTCACTATGGGGAAAAGTTTAAATTTTTTATGGTGCCAATAAATCACGGAATTTGACAATTGTCAGATTTATTTGTTGTTGTTTTTGTTATTTCATTGCTCTAGTCCAAAAATAAAGAATATTGTATGTACATACATATGTTCATATTTTTTGTTTTTCTTTCTACTTGTGTGCGACTCGTGTTGTTGCTCCTGCATGACGATTTTACGCAATTTTTTGTTTGGCGGCTCTGCTAACGATAGTGTTGTTCTTTCCATTTCTGTTGTATTAAATTTATTGACTCATTTTAAAATTTTGTTGGTAATAAAAACAAATCTCTATATTGGCAAGCTTGATAAAAATAATAAACATTTTCGAAAGGCAGGTATTTCAAAGAGCGTTTTCTACATTATTTCTAATTGTTCTTTCTGTTCAGTCGATTAGCAGTTTTATAAAATGTTTCAATAAATTAAAGAAACCAGAGCTAGAAAAGTTGATGCTCAATATAAAAGTAAAAATCTTCTGTCTAATTTCATACAAGCCAGGCATATACTCATCATACATATGGTGTTGTTCTAACAACAATATAATTATGGACTTTGTCTGCCATTATCATATTTTCATCGTGTAGCGCTGTGGGGTCTATTTCGAAGTTTTTCACTCAGACGAAGAGTGCAAAAATGTCGGATCGAATGAACCAGGCCTTCCCTTCTGTTCTTATTCTCAGTGAATTTGTTTAAATTTCTTTGCGTACGTGTATATACATATGTACATATGTATATTTTTATGCCTTAAGTATTTTTAACATTTTGTGCTGACTGCACTTTGAAGCAGCATCAGCCTTAAAAAAAAGTATCATAAACAGCGATGGTGTCAGCAAAATAAACAGTAAACATTTAACAAACGCCAGTGCGTGTTAAGATTTGTGACAAACGTGTTTGTCCGTTCGTGTTTTTCTTTTCGTTCGATTCTTCGTTTGTCACTTTAAATTTAGCAGCGGCAACTTCACGTGTTCAAATTAGTTGTTGTGCAAACGCGTAGTGGCTCCAAGATTTTTGTATTGAAATGAAACGGCTTTGTAAGACAATCATCTTCAAATAGGTGTTTTTATTTTCTAAATTAAAGTGAAAATGTGATTAACTTATACATATGTACATATCTACATGTCTTCATATACAACTTATGCTTATAATTTTGCAATACATTGTTTGCGTTTGCAAATGTCATAATTAAAAGAAAAGCGCTGGTTTAATTGTAACCGTACAAAGATTTAAATGTTGTATGACATTGAAAATGTTTAATAACAAGTAAGTAAAAGAGTGAGTGTATGGCCAGAGATTTGATGAATTTATTAATAAAAACTAGTCAGCCACTAATACGTTGCGTCGTTGTTTTTAATGATGAAGCCAATAAGAAACATTTTCATAGTTACCATATACACACATTAGTATTATGAATTTATATCAACATTTTTTTCTTAAGTATAAATACCTAGCTGTTTATTTATTGATATTTTTGGCCACAAGCAAACGTAGATGTGTTCAATCGCCTTATTTTAAATATATGTATCTGCTTTATACATGTTATTTTAAGTACATATGTACATACATATGTATCTGGTTGGGCGAGATATGTTAGTCATATTCGAAATGCTTTTGTCTGTTGTATGTACAAGTCTAATTGATGATGAAACGACGGCCAGTCAGCCGTTGGAATATATTTTTTAATTTCTTATCAATCTCCCTCTCTTTTTTATAATTTCATTTGTTTTCCTTCTTAGTAATTTTTTACAAATAATTGAATTTCACTTGCAAAATATTTAAAGAAATAGTAATTTATTAGTTCGAGCCTTAAGGTCACTTGCTTTTTTTTTATAAATGTTTATTAAATGCAATATTTCGATACCACAATGGGTATCTTCTTCAGGAATTTGTTGTTTTTTTAAACATCAAAACATTCCTGAAGAAGATACCCATTGTGGTATCGAAATATTGGATTTAATAAACATTTATAAAAACAAAACAAGTGACCTTAAGGCTAGAACTAATAAAATACAATAAAGCTCGAAAAATTAGCATCAAGAATATATTTAAAGAAATATTTATATTTAAAAAAAAAATTTTTGAGCCTAAAAATAATAAAGTACTTGTACATATGTATGGACTCGTGTGTATGCATATAAAAGTAGATAATTCCTTCTTTTACTGGACATATTCCTGTTTTCAGTGGTGAAAAGTTATCCCGTTGCCCTCTGGGTCCTGCACAACTTGCATATATTGTTCTGTGTGTCAAATAAAGAAGGAATTCTATCAATAGTCAATAGGATTGCTGGAAATTTTCAGTCTTCAAACACACTACTACGAATGCATATGCCACTAATATGTACATATAACACAATACAATACTATACATATCTGTGAACATAATCCAACCACTGTAGATATTTTTTAGGGCAATCTCTACTCTTCCTATCAGGCATAAATTTAATTTTAAGTTGCATTTAAAATGTTAGAAAAACCAATTATTTTAAGATAAAATCAGAATTTAAATTTGTCACAAGTAGACTTAAGCGGTACCATGCTTGTGAAGGTCGGGACTTGTTTTTGTTTGCGCCAACTCAGAATTAAATTTACTTTGGTGTCATTTACACTGAAAGAATTTTCTTCACAAATCTATTAATTAAGAGTCTTTAATTGTTCATATCCCGTTTGCGAACTTCATCAGTAAATTTGTGAGAGCAATTCTTCATGAGCACTAACACTAGAAATTAATAAAAACGAATGCTTATAAAAAAAAAACGAACTTATGCCACTTTGTAATGATCAAAGGTTGTTTTCGTTATTAAAACGACATACATATGTAGAAAGTACAGAAAAACTCTGTGCAACGTATTTTTAGCACCCAGCTGATGACAAATACGTCCTATTTTTGAACATTTGTCGATGTGTAAATGAACAAAACCAAAACCAACTTCTAGTCTTGATGTAACGTGGACCATCCAACCAGCCCTGTATCCAAACCCGTGCAATCCATTGCACTTATGTGAGTGCAAATGCAAAAATATTTGACGTTGGAATAAAACGATATTTAGTTCAAATTCTAATTTTAAAAATATCGCGCCGTCACTAAAAAAAATGCTGCCAAAAAACAAGACGTGAAGTAGTAAAATATGCTTAAGAACGAGAGCGAAATAAAAAATCATCAAATGCACAACATGATGAATAAGAATAGGAAAAACACTTGTTTTTCCAATTCTACTTTGAACAGGAGAAAAGTAAATAATGGAAATAAAACAGGATTGTGCTGTTGCACAATATATTTTTTCTATATTTTCGCATTATTCATTCGATAGAGGGTTCATTAAAAATAAGTGTATTAAAAATAAGTGAATCAAAAACTCTTACTGTATTAGAAAGTGTTTTATTCAAGCCTGTTTTATTTAGATAAACAGAATGGTTTTTCCTGGAATGAAAAACGTTTTTTTTTGACACCACGAGAGAAAATATTTATTTGTTTCTAAAATAAGAAAGAAACCGTGCGACAGGTGGGCGTTTTTTCAAATAAATATTTTTCTAGTTTTGTTGTCTTCTTTTCTATGTCTTTTGTAGGTGGATTCTACTTTGCTTGCATTAATTGGACTGTCGTGCTATTTCGCCTCATGTCGATAAAAAATAACACTATTGAATTCCTTTGTTCAAAGAAAAAAATTGTATATTAATGCATTGATGCACATAAATGATGAATATAAAAGGTTAATGGTGCGATTTCAGTTCGTTAATTATATTATTATGAAAGCAACTTGTCTCACAAATCTGCATGTGAATGTAAAATGGTTTTGGTAACAAGTGGCGTCTAAGCCAACTTAATATTTATCGCAGACATATTCCTTCTAAAATTTAAATTTTTTAATACTTATTTCCATGAACTCATGTACAAATAACGAATTATTTTTTCCGGTTCCAAATGTATTGCAATACGGTCCAAATACGGTCGTTTGCAACACGACCATTGCTGATCTGTTGAGTGTTCCCATTTATTACGGGTGGGTTGTGACTCAATCATTGAGACATGCTATGAACTTTGTATGCCGACAGCAGAGTTAAGTGCCTGTTCATACTTTGCAACATTTGCTGGGGAAACATTGTGTTGTAAGTGTTTCAGGTGAGAGGCATAGAAAAGTGTACTGTGTGTCATGTACAAGAAGTTTTTGTTGAGTATCACATTCTGACTTCATTTCCATGGAGTATTTAATTCATTCAAATGCTAAAATGGTGAAACTAACTGCAGTTTCAAAAGAAAAAGTTAAAAGTTTTTGAAGCAAATGCTTCACGCTATGGACGACTTTAAATACCTAAATAATTTTTATAAATACTTAAACTTGATAACAGAAATGCTTGTTTTTAACATGAAATCATGTTGAATTAAATGAAACAGCCAATAATTTTGCTGTTTTACCATTTGATGTTGAATTAACATTAGATAAAAATCCACTTTGTGCAATTGAGCTGACGCTCATTAGTAAATAAATTTTTAAGTAAAGTACACTGATATAAATATATTTTCTGGTTTTTGAATCGTGTCCCCTCATAAGAAACAAAAAAGAAAAGAATATATTTTCCAGTTGCGTGTTTTACGGTAACAGTCTACATACGAGTAGATCAAAATAAAATCTTTATACAAAAATCTCAGTCACATCACTTTATGGATGGATAGACAATTTGTTTTATGTAATTTTTCTTGTATTTATTTTCATTTTGCCTCATTAATTTCGCTAAATAAACAAAGAGTACTTTGCAAAGTGTGTCTTGGGTTATTAATCTCCTCGGGAGTTGCATAAATGGAAAAAGAAACCTCTTTTCTCAAAGGTGAGAATTTTTTTGTCTGTTTCGTTTTTCTCTTCAAGTGCTGATCGAACAGGTAGTGCTGATTTTCAGACAGTTTGTTTTATCAACAGTTGTTTGTTAATTTTAAAAGCATTCAGCAACAACAACTGCGAAATCGGCAAATAACAATTGAAATGCCAGCTTATGGTTTGTAAAGGAGAGAGAGAAAAAAAAATAAATAAATAGAAAACAAAAAGCCGACAACAATGAATGTCTTCTTATAGTCATGGCGGAAAAGTATTGTTGGTTTGTTGCTCGAGAGCTTGGGCCCAATATAAAGAACGTTATTTATTACAGTTGATGTCCAAATATGTGTTAAAACTAGCAACAATCAGCTAAAATCTCTGAAGTAACACTGGTGTTCACTTTACTGTTGGGGAGTGATTATTTGCTGGATATTTTGAGGAAATAATTTCACACAAACAAGAGATTTCAAATTTCCAAAGAACTAAAATCCGACAAACTTTGAATATGTTCAACAGATGTATATACATACATATTTCATAAACCACGCTTTGGTTAAATTTTTTTGAATTTGTAACACTAACATTTACACATTACTATTAAGAATTTTTACAAATAATTAAAGATGATTTGTGCAATCAATTTTGTACGCTCAATTCCTATTTGTGGTAGTTGTCACCAACGCTACCGCTTTTTCAACTGCACTTAAGTATTGAATTTACTCTTGCTAAGTTTAATCTTAAGATTTTCATTGTTAATGTCTTGCGTTACAAATGAGGGGCTTATATTCAGCAAATAACTTCAAGTGCATATGAAACTTGTTCATATGTATATGTATGCTGCCTTTGGGATTATAGATGACAGTAGTGTTCTACCGATTTTGCTGCGCTTTTCTCTCCAGTCTGGGTCAAAACATATACCTGTTACTTACGGTGACTAAGAAAGAGAAACAAAACTAAGCAAAGTCTTCGGTTGCTTGAACGACAAGATTGTCCGCTTTGGTTCATCATGTTCTCCTTAAACGGGATATTTATGTTTTCACTAATTCCATCTACTACAACTCAGCAATGGCTAAGTCATCAACTGATGGCTTATGCTTGGGCTTTCAGCTAGAGCAAAGCCAGTTTTACGAGCAAAGAGTGTCCCCATACAAGGGACACTCTTTGTCTGCTAAGTGTAATGGGTTAAGACACTAGCACGATAGTACGGAACCCCGGCTGTATGTTCCTGGCTGAATTTATTACACACTATTTTTATACCATTTTTTTTTCAATGAATGTTTTGTTCCAATCCATGTTTTTCAACATGTGTGGAATAGATTCCTGCCTATTAAAGACATTGAAGGTTTACTAATGTGTATTTGTTTTCTATAATATCATATGTGAATACCATTTACAAAAAGTTGTGCTGTTAGTGGCATCTCACAACGCAAACATTTGCGTTTCTCATTGTGTCAGGTTTTTTTTTTTAATATTTATTTTATCTCTTAGTATACTTTTTACACCACGTTTAGTTTCTTAAACGTATCAGTTGTAAACAGCATAACCGATAATATTTTGTAACGAGGTTAGTAAATAAAAATTAATAGTCACTTGGCTTAAACTATGGAAAACAAAAGTTACGTAAGACAACAATGTTCGTAGAAAAATAAAACAGTCTCTATTTTTTCGAAAGGGGGAAAAATTAATCTCGTCAAACAATTAAGAGGAAACGAAAAACAGCAACAATAAATTATAAATTAATTGCAGTTTATTTCCTTTTGCAAAAACACAAAAAACAAGATCTGTAAAATCTCAACTTAAATTTTAAATTAAATGCAAATGACTTCAATGGCTTCTTCTGTTCTGTTTTTGGTCGGTCGGGGTCTTGTTACTCTTCTTCTTGTTGTTGTTGTTGGTGTAGCTGGCAGAATAACGTCGAACATTTTTTATATCTGTTGTAGTTTGTGTCGTTCTTTTAATGAATTATTAAAATTATATGCATATTTTACGTATGTATGTGTATGTATTTTTGCGACTAGAACACCAAGTCCAGTTTAGTAGAGAATACCGACCGGCAGAGCCTGTGTGCAACACAACACTTAAATGTGTGGGCAAATAAAATACTGAGACAACAAATTGCAATTAAAGTTCTTAATGGCATCTCTGTGAATATATTTATTTGGGTTCATTTTTGCATGGGAATGAACTGGAGCAAAGTATCATAACTGGCATTTAAGTTGCATGAAATAAATTGCATTTAAGTCTTTGTCTCTTGTTTGTTTCAGACTCGAGTTTAGGGAGTCAAATTAAATACATATTTTGCCTTTTTGTTTGGAAGTTTGAGGTCATGTCAATGTGTGTGTTTCAGCGTTCAACCCAAAAACTCAGCAGGATACAAAATAATTGTGTTGCTGCTCGATTGCTGCTGCAGGGCCTATTTCTTTCACATGTTCTGCCAGAGGTGCCCGTTAATTTTTTGCTCAACACTCCCTGTGAATTTGGTTTGAAATGAAGTTTGTTTCGTGGATTGTATTAAAAATACATTTTCACATTTTCATTGTGTAAAATAAATTAACCAGACAAATACAGCTTCCAACGGTCGGACCCCCATTTGAGAACCGCTGTTTTATTATATACTTCAGCGTAAAGATGTGCTTTCAGTATTTTGCCAAAGAATTTACATATGTATGTTATGTACATTAAGCGGGAAAAAAATATATTAAAATGTTAGCAGATGAAATGTCTTTTTTTTTGTGGTTTATTACATACCATGAGATTAGCTTTACAGTTAATTTAATAATTTAAAGTTTGAATGGTAAATTGATCACTCACTGATAATACAAGTACTCAAAGGGTAATTACACCAATGTCTTTATCTTTTCCACTGTCCATTAAAACAAAGCCACTCAATTTTCTTATGTGAAACGTAACACGAATGAAAACTTCAATTAATTTGTCAAAAGGGTGTAAAAATATTTTTAAAATATTTTTAACGGTGTATCACATACTACACTGAAAGAATTTTAGTTCATAGTTCTAATGAAACCCCAGCAATATTTTTTTTATTCATCTTTTATTCTGACATTGAATATTTCGCCTGCTCACTATTAATAAACACAATGTTAAGGGAAAATTGATTTCCAACTATTTCTTTCAGTATACGCAGTTTCAGTTACGGCAGTTTTTTGGTAAAAATTAAAATTAATACATGTGTCAACATGATCATATACTTAAGCGTATTGTTGCATATGAAAAACTGCCTTTGCAAATCATATATCTCTATTTTTTCTTCTTTATTAATTTTCTTCTTTATACATACATACATATTTGTTTAATACTATTTGTTTGAAAATCATATTGCTGATAAATATATGTGCTATACAAATGCAGTGTTGCACTGCACTCTAATTAATGTGTGAAAATAGTAACTGAAAACCAAAAAAAAAACGTAATGAGTGAGTGTGCATAACAGGTGGAAGCTTTAATGTTTTGACTTTTATCAAAAGTAGGTGAAGACGTTTACATATTATTACAAAATGAAATGTGATAAAAGCAAGCAAATTTTAAATGAAAAAAATAAACAGATTTAAGAAAATCATGTACATATATGTGAGATTTTGTTAATTATATAATTGGTAAAACGCTTATTTATTGAGCTGACTGTTGCTTGCTTGGTTGTGTCATATCAGCAATTTGAAGTACAAGATTCTATAACGAATTTCTCATACAATTCGAATGTTAATTTCAATTAAAATTAAAATTTAATTCAATTGTCAGTCAGCTTGTGAATGTGTATGAATTATTTTTTTTTTACCTGCCGTATACACATACATATTGTACATACATTTACGTCTGAATGTGTAATGATTTAATGATGTAAACCTAGAAATTATTATTCTATTAGTTTTTGATGGTTTGACATTTTAAATAGAAATCAGTAATTGTTAGAACTACAGCATTACAATTAAAACCGCTTAAGCTGTGTGATCACAGTCCAGATCAATAATCGATGAACTTATCGCACGAACAGATTGTTAAACATGAAACATCGATGTGAAAACGTTAATCTGGGGAGCAGCAGTGGCTGGTTTTGTCAAAACCGACATTATTCAATCTAAAAGTATTTTTTTTTCGCATAGAAATAATAAAAAATCTGTTTAGTTTGCGTCAATCTAACAGTTTTACATTTTAAAAAACTTAAAAAAAACAACTACTATTTGTTTCTCTTTTTTCATGAACTTGTTATTTTGTGTATCATCCGTCATCGCATCGGTAAACGCGCTATTGATACGTATAATTGATAAGTCAGGTTTATCATCCATGTGAAAGTACATTACGTATACGTACAGTGGTTGCTACGAAATTAAATTAAAAGAGGCATATCTAATCAGTCCCAGAGATCCGTACTTGGGCGCCTCGAAAACTAAATTTTCCCCCAACGCACTAACTTGCTCCAAAAAGTGGCCGTACAGGAGTTAAATGTAAGGAGTCAAAGCTCCACATTTTTTTTTCGAACACACCTACCCTATACAATGTCTCTTAAGGTGGGCTCCTATACAAAAATGTAAGAAAAAAAAACAAAAAAAAAAAAATGGAAAATCAGACGCCTGGTCTTCATGTCAAAAGCTGTCGAAAAATCGATGGCACAATATCGGACATTTTTTGCTCATACAAATCGTCCCAACCTAATGTACGTACATTTCATGCACATACATATGCACATGGTGCTTTTGCTTTTTAATTTACTGTCAAAGAAATTATTTGAAGTAACCTCAATAGTTCTCTTTATGTTTGCTTTTTTCACATTCATTACAATCAGGTTAATGTCTATTGCAACTTAATCGAAATTTGCTCAAAACCATGTTGTTCTCTCAACGTCAGGTGTTCTGAAAACACAGCAATTATGTGCATAAAATATGAATATCCAGTGTTACCACAAAATGTTAGCAAAATAAATATTTTGGTATTCGAAATCGTAGGAAAATTGACTGATTTATTTTTGGGTAACTTTTTTCCAAAAACCAATAATTTAGAGCTTTTTTATATCTTTAAATTTTTAGCGTGTCTGTATGCCGTGAACCAATTTGTCAGTTGACTTGAAAACACTTCTGCAAATAAGTTTAAACATCTACACAAATTGCACAATTGGTCCCAAAATGATCGTGTTTCATATTCTATTATTTGTAAACAGTTAATGAGAATTCGAAAAATGTATGAACATAATTTCATGAGAAAGAAAAAGAACGAATACGAATATACGTGCTGAAAACTTGAAGACAGAAAACAGTTGTAAACTTTTTGATTTTTTGAAAACTTGCTCTGGCCTTAATAGCAAGTAATAAATTATTGTTTATTTATTGATTTGAAGAACAACAACAACAAGTTCTAATGGTTCCTGTAAATGAAAACACGCGTAAGCGTTTCCTGGCAACAGTGTTTATAAAATTGAGAATAGTCTGACCCACCGAAATATTTGGCAACGTGGTTTCCAGTTGTGCTGAATTGATACAAAATCGTAAGTTGAAGTCAGTGCGATGTTCTTTATGAAATTTAGATTATCAACGGAACTGTCTGTACAAAGTAACTTTCTGTACTCCGTTTCGCAGTTCAATAACATATTTTTGCTATTATATTTTTAACCATTCGTGGAGATTTTTTACTGCAACTCATACCAACATTTTTCTGCCTAAATTTATTAGTTCGGGATATTTTTGACAGTTTGCTTGTTGTTGTTTAATAATTGTCGTTAATATTCTAATTAAAAGTTACATAAATTTACAGCATAGTAATTTTTTGCACACAAAATTATAGATGTAGAAGTAAATAATATTTTCTAAACGTGAATTTCTGCAAAATCTTCGTGATGAACTTCGCACCGAAACCGGCAACGCTTTTAATATTTTACTGAAAACCTCCCATTAAATACCGATGGGAGAATATAAATAAAATCTATAGTTTTACTTTTCTTCTCATTCGCTTTATTGGAATGTTGGCTTCATTTATATTTGTTATTTATTTTTTGTTGTATTTTAATAATTATAATGTACTACTAGCACGTTATTTCCATGAAAATGCTTATCTTTTGTTTAATATGTATCTTCCAAGTGACGATGTTCAGTTGTTTGTAACTTTTCTGTCAGAAAAATTTTTTTAAAACATGCAATTTGTTGTAAATTTGATTATCTCTCATTCAGACCCAATAACTGAAAAGAGCAAAACTTTACATTTTATTTGAATTAAAACTTTAATGTTATATTTTTCAGTGATAAGAAGTAACTGGGTAGAATAGAAAATAATAAAATTTTTACCATTTATTTAAAATAACGAAAAAAAAATTCATTTTTCACATCATTTTCATTTGTTTCAAAAACAAAGAATTTTACAACTTCATGTAAATAGAAAAGTAATAAAAAGTAGATATAAGTAGTCCAAATTTGTCATAAAAAGTAAAAAGATTTGGAAAGAATCAATTTAACAAATAAAATTTACAATTAATTAATTCAGTCATGAAAATAAATATTTGAAAAAGTTAATCCGGACAGATTTCGTTTTAACCTTGGCAATGTAAACGTCATCACGCACCTTGTTCGCACATTTTCCGTTAAAATGTTGTTGGTTTGATATTTGTACACATTCCAATAATCGTACGCACATCAGCGCAACCGAACAACAGACAGTGTCACATGAATCGCAATTTCGCAACAAACTTAAAGTGAGATATTTCAAAAAATATGTGTTATTTACACAATACAGGTTAAATGTTTTACTTTAAAAGTATTTTTTCCAGCGGGGAGTAAATTCAGTTAAAAATTAAAATTTACAACAACTTGGGTGGCTGAGTGGCACCAGTGTCGCTTAAGAAACATGAGCGTCTGAGTTGAAGGAAACAACTAGTTGTTCCCCAGCTAAATGCCTTTGATGTTTCCTTTTTCGTCTTTAATTAATATTAATTACAACAGTAATATGGGATGAACTTAAGCTCGATAAACATGATGCAAAATAATTATAGAACGAAAAGCTTAAGCAATTTAAAAAAAATTTTTCCGATTCGCCTTGAAGTTCAAGCTCCTGTGCTTGCTGGGATAGCCTGCGTAAGTGTTCAAATTTGCATATGCAATTATTTAATTAAACACCTTTAGGTCGAAAAATTTTGCATGTCATGCAATCGCTATGAAAGAAACCATTATACTTTATCCAATTATTTATTCAGTTAAAAAAAAAATGCTTTCAAAACGACAAGAAGTGGTAAAGAAGTAAAATTTTTATTGAAGGAAGTTGGGAACAAATCCGTGAAGAATAATAATCTAAACTACTTTTGATCTTTCATTTAAATTTGCAATCATTATGGAAAACACAAGAGTGTATCGTTTTGTTACTTTTCTGAGGACATCTCTGTGTTTAAACCCAAATCCTTCTTTCCTTTCCACTCAATCATTTGCTTTCTTTTAATTACTTTTATTTGCCCAAAATGATCTCTAATAACAGGTAGAACATTTCTTCTATTTGTTTATTCAAAGGAGATACATTCTACTTTTGAAATATAAACAATTCGTTCCACTAGGTTTTTTTTTCTTCAAATTTGTGTTTATCCATGAGTTAAGCACTTTTATTCTTTGGGCTGCAAAGTAAGAATAATTTTTCATCTATTTGCCACCATTGTTGCAAGTTGGTTTATTTTACTCTTTTGATTTGTTTGTTGTTGGTGTGTAACAGAGCGTGCACCGGTGTTTTTCGGTTTTTTTGTGATTTTTGTTTTAACAATTTTGTGCTCTTGTAATTTTGGCCTAAAATTATGGTTAATGATGTTTTGGTTTCTATTTTCGGCTTCTAAGTTCATTTGAATTCTTCTTTGCTGAACTTCGTGCATTCAAGTCGTTAATATTACTGAAGTTATCAAAAAAAGCCGGAGTTTAGTTTTTATGTACAAAGCAGAAGTGCAGTTTTTCTGACTTAAATAAACACATTAAAATGTGTAAATATGTGTATGATTATATACATACATATGTATAGATATCATGTGCTTATAAGTTTTCAGGGGGGACCATGTTGCTCAAAAAATAAATATACAGTTTGTCATATAAGTAATTTTACACCGAGCGAAGTGTGAACAAACGATGAATGAAAAACTAGTTTAGATTTGATATTAATACATTTTTGGGGTTCGTGTTTAGTTTTAAATTATTGCATGCTGCTAACACATACTGAAGTTCGGCTTTTAACTTCAGCTCGTACCAAATGCACTACTTCTGCAGTGGTTCTTAATCCAAACAACCTCAACAGTTTTTGTATTGATTGAAATGAAAATAATCGACGTCTCATGACACTACTTTATGAAATACTATTTTATGTGAATGCGGCCTTCTCCAACCTGTTAAAGACAAGCGAAAAGAAAGAATTAAGACTGTCAGGTGCGCTAGTAACATAATTTGATACAAAGTCTCATTTTAATTTTTCTTTCTACTCCTAAAATTGACATTGAAATGCAAATATTGGAAATAAGTACTGCTTGGAAAAAAATAAATTAAAAACAATTTTCCAGAGCAGATACGTTTAGGTCTTTATTTATTTATTCAGATCAAAAATGAAATACCTACCATTTCTTGCCACCACATGCTCAGCTGGGACAAGTTTCTGCTGACTTGTACATACATACATTTCAATAATTTTTTTATAAACTCAAAACTTTTTTAAACTGAACTAAAAAAAGTGAGTAACTTTTTATTTTATTTTTCTTTTCACAGTGGTCGTATCTACAGTAAAGACAGCCAAAAAAGTTCACAAAGTGATTTGAGTTTAACTAGTGTTAATGGCGGTGGCAGTGGAAGTGCTGGATCCCCCAAGTTATTGGCCAAAACTCCCATAAGTAAGTGCTTAATACTTTTATTATGATAATTCTTAAGACAGGCTGGTGAGTAGCGCTTTGCAAACAAATGGGAGTTTACTTAACTTTTTTATATTGTATAAAGAATTAATGAAACAATTTAAATTTTGCAAAAAAAAAAAAAAAAATAATAAAATTAACTCTTCGCCTTAACTTTAACATTAGGTTGAAAACACAAAAGTGAGCCTAGTTTATCGTCACTGCCACGGCAAACAATTAAATATCCAAAACGTTACCTATGCTCTGCATTGGGTACGAGACTAATTGTGAGAAATCGCGTTGTAAACTACATAAGAAAAATTTAAAAACTTTCCATTTTAGTGAAGCGCTGACTTTTAGTTCACAATTGATTAGATAGGTATTTTCGCTCTCCTGAAAGTTTGTAATAACTTAATAATTTCAATTTAAATAAACGGTTTTTTTCTGGAGACCAGCACTGCTATCTGGCAACTCTTATCGCACATGCATATGCAATAGAAAATACATACATCAAGATACGCTTACAGCGGGAGTTGCCAGTGTTCATGCACTGATAATGTGTAAAAGCTCTGCAACTTCAATAGTAGTGATCTTCATAGACACATAAAACTCACGTATATATTCAGATGTTTTCTTTTTTGCATTTGCAACGCATCAGGTTTGAGTAATGTCTGAAGCAAAAGGTTGTTGTTTGTATCAAACCGCTTAATAAAAGTTGAAATCAATTTTCTCATGAGACCAAGTATACTTTTAGGATCATTTGCATGATGCCGAACAGATTGACTACATGTTGCTGATAAATGTTGAGTTGAATGTACCAATACACCATATTGTTGCTGGGAAGTACGTAAATGTGTTGCAGAGATTATTTTTATGTTTTATTTTCAAGCAACAAAAACCGGCCTCGTGTTCAACGGGCAAGTGTATCTATCTCGTTGGGTTATTCAACAAAAGTATGTATGTATACTCGTACAATGCAAAGAGTTCTGCTTGAGTTCCATCATATGGTGGTTGTATTGTTTTCGTATGAATATCTATGAGATACTCTTAGCTTGCATACCTTTCTGTACTCCGTCTATCCGCCGCTGTGGCTGACAATAAAATGTTGTGTGTGCACAAAAATAACGCAAACAACAAATAAAGCAACACCAATTGAAAAGAAATTTTTTAACAGCGAGCTGCACGAGCAGTCTCTTTTTCAACAATTCCACACATTTAGTACGAGTTTGTAAACGGTTGTGATAGAAGCTTAAAAGTGTATTTATTATTTATGCGATTCTTTCGAAAAATAAAAACAAAAAATTCTACGTGTTTAACGATAATTTCATGAACACTTTAACGACTTTAAATACTGTTTAAAATGCATTCATACATACATATGTAACTAAAAACCTGTCGTCCATTAGTTTAAATTTGGGGCTTACTTTAGATAATCAATCACCTAACCACAAAATGCGCTGAAAAAGTGATTATGTTTTAATTAAATCGTGAAATTGTTTTAAATTTATAATGAAAATGCTAAAATATGAAAAATATTAGGAGCAAAATCATAAATATGTAATAATAGAAAAGTGTTTGAATGTAAAAACACATACACAATTTGCCTGACAAATATATGATATGTACAAGTTGAGGAGAAGTGAAGCTGTTTGTTTAAAAAAGCTTAATTGTGTAAATTTGTACAATTTCTACTATTTAAAATGTCGCTTGTTTAAAACAAGTATCATTTAAATTATTAGTGAATATGAAATAACAAAAAAAGAACAAGTGTTTACATACATTTCTAAACAGTGCTATTTTTTAATGCAACATTCATGATATTTTATTAAATTGTGCTTTAAGCTTTATTTTTTTAACTTTTTAAATTAGTCTTCATTGAAAAAAAACCAACCCAAGGCTTTCGGAAAGGAAACAATTGAGTACTTTGAGATGCATTGCACCTTGTGACTTTGGTTTTTCTGAGATCTTTTTAAACGGAATTTTTTCGTGTTATTTGCGCTTCAAAATACGCATCCATGTTGTCGTACTGAAGGAAGGAGTTACAGTGCTGATTAAAACTTGCCTAAATGCTATGAAATGTTAAAAATCACAACTTGTTGCAGAATTGCTCTTTAAGTGAAAAATACTCCGGTTTTTTGCTCTCTAGCAGTAAGCTGTTTTGTTTTGTTCGTAAATGCATCTGTGGCTACGTACCGCGTTCACACAAATAAAAAAGTACGCCGAAAGGTTTAAAATCTCGTGAATTACAGAACACCAATGTGTAATGCTTGTTGCACGCCTTGCCACGTGCAGCAATTTCCACAAATTCAATTATTATACATATAGTTGAGTTTATCCTCATCTTTATTTTGTTTATAGTGCCATGCTGCTGTCCAATTTGTCACACTGGCCGAAGTTCCGTCTGATAAGAATGCCATAAATTGAATTTTCGTGCTCCTGTGGATGTATTTTGCCTTTTAGTCGCAATATTTTATGAAGCTGACAACATTTTTGCAATATATTAAACACCTAAAGGACTTGACTGTTCTTCAGGAAGAACATTCATACCCAGAAACTAAACTTTACAATGTTCTGCTCGCTTTCCGATATTATTTAAAATTAGATCTTAGAAATTTATGTAGCAGAGATGGAAGAAAATATAGACCGAAATTAATAAAATTAAGAGTAGTGTACAGTGCCTTTTCGTACTAAATGTTTGGGTGCGTCAATTAATCAATCAGTTGCCAGGCTCCATGTTAATTAGTTCACTTCACAAGCGACGATTTATTGTTACAGGTGCAAGTGAAAGACAGAGCCGTGATATGTGTGAGCGGGATACATCATAAAAGTTAGGTTATAAAAGTTAGTTTTTCGATGTTGGATATCGATCCGTAGACGTCTGGCTGATCGAACGAGGCCTCAGTTAGTCTAATTTGGAATGAAATGTGTTTTATCTTCCAAGATATACAATTTAGCACTAAAATTTTGTAACTTACTTTAAATACGAATAATAAAAAAACAAATTATGTAATGAAATCTGAACGCGAAACTTGCAAAACTCTATCGCTGTGACCCAAAATTATGATATAAGTGAATTTATTTTCTGTTTTCATTTGTATTGAAATTCGAAATCTCTATGCTTCTCAATTAAAAGAATGTTTGCTTTTTTTTTCTTCTTGAAAAAACCTGAATTTCAAAATCCCCGATTTTGTTAAAGTTTTTGCTAATTTCTTGTGTTTTTTTTTTTAAACCCAATATACAAAAACCTGTCTTGTTTAGCTAGTAAAAAACAAATGACCATGATATTCAATCTGGACGGGTTATCAGCAGAAGTTACTTTCCCACCTTCTCTTCTCTTTTTATTTCGTTGTCTTTGGATGTGCATACATACATATATGTATGCACATTAGGCCGGGTCGATTTGTATGGACAAAAATTTGTCGAATTTTGCTACTTCGAGTTTTCAATAGTTCTTGGCAGGAGGAACAAAATTTTCCCTCGCTAAGGAGTCGTAGTAAGGGGTCGGTGTGTTCGGAAAAAATGGGAGGGGGGGGGGCGGAATGGGGAAATATTATTGGGATTAACCCTGGGGTTAATCAGTATGACCAAGTTTTTCTCTCCTATGAAAAATCTTAACATAGATCGACCGACCGACCCTAATGCATATACTTACATACATATGTATGTATGTACTGGTATTTCTTCTCAAATCGTTAAAACTGATATGAACTTGTTTCTTTATGTTCTTTTTACCTTTTTGTATGTTCTGTTATTGGTTTCTGCAATACAAGAGTTTGCGGTTTTAACCTTTTTGAGCGAACAAAATGCAAGTGTGTAGCCGTGTGTGTTGTGTGTTTTGATGATAAACTTCTAAATGAAATAAAATACAAAAAGGTATTTTTACCCAACTGATTCTCGTTTTGAATTGAATGCCAGCTCGTTGTTTCATCATTTGTTGTGCTGGCGTTAAACAACAACTGACTTCAAGTTGGCTCTGGCCACAGTCGCTGCCTGCCTGCCTGCCTGCCAACAGAAGCAATAGCTATGTTACTAGATCGTCGTTGTTCGTCTGTCGGTCTGCCGTTCCTGAATGTCAAATTACCTTTTTGGTCGAAAATGGAATTTAATGTGCTGTTGGTATTTTTTCAGTTCAAGTATTTGCTCAGCACATTGATTTGTCATTCCAATAGTGAATTATATGAGTAGTTTTTTGCTTTTTATACAAATTTAGAATTTTAATTCTATTCTATTTCTGTTATTCGTGTGCAGTTGTTTCTAAATTTGCCTGTAACACCTTGAAAGTAGAATAAGCCACTTAAAATTCTAAGAATGTTCGGGTTCAAAATGTCGCTAAAGAGGGAAAATTGAATTTTGCAAAAAAAAAATCAAAAACAAATTTTATATTATTTCTATCGGCTTTTACAAGCTAGCATTGACCTAAAATGTTACTGATAAGCTAGCATAAGGATTTTCTTCAAGGTAACTTAAAGTTAATTTTGTGCATTTGAAGCTGTCTTTTTTTCTGTTTGGGATACGGCAACTACATTTTTATGTCAAATTAAATTATTCAGACTAGAGTCATTATTAACTGCTTTCAATCAAAAATTAATGTGGTAGCCACTGCATTTTTTTTTTAACTATCAAAAGTAGGCGGGGTACCCACTGCTGCAATATTGCCACAGTATATAAATTATAATTTTTGCTCATATGACGCCGATGAGAATTTTACATTTAGAATTATTCATTTTATTTGAAGTGTGATAGTTTTAATTCAAAATGTGAATTACGCTGGAATTGGTCTTTTGTCTTGCAAAGTGCAATAAAAATATTTGAAATACTTGAATATGATAGTTTGAACTCCCCTTAAAAGTGCCCATAAAATTGTCAATTCTGGCTGCTATGATTTTAATGAAAACCAAAAAACACTCATTCAATTATCGTATGCAGTGATCTTTTTTCGAGAATATCGCTCGCCTTCGCGGTGTTCGATTTTATAAGTTTTAATATTATTGTGAATATATACTCCACCAGCTGAGCGAAGATCTACTAAAATAATTCGTTCTTAACTCAGCAGTTTTACTACCTGTGACAAGTATTTCTGTAGTAATAAGCATACATTTTTCCGGAAATACACTGAAATCTAGAAATTCAAAGAGGTGCATCACAAGTTTATCTCTTGTCATGTGTGTGAAGATCAGAGAGAGAGAGAGATGTGACAACGAATTATTGTAGTTTTCGGTTATATTTTCTTTATCCAATGAAATAAATCCCAATTTAGATTTTGTTCTAAGCAGAAAACCGTCACAGTTATTATTTTTAGCAACAACAAGCTTTTATTGTTTTGAAAGCAAATTCAAAATAATTGAATACTGTTGCTTCTACAGATTTTTAAAGCCGACCAGTTGTGCCAGTGGAACATTTTCTCGTCTCCTCATATCTGTTCAAAAAGAATAATTTTTTTTTTTTAATTTTTTTTCTGTACGAACAAAATCTAAACTACTCGTGTGTTAATCAAGAATACTGTAAATATTCTTACATCGTGCATATGTTCATATACACGAATAACTTATGGGCAATAAACAGTTTTTGAAATTGTTAGTATAGAAAATATTGTCAAACCAGAGTGCACGTGATAAACGTGTTTCGTTTTTTTCTTTCGAGTGGTGGTTTGTTTATTTTAAGGTCGTTCGTCAGTTGGCCAGTTGAATGAGATTGTAATTCTAACAGTGGGTAAAACAGTCAACGTCAAAGTAAAAAAAATATGGATTAGTATGTAGTAAAAGTTGCTAGATGCTACAGGTCTCAAGATCTAGTTTATTCATATGTAACATCTAAAATTGTTATACAAATAGATGTTCAAGAATTTATTTTATCATACCAGTTTCGCGATTTCCTTGGGGATCTGTTAGAGGGCTTATATTAAAGGCGAAACTCGAGTTGGTTGGTTTATTAAAATTGATTATCTTCGGTGTGCGGACATTGAATTAAAAATAGTTGAAAAAGAGAAATCGAATCAATCAATTTTATTGCTGAGATATAAATAATGTTTTCGTTACAATACATTATTGATAAAAAAAAGTTTTTATATACATCCTTTGAAATTGTTTATGTAAATAAAAAAAATCCTAAACTACTTTCAATTCGCTTTCTCGAACTTGGCCCACTGTGGAAACATACATAAATTGCTTCATATATGATATTATATAATTCACTATCGTAATAGTCGGTTGTTTGTACAAATTTTTTCATTTCGTTTTACATAAGACGGAAGTGGCGTGTTCCACCTTTGAAACCTTTAACTTGTGGCCAAAAGAAAAGATTTCGCTTTCAAAAGGATCACATCGAAACCGTGTCTAATGAAAAAAAATTGTATACATGGCAGTATCAATTACACGCCAATAACATTCTTGGACCACTGCTGCATAAACAATTTTGTATGTGCATAAAGATACACGACATCTTTACAATGACTATCAGTCAGGTATTTTTGAGACATTCAAGCTTTAATGTTTCTATTAATTTTTCTGGTCTACTGATCGCAAGCTGCTTCTGCATTTACTCTATGTAGTATAGTGATTGCAATGAAAACGAAAATAATAGATTTGATAAAAGTGCTCAAATGGAACCAACTGATGATTGTTGTTACTGTAAATATAGTGAAAGCATTTTATTTTTTGCATTTTCAACTCAATTGATCTCTGAGCAAAAAACGTATCGGAACAAAGCATTTAGCGCAGATTTTAAGCTGCTATTGTCTAATTTAAGAAGACGTTTTTCATGCATTGCAGTTTGCTAATGGCATGAAATTGTGTTTGAATGACTTTATTAAAAAGTCTTTTTGAGTTCTCGTTTATTTGCATAAAAATGGCGTCAGTTTTAAAAGCCTGTTAATCGATTTATTTAAATATTTTATTTTTCTTCTGATTTTATCAGAAAGGAAATAAAAATAAAAAGCAAACAGCAAAATATGATATTGTGCATAATGAACTAAAACAAAACTGCTTTAAAACGCAAATTACTTAAACCTAAAAAAGTTAAAAAAATGCTGAACCAATGTTGTTGTTTTTAAAATTTTCTGCTGGCATGCACAATCTTTCTTGATGTTAAACGAAACACTGTTTCGTTGAGTTGAGAGTGTTATTGGTTTGCATAAGCAAATTGAAAGAAAAATATGGCCATTGGTAGATTAACTATCCGACCCGAAAAATGCAGATTTGTGAACAAAACACAGACTGGACAGTATGTAATCAGTTTGGCGATTCTGGTGTTCAACATTTTTAACATGATGTCCTTAGTTTTTGAACAACACCTTGACAATATTTACATACATTACAAAAATTCCGATATAAGTTGTCATGCAATACCTGACCAATTTCAATTTCAACCATTGATAGTGACTTATCGTCCATTTTGTAAAAAAAATGTGTTTTGCTGGTTTCATCATGAAATATCATTTAGGTTTTTTTTTTTTTTTTTTTTTAATTGTTATATGATGCGTAATTCAGTTCTTCGTGCAAACGATTGTTTTATAAATATAATTTTAACAATCTATGAAATTTTAATGTACGTTCACAATAAATAAATACTTGCCGAAAAAAGGGTGATTACTAATCCTCGTGGGTTTTTATTTTACTATGATATAAAAGCAAACAAAAGTGCTCATACATATGAAAATGAACATAAACAACGCCAAAAAAGGAAACAGAATGAAGCCTGTGAACATAAAATTTTAAAAAGCAAGTATATCACTTGCAAGTATATTGATTTAGAGCAAACAATTATTTGATCCTGCAAAGAAATGACAATTAAAATTTGGCTCAAAATGCTGTACTGGTTGGTTCACAAAAAACAGAACTTCAAATCATACCCCTTTCAAACTTGACGATGAGACGTTTTTTTTTTCAGTGGCTCCGGTTTTGCTGTTTGTATTTGTATGCATGTCGGTTTGTGGGTACAAAAACTTCGATATTGTTCGATAGCTATTGGCGTGAGAAAAAAAAAGTTCCACTACGACATATCAAAAAGATCAATTTCAAAAAATTTTATGGGATGTTTCACTGAGGAGATGTGGTACGGGGTTGGTGTGCTTGATAAAAAAAAAATATTAGAGAGAAAAAATTATTACTTGTTGGTCAGACATTTGACTCTGTGGGCATCCCATACAAAAATACAAAAAATTAAAATTTGGGCGCCTCGAAAATTATTTTCTTTAAATGTTGTGGTGAGTGCGATTTAAATTCCTCATGTTGAAAGCTATCGAAAAATCGTTGACATAATATTGGGTTGTAAATCGACCCGGCCTAATGTTCATATTTGTTATTTATGCATTTATTTGCTCAAAATAAAAACCAACCGTCAAATTTTCAGGGACGTATTCAAACAAGTATTAATTTTTCTTGGGTGCACGTATACACATACATTTACAAAAAAATCATTTCTGCAGAATAGAAAAATTCCTTTACTTGTATTTGGTTTATTTAAAATTGAATAGATAGAAATTCAATATCATTCAATATTGTGTCGGGTAATAGATGTATCGCAGTCAAAACTCTAGGCTAAAAAAGCTTTTCTGTAATTTAATTGCAATTCAAACTTGATTTCAGTGAACCATTTGTTGTATTAAGAAATAAAAACCAGGCAACATTGCAAAAAATGCCAAGCAGCTGATGTTTTGCACTGTTTGATGACTGAAGTTTAAACGTCAAATTTTCATCGCTCAAATGTGGTTTAAGTTTTCACTGATTTAATGATTCGCTCGTTTAGACGTAAATTAAGCCAAACTCGAAGTTGAATATGTGTGGCACTGATTTTTTTGGTTTTTAAAGAAATTGCAAACTGCCACTGTATATTATGTATATTATGAAATGTCACTGCAAACCAAGTTTGTTCCGTTATATACAGATCTACTTGTATTTTTTGTTGCTCAGTTAAAAAGGGGATAATTAAAAATTATGTATGTGTATCTACTACCCCGTAATCTTTTTTATAAAAAAATTTAACCATAAAGTACAAATACACATGTCACTTGTTTTTTTTTTTTTTTTTAATTAAACAAGTTTGTAGAAATGAATGTTGTATATGTATAATTGTTGGCAGCATAAAAAATGTTAGTGTTAAAATGCCCTGAAAAAATCAAAAGGAAAAGTTTCTTTGATTGCTGAATTTAAATAGAGCACAATAAAAAATAAATAATTTTTTGGTTTGAAAGTACTTGTGACGACGTATGTATGTATATATGTATGTATGTCGGTGGAAGATCGCAGTTTATACATATGTATGTATGTGCACTTGCATTTCAAGTCCAACATTTTCCATTCGCTTTTCCCCATTTTGTATTCACTAAGTATTTCCTTTTAATAGATTAAAGTAATATTTTTAATTTACCATGCGAACAGTCATGTTGCTCTTTATAGCGATGCAAAAGTCTATTTGATTGTTCTTTTGTTACGCAATCGTTAATGGATTTGAATTGTTGTTGCAAAATTTTCAGTTTGTATCTTTAATTGTTCTCTTGTCGAAGTTAATTTTGTTCATAATTCCTTGAAGCATTAATGATAATTTCTTTCTGATTGCGTCTGTCTGGTCAAATTGGATGAAGAAATGAAAAGCATAATCGTTTCCATTAGCTTTCATATTTATTTCACATGAGATTTTGCTTGTTGATTGTGGTTGTGTTCTGGCCAATTTTATTTCATTTTTTTGTTTTTTTTTTTTTTGCATTTTGAGCTCTTTAAGTGTAATAATAAGTCTGCTTCTTTATAAAATTATATTGTTTCTTATTGGTTTTTGCAGTTAAAAGCATTTTGTATTTCTTTTATGTTTTAGTTTCTTGTATTATTATTTTGCAGTGTGATTTTTATCGTTCCTCTTTAGTTTTGTGTTCATATTTGTTTTGTAATCAATAAGAAAAACTTGCTAAGAAACAGAAATCCCTGTTTATATTTTGTTGCTTATTCGTATCTATAATTATTTTGCTTTATTTTTACCACAAATGGATTACAATGCTTTTGAATGTATTTTTTTGAATTATATGGAAGACAAATGCGATGCCTTAAAATTAAATTAAAAAAATCAATGCGAATCGACATAATTTCATTTCATAATTAATATACATATGTAAATATATTCAAAATTAAATTAAACCTATCATGATTTGAGCTAACTGAAAGTAAGCGTATGGTTGGTACGATGCGCTGACTCTATCGGTGACTCAATTTTCATGGTAAATGACATTCGGTCCTACAATGGAACAACTCTCACTCACTCTACATATTAGATAACCACAAACCAGCTTACTTTGAGTTAGTTTTTGTCGCATTAAATTGGAGTACAATATGAGTTAGATGGTGATGTAACTAGCCAACTGGCATAGTTTATTATGAAATAGTTTTAAGCATATATGACTCGAAACGCTTTGAAACCGGGTTTCAAATATGTAGTTCAAGAATACAACAATTATAAAAGCTTGTATTCAGTTTACTCCAACCGATTATCCTAAAGTATACTTGTTACCAATTAATAATAAAAAGAATTTACATTAATATTTTATATTTACAATTGAAATATATTTTATTTCAATGAGGCGTTCCATCATGGTTTGGCCACGCAACCAGAGAAACAATCTGTTATTGAGATAGTGTTATAAAGGAAGAAACTAGAACATGTTGATTACTTGTAAATTTTGTAAGATTCGATTGTCAATGATACCTGGAGTTGTGCTGTGTATGTATCTCAATCTTTGTGTGCTTAGTTTGCAGTGGGAAGGACCAGAAACCTCAGCAATTAGCATAAGCTGGAGCAGGAAATCTCATTACGCAATAAACCCGCAACATGCTTGAACCTGCAAAATATCTACTCATGGGATGGTATTTTTAAAGCAAACCATATACATTGCTTAACTCATGGAGAGCAACATATCTGGGAATGCAATCTTTAAAGTTTCTGCAATTTGCCATAGTTTACCTTTAATTTTTTATCTTTACCCAGTGTATTTTTGTAATTATTTTGCTCTGAAATATTTACGCTTGGTCTTTTATTTTTTTTGATGGTTGGTTTTCAAGCTGTTAACAAACACTCAGGTGTTGTTGCAAATGTGAAGAAAAAGCAGCAATCGCAAACAAGTGTTTACAGCTCCTTTTGTAATAATTTTATGCGCAAAATATTTACAATTCAAAATTATTCTCACATTTAAAAGATTCAAGAAAATACTGGAAACCTTCCAATCTGAAGTATGCATACTTTTTTTGCATATTGTTTGCCACGATTCTTGTTTTTATTATCTTGCGCTATTATATCAGAAAGAGATTTCAAGAGAATTCACTCCATTTTGAACTGAAAAACTTTAATCTATCCACAATGCATATGCAGAATAGTTGCCTCTTCTTGGATTTCAATGATGGTAGCAACTTTTTTTTTTAACTTTTCTGGAGTTTTCTTGGGAAAATACATCTCGTTAAAACAATAAAGAACATTTAACTCTACACTGTTTCTCTGAAAACAAACTTTGTTTTATAAATATCGGTTAGAACTGCACAAAAAATAACCTGGGAAATATACTGCATATAAAATGTAACTTTAAAGAAAAAAAGATTTAAACAATTTTTGTGGAAGACATCTTCAAGATAATACTTGTAATTTTTCCATACGATTTCATTTTAGTCAATAACGAATAGAACTATTTTGTGAAATTATGTTGTGCCATAAAATAAAAATATTGAAAGTACAAGTACTACAAAATTTGACCTTTTATACACAGAAAAAACGTAATTAAATTTTTTTTAAAAATAATGGCTTAATTCACAATCAACTCTCTACTTTAATTGCATGTTGTGCCATTCCTTCTAGTCGTTGTGATGGCTAAACGGGTATGGTGGCTGCCTAGCGGTCGAAATGTTCGCTGTTCGAATCCAATCCCAGGTAGAGCAGGACTTTGCAGTACAAACGAAATAAAAAGGCAACAAGATACTCATGCAATGCGAATGAAATTAAATAAGAAAAATAAAAAATGAAATGGAAGTCCTACCACCATCGGAAAACATGAAATCAACATTGTTTTCTATGTTTTTAACTTGTTTTTTTTTCTGTGTTTAGTAACTCATAAACACAATGATTTTAATATTTTCATGCAACGTGCATGCCTCAACTTGTTTTTTGTGTGCTAAATTATCAATAACCTAAAATTTATTTCGCTATAAATAGAAGAAAAAGCACTTGTGCCTCTTCAGAGCAACAACATTTTTTTAGTTTTTCAATTTTATGGTGCAATTTTTTGTTTGTTTTGTTTTTTTTTCCTAAAAATTGAAAAATGCACCAGGCATTTTTCATGTTTTTTTCATTTTGTTTTGTAATTTTTGATCAAACATAATTTTTTGTTCTTGAGTTGAGGGAAAATCACGCACTATTTGCACTATCCCGTTTAAGATGAAACTAACTCATACGGGCAGGCGTAAGAAAATTCTGATATTGCCGTTTAAGATTTTTGCGTGCAAACAACTTTTCAAAAAAACACGTTTAATTCATTTTCATTTCATTAAAGTGTATCTTTTCGTTTTTCTTAAGAAAGCGATCACCATCTCATTGCAATCATGTGTGTTTCTGGTGCAATTTAGAAATTAAAATTTTTATTTATAATTTTCTTGTAAATGGTCTCGGAAGTAAAACGAAAAAATGTAAACTGTGCCACAGACACATTTTATAGTTTAATATTCTTTGAATGGAAAAATTTTCAAACAATTCTATTTTGGTAGGGAATAGCAAAATGCATATTTAACATTCTTATATTCACAATAAATTTTATGTTTTTAAACATTTTTGGTTGACATCTATGGTGGCAGGTCATTATGCCGCCCAGTGCGTTCATGATTATTAAGAAGATAGAAGTGAGTGAAGCAAACTATTAAGCAAAAACCTAAAACACGTCATACACTCTTTCAGCGTGGCCGTTAATTTAGGATATTTAACTAAAAAACTGCCAAGTGAAGCAGGTTAGACTCATTGCACGTTTGTACGGAAGCATTGTTGTGTGAACTCGATTGAATTAATTTTTATTATTTGTAATTCAATTTTATTATTTATGAACTAAAATCGCATTTGCGACTACAAAAAAAAAAAAAGAGATAAATGCATTCATTTGATCGGAGCTTGCCGGGTTCAGAAATGCAATAAAATGTGTAAACCGATGTCCCACAACAATCTCTTCTTGACATTCACTTCCATTTGTTTCATATTTTATGCTCCATTTTATTTCCACTGATAGATTGAAAACTTAATTTATTGATCAACATCGATCATATACTAAAAGGAAAGAAAAATACAAGCCAACTTCAACTTAAAAATAAAATGAACAAAAGGGCAATCTATTTAGAAAATTACTTTAAATGACAAAGTATTCTCTAATTATTGCGGCTTTGAAGACAGACAACAGAAACTAATTCATGGCATTTACAGCGGTAAAAAAGAATTTCTAAAAATACAATTCATTTTACATCCAACCACAACTTTTTATTTTTTTTAATTTGGGAAATGCATTCTGTGAGCGATTGTGCTGTGTTTTGTAATTAAATAATTGGTACCGGAAGAAATTTTTTTCTAACAAAAATGTAATATTTATTTTTTATATTGTATTTCTGAGTGAGATACATTATTTATTTTTGGAGGAATATATTTCTTACTCGTCCGTCATATGTTATAAAAACACACAAGACGCATTTAAATCTGTTGAAATGGCAAAAGTTGTCTGTTCAGATGAATCTCAAAAGTGGCGGAATAAGTACAAATTGATTTACATAAGTCTTTTAAAGGGAAATATTACATACATATAACAATTTGCGTCACTTGTGGTTGGTCAATCGACAGTGTACAGCCATTCATTTAATTTGTGCTGTATGGCTTTGAAACTATTTTTTCTATGTACGAGTACGAGTATGTATTTTTTTTGTAGCCGGTGAAAAAATTAAAATTAGTATGATACGAAAATAATAATGTGACAAAAAACTTCATGTGGAAAAATTGTGGATTACGTACATCTGTATGTATGTACATGTATATGTATGTATGTATATGGCAAACAAGAAAGTTGCCATGTACCGATTTGTTTTTATTTCGGTACCATTTCATTTTTGTGTTGGTTCATATTTAATAATACATTGTTCGTGAATTACCAACTCCAGGTATTTTTGGGTATATTCGTTGTAACTTTTTCTCTAAATTAAATAGCTTGTAGTTCTTGCTCCCAAATTGACAACACATTAAGCTTATTACGCTGAAAGTTAAAAAAAAAGTATACTTCACGACTCGTTTTTAATTTGATAACAGATAGTAACAAATTTAGGACACCTTCTTTTCTCTGTGCAGTATCTGAAATTAAAAAAGTTGCGATGCTCTTTTTAACGAATTCATTAAATTTACGCTACGAATTTAAAATGCTTTTAAGTACACAACGCATATTATGATAAAATGCATCATGACATTTGAATCTGTCAACATGCATTGTGGCACATAAACCACTCGCGCAACAATTCTATTTTTGATCTGTTTCGGTTTCTGTGATTTCTTTTCCTGGGAAGACACAATCACTTCTTTTGAGCGTGTTTTCTACATTTTGTAGCTGATATGTTTTTTTCTTGTGTTGTTTCTAAAAAGTATTTTTAAAACGGCATCTTCATTTCATTGAAGAAAATTTCAGCACAAGCCTAAATAAGAATTCTTGTAAGACCAGTGGGTTTTGGCTTAATTTTTAATATACTGATCAGCATTTGTCATTTTTGCTCTAGTCTTCATAATTGCTTTTTTTTTATGACTTAACAAAATAAAAGGAGTGCCTTGTTTACGTAGATTTTTGATTGTGACGTTGTTACAAATTTGCGTTTTAGTGTTTTTCTTTTTTTCTGAAACGAAGGCACCTGTTGCTGCACTTATTAAAACTGTTCTAGATTAATGTTCTGCAAAAAGGGGGCATACTAAAAATATGTTTCTGTTAATTGAGGCGTCGTTTGTGAATGAGACTGTAACAAAAATGTCTGCGGGAACGATTTTAATGTTGAAACATTTTACAACAAAAATGAAGGCCGAATTTCGAAATTTATTCAAATGCATGGATTGTGTAAAATTCCTTCCATTTGTGTTGAGCTCTGCGTGGGCTTGCCCTTCGTTGATGCTAAGAGCATAAACAAGTCATTTAGATAATATTAATCAGCTTTCTATAATATTTGTTCTAGAAGTTTTATGAGTGTAGTTTTGTGATAACTTAAAAAGAAAATGTGTGAAATATATACATACATACATACATACATGCTCGTATGTACATATAAACTTCAATTCTTAGATTTTTCATTGAAATGCACGATTTTTATAAAACTTAAATCACCTTTAGTTGTAAACATTCTAAAGCTTTAAAAACTGGACAATTCCAGCCAATTTAATCTCAAAGTCGTCTCTTTAATAAATCCAATTTTGCGTTACTTCAACCCCCTCTATTTCGCTAATCACTTAATGTGTAGCGCTTATCAAATTAAAACAGTTTAATGCTTCTCATAATAATTTCAATATATCACTTGTTTGTGAATTTATTGAATGAGAGAGGCTCCTGCCATTCTTTAGTTCTTGAGGGCCAGCGTCATTATACATACAATATGAGCGATGGAAAATTAAATAAATACAAATTTATTTCATTTTTATAAACCCCATAGTCAAGACAGTAAAGCTTTTAACAGCAGCATAATACAGCAAATACAAAACACCACGAAGGAAAATGCGAATGCCAATAATGTGCTCAAATGTATCTTTTCGTTTTTTATTGCAACAAAATTTTAGTTCCCATAATTCATTTTGCTTAATGTAGCTGTTACAGACAACGATGGATAAATAAATAAATTAAAAAAAAAGAAAGAAAAAAAATCAATTCCATAAAAACAGCAACAAAAATACAGCAATGCGCTTAAGCAATAACGCCAAAGTGATTGTAAAGTTGTCAACACAGCCAACACATAACATAACACCCCTTTCGTTCTGTCCACTGATCTGTCGGTGCCGCTGCTCGTCGCTGCTGTTGCCGCCAGAATGCGTTTTTCCATCGTCTTCTACTGCGCTTGTTTAAGTTCAAAATGTGTGCGGGCGTATTTTCAAGCGGCATGTGTACTTGATGCTCCCAACAACAACAACAACAACAACAACAACCACATTTTACAATTTCAATAAAAAAAGAAAGAAAAAAATTAAATTCAATTATATGAAATTAAATTCAGTTGTTGTTTAAGAGAGAAACTTTTCGCAAATTGCGTTTTCTTTTCTTATTTGGTTGGTTCGCAAGTGGAGTTTTACTTGATCTCAACGAAAGAGTTTTGCGAAAACAAGACAGAAAATAAAGAAAAAAAAAAAATGGGCGCTCACAGTTCAAAAGATAAACTGTCACGTTCATATTCGGATCGTTATATTCATTCCCAAGTCATAGAAAGGGAACGTTTTGGCAGCTTTGGAAAACGCGCGAAAGGTAAGTTGTGTGAAGATTTCCTAAAAAAACAAAAAACAGCAACAACAATAGTAATAAATAAAGTAAAGAAATGCAATGAGTCGGTCGGTCGTCAAAGCTCGTGTGTGAAGATACAATAAAACTGAGAACAACTATAATTATGTATGCATTACTGCACAGAATACAATGTCTTCTGTTAAGCGATATCCAAACATGTGAGCAAATTCTCTCAGATGTGAGCCCTCAGTTGCTGACTGGGTAACGAGTGTTTGTGCTCCCCCTAAAATCGCAATAAATTGATTTCTGTAAACATTTCAAGTGCACGTTTATCGCACTTCAAAAGATTTCCAGTTCTTTTACTTATATTAATCCGTCGTCAGTCTCTCCGTTTGCCTGCCTATAATAGTTTTTGCCTTACAAGGCATTTGGTGATGTTTGCTTTAATTGTTGTTTACACTGCAACAATATTATCGTAACAAAAAACAATGTAAAACAAAATTAATTTAGATTGGAGTTGGTTGCAAAATAATGCTACTTGTTTTTCTTTCTACTGGCATCCATTAGGCAGACATTCGATTGTTTTATTTCATTATCTCGTTGTCATTCATAATTCATTTTCCTTCTTACATAAACATCCTTTATTGTTGTTCTTTGTCAGGCTATGCAAATAAAAAAATGTTAATATCATGTAAAGTACATACAAAAAAAGACAATTGAAATAAAACGATTTCTGTTTAGAGCCATTTGCAAATACACTGAAAGATAAATAAAGACAAAAAGAAAGAAAAAAATAACAAAATTTCCAAAATAGAATAGCCATGGCTTAAAAACTAATCAATGTCAGAGGGTGCTCATCAAGTAAAATTTCAACTGAAGATAGAATGTGGTTGCATGGAATTGGACGTTTCAGTAAAAATCTCTTTGATCACTGCCTAAATTATATACCCATAAACTGCTCTGTTCTGGTTGTTTTCTGCTTAGCCATAGTATCAAAGTATTAAAACTTTTTTCAAAGGGTTAACATATAGAAGACGTTTGATGGTGCAAATTGCTGCAAACAGTTGCTGATGAGGCAAAAGTTATTTGAACTTTAAAATAATTTCTCCTAAAGGCTCCTTTTGTGAAAGCGGTACCTGCTGCTGAACGAAGTCTTTGAGGTAAAGCAGTGTTGGCAGTTATTGCACTTATGAACGCTCAACTTGTGGCATTTCTGTGTGACCACTACATAAATTTCTTGATGTGTATTACAAGCGTTTTAGTATTTTATAATTCCCTATATGGTTATATTTTTCTTTGTCATTATGACGTAATAATCATAAGAAATTAGTCACGAATTGTCCAGCATATAATGCGGGAATAATATTTAAATGCAATCTAACATTACATTCTATAGACAAGGAGTTTTTCCTCTTGGACAAGTACTCTGGTCTTCATATGCATTGCATTGTAGTGGAACTAGGAATGTAGATTATGTAGAGCATGAAAGAGGGAGCAGCGGTTGTTGGGTTGTTACCCGAAAAAAGGCAATATAACTGCTGCTGACCTGACGTTGCCCGAAAAAAAAACCCTTGAGCGCAAGGGCGTTTTATTAATTTTCGATTTCAATGCATTCTGTTTAGTTTCAATAAATGTGAAATTAGAATGTGCAACAGTCTGTCATCCTTAAAGAAGTTAAAGAAAAAAATGATGAAATAAATGTTTTTTTGAAATCTGCAAAAAATATTCAGCATTTTAGATCCTGTGGATATCTTTTTGCTGATGTGGCTTCAGATATCAGAAATTTTTAATGACTTGTTTGATTTTATTACACCTTCAAAGATTCTAGCCTTCAACGGTTTCAATATATTTTATAGTATAATTATCATTACGGAGTTATTGGGAAACAACCGATAAAAACAATGTTTTTCTCATCACAACAACGCTCATCATAACAACTATTTCTTAGGCGCTTTATATTATATAACATTTTTAAAATACTCACTTACTTACATCTCTTTCAATTTATGGAGTGACATTATTTTTGTGAATAGTTTTAATGAATATGCAAATTTAGTCTGAGAGAAACAATAGAAGGCAATACATGTAACCACTGGAGATGAATGCGCAATATTTTTGCATCATTATTCTTTTCTTTGCATAAAAAATTATCTATAAAATAGTTCATATTTGCATTTTATGTTTTAACATAATTTATTTTATTTTTCAGGAGCAGCCAAAAAACGTGATGTGCGCAATTTGAGTATATCACCCACTGACTTGGGGCCTCCACCCAAAACACAGCAAACAGCCAATGGAACGTCAACACGAACAAAACCGGCGGTTATATCGTTGACACGTAAGTTGCAATATACATATTTATGATTAGTGTTAAACAGTGAAAAGCAAAAGGTACTTTCGATAGGTGTTTCTTTAAGCAAAAGGCTGAATGTTGTGTTCTTTTTGAACCCTGCCTTAAAAATGAAGTGAGTTGGGGGTGGTTAGCTCTTTTAGAGGGAGCTGCCATTTATTAGCATCGCCCGTCTTTTTAAAATCTTAAGCTGATATCATACTACGAGCAAAATAGGTCCATCCGTAAATTGTTAGTCATACCCTCAGAAAAATTACCATTTTCTTATATCAATTACTGCAATAAAGGCTAGACCTATAGTGTTCCAAAAACATGTCACTCAGAAGTGATAGCAAAATTTGGGAATTTTGTTAAACCATATAAAACCGAACGTTTTTAGAACATGTAAAAATGGCAAAGCTACAGCTATACGCTTTTAATAATAAACTTTTCAAAATTTTTGTTTTTATAACGCCAGCAGCGTGTCTAAGCCAAATTACTCAAAACCGCAAACGACTCGTTCGAACTGGACTCGCAAGCGGAATTTTACTTTCAATTATTCTCCAATCCGCTGGCGGTGTTTATTTTTTTTTAACTCGTGCGCATAAAAATCATTTGTTTAAATATAAAAGATAAAACTAGATTCGCTTGTGGGCAAGTTCAGTTCGAGCCTATTCATGGTCAGCTTTAAGGTCTTTAAGGTCTTGACCTTGTTGTTCTGAAACATTTGTTATTAATCTTTCCAAAAACATGTACGACAAATTTCCATTATCTAATTTTCTTGAGGCCAGATAATTTGAAATTTCGGTATTGGATTCCCAATCGACTCCTAGATCTACTCCCACCTGCAGGTATTTGACGGTGAAAATTGGTCATATTTCGCTGTATAAATAGGTACTCAAAGTACTTAAGTTTCGAATGTTTTTTTTATTACTGCACCTGAATAGTTTAGAAAACTATTCAAATGTTGATTCTTTTGTGGGGTTCAAAGACCCCATTTGATTGCCTAATTTTCCGAAACACTCAGTCATTATTTCTGGATGAAGAATAAAATGTGTAGATAAAATAATTGACGTCTTCATTCGCCAGAAGAATCGAATTCTGGTATAACACGAATTCCCCGTTTATGTGCGCATTGCACGCACCATTTCACTGATCTCCTTTGTGCGCTAACTCAGTGGAAACTGTTAAATTAAAAGGGAATCATATGCCAATCAAAAACATTTAATTTATTAAATGTCATGCCCTTCAGCAATTGTAAGACTTTACTTTTGCTTATAAAGTGTCGTGCAGTATCCAACATCAGACCACGATATTTAAAACGTAGAGCAGCATAAATGTCTGTTTCTGGTGTGCGCAACTGAAAGTATTTCTTTTTATTACAATGTGAAAAATTAAATTGACTTACAGTGCGATTTTGCATGGGAACTTAAAGTTGCGAAATTGTTTCTAATCCCCTTAAAATGCCCCAAACAGAGTTGGCTATAACACGTCCATCACATCAAACGTAATCTAAAGCAAAAAAAAAAAAAAAATATTTATAAAAATTTTCACATCTGCTGGAATAAGAGATGGAGTAATGCTTGAATTATTTTTACGCCTACATGACTCATCCATATCTCAGTGAGCCAGTGCTTCGTACGTTTGTTTTGGTTAAATTTATTCGTATTTGTGGAATGTGTCGTACAATTGCCATTGGGGAGCTAAATTATAACCTTGTGCAGAAGTTCTTATAATTGTGGTGTAACGTTGTATGGCTTCTTGTATTGAGGCACAATTTTTGTTGACAGCCTGCAAACATTTAGTTTCATGCAAAGTCGCCAAAAAAGTAAAAACTTGTGTATACTTATACTTGTATAAATAAGCGCGTTAGGCCCGGTCGATTTGTACGGACAAAAATTTGTCGATATTGTGCCATCGATTTTTCGATAGCTTGTGGCATGAGCAAATAAAAGTTTCACTGCGACATATTAAACAAATTGTAAATTGGGCTCAGAAAAAATTATTGGGGCTCACCCTGCGGCAGATTAGTGTGATGGGGGGAAACATTTAATTTTCGAGGTGCGCGCCCCTGGGACTGATTAATGCCCGTATTCCAGTATTTTTTGACCACACCGACTCTGTACCACCCTACTTAGGGGGCTCCCATAAAAAAATACAAATAAAATTAATTTTTTTTTTAAATTTTAATTGCACGCTTTAAAAACAATTTTTTTAATATGTCGTAGTGGAACTTTTTTTTGCTCATGTCGAAAGCCATCGAAAAATCGATGCCACAACATCGATTGCTAAATCGACCTGCCCTAACATACATACCGATGACTTAATATAGAAAATGAATATCACAATTACACTTTTTCCGGTAGTATGCTTTCTCAAATCATGCAAAAAACTAAAAGAAAGCGCCACCGAAATTTATGGTTGCTTTAGCTGAATTTGTTCCATTTTGTATTTCCTTGTATTTAAGAACTTTTGGGTTTTCAGTTTCCTCCTTCGTATGTGCAGTACCAAAAAATTGGGATATACAAACTTTGAATTGAAGTTTTCATTATATGTTTCCTAATTTCATACACTCGACTCTCAGTGTATACCAAATTATTTGTGGTTGAAAATTGACCGAACTCACACAGAAAAGGTTTGTATTCGAAGAGGAACATATTGTTGTTGAAATATGTACATATATGGTTATTGTTATAGATAATCATAATATGGTGGTACACAATCGAACTATGTGCTCGCCTTAAAAATATTACATATAATATCGTTATACAGAACATAACATTGTTGCTGCAAGCATAGTGATACGTACATATGTATGTATATAGTTCAACCTCGAATGTTTGTAATATCTTTTTCAAAAGCGCCTCGATGGATGAATTGGTAGAGTGCTCTACCAAGAGTCTTCGAGGTCGCAGGTTCGATTCCTGCCGAAGGCTCTGGGTGTTTCTGCAGACAAGCAAAAAAAGCTTCGCAGTTTTGTGTTTGTTAAAAAAAAAAAAAAAAAAAATAATGTTTTTTTATATTTTGCTACTTTCAAGAAAAATTAAAAAAATGTATGTATGGATGTATATGAAACCACTTCTGGCCACTACTGTATTTCTCCAGTGATTGTTCGCTTAATTTTAAATGAATGAATTGATTGTCCTACCGTTTTTCTGTTAATTGACTGATGTAACTTTATTTAAACTCTAAATTTTTTATTTCTTTTTTATTGTTTTAATTAATGAATTGCACTTTTAATTCATTCGTCTTTTGTGTTGCAAAAGTAAAAAGCAGTTGAGGAAAACAGACATGTCATTGATCAACATTTTCTTCTGCCTCTTATCATAGTCATTTTCTCTGTATTTTATTTACGATGCAAGTCATGTTTGGTAACAATAGCTATTTTTGTGTATTTGATTTAATTTTGTAAAAACTATTTGCAGACTCTAAAGCGATTTCAAATAAAAACAACTGAAAAACTGTTTTTCCAAATACAATCACAAATTCTTATGTAACTTTAGCAGTTTTCCACGGAATCTTTAAACACCACAAAAAAGTACTCATGTTTGCAAAGCTCGAAACCCATTCCAGATACGTATTTATTATTTTTTAAGGAGAAAAAAAGCAACGAACTGAGACATGTTACAGCCATGCCAGAAAATTAAATGAAATTAAAAGCGTTGTTGAACACAGATGGCGTTTAAACGCTATGTTATGAGATCAAAAAAAGTTTTTGCAGTCACAATGGCAGCAGAAATTAAAACACTTTGGACATACTTGAGGTGTATCGACCAAATAAATGTGGGAAATTTAAAGTCATTATTATCTCTTAGAAAAAAGCTGAATGACGAAAGAAAAAAGTTCCAGCTTTGCGTGATGTAATAAAAAAAAAGAAGGGTGACTAAATTTATTTCACACAGGCATAAATACGGAGAAGCTGAGGCCAAATGTATTATAATATTTTAAGAGCCACCAATATATGTAATCAGATTTTCATGGCTTTGCACTTTTTACAATATTTTTCAAACTTGCATGCCTACATATTTTTTGATAAAAACAGAGGAAGGTCAGACCAGATTGAAGACAATGCCCACTGTGGCCCATGTCCTTAGCAAATCTAAACAAAATGGGACAACTACTGCATACACAATCGAGGACTGCATCGTCTGAAACAATTTGGTCACTTGGGGTATGTGCTCTGCTATGCCGTGATAAAATTTGCTTGCAATGACAGGTGTTGCAAAATAAACACATTCATATTCCATATTTTTCACACCATGAGAAAATCTTTTTCAAGTTGCAAAAAAGTTCAATGTTAATTTATCTTTTTGTTGTATGAATTCATTCAGCCCACTCACACATTGTTAGTGTAAAATCTATTTTAATTTTTGCTACCAAAATGCACATGAATAGCAATCATGTTTATTATTCATCCATATGGGCACGGAACAAAGTGGCAATGCCGGTAATCAGTGGTAATAATTGTTGATTGCTTTGAAGCCCACTTGCAAGAAATTATCTCCAAAAGCTGAAGACCGCTGATACGGCAATCAGCAAAAAGAAATGTGCATTTACTTTTAATTATGTATGTATTTGTATGTATGAACATCGCTTTTGCGGCTTAAAAAAAAGGTGTTCAACGCGAAATATTAAGATACTCGCACGGTTAATTAGTCTGATTCAAATGGGGTGTTCAAGTCTTCTATGAAATTCCCGTACCATATACATTACACAAATACTCAATGTGACTAAATTCGGTGAGAACTATCACCCAATTCACCGATATTGAATCTGTTCGTTCCTTCGTTCGTTCGTCCGTTCGCATAAATACATTTAAAACAAAATAGGCATGTGCTAAACAATTAATTTGGCAGCTCTTATTGTGTTATTTCTGTCGGAATTCAGAAAGTGCAATCACAAAGCTCTTGAAATTTAGTCTTGGAAAATTCTAACACAAACGCGCATTTTTTAGGTCCACTAGTAGGAACCGAGATATGATATTTTTTAACTTTTTCCTTTTAATAAAGTAAATAAATGAAAATGGCATGAAATGAAGATAATCGGAAAATGGTTGTGACACTTAAAAGGCAGAAAATTCATTTAAGAAATAGCAAAATAAATAAAGTCAATACCGCAAACAGTAAGAAACAATGTTTAATTAAGAGGGCCAATTGTTGCTAATTTGATCAGGACTTAGAAACAACGCATAACGTATGCTTACTTTTTTAAGTGAGGGTAAATGTATATACGTATGTATGTGGGTAGATCGGAAGACCTCATAGAACGCACGTTTTTTTTTCAATTCAATATTTTTACTGTTAATTATGCTGCAAACATTTATTTTCACATAGAAACAATGGAAAAACAACACTAGCAATAAAATATGTGCAATCGAAAAGAAACTACTATTAAGATAAGATCAAGAATTTATTAATTTATTCAAAGTTTTGCATTGTGTCATAAAATTAATTTCAAAAGCACAAAAACAATTTCAAGTCATGCTTAACATCTGCATACAAATGAATGGCTGTCGCGTCGTTAAGTGGGTACAAGATGTGTTTTTCAGTTCAACGAAGGTACACAAAAAACCTGTTTTATTATTATTTTTTCGTTCTGCTAAGAAAATAAATAAAAAGAGAATTTTGTAAAAGTGGTGATGATGTTTTTAAGAGAAGTTTTGTTTTTGACTCTTTGTATGATCCAAATGCATTAGAGCCCGTAATAGAGTCAGTGCTGCCGTTTTAGTTACTTGGGATTATTTATTTAGCAGTGTTTTTGGCTCTTGACCAGGCAAATGTATTTGCAAAAATCTATTCATTCATTAGCTGTGGATGACCCACCCCATTTAAAGGTGTACGCCAAAACTCCCAACTTTAAATAAATGTCAAATGTTGTGTGAAATTTTATGTGAATCAGAATGCTCGGTTAGGAACGCTACACCAAAATAGAGCCGTACTAATAATTTTTCAACTGAAATAAAAATAAATATATTAATTCAGGTCCAAAAATGAACCTTTTCAAAAAATATTTGCTGTATTTTTTGGCTCTTAAAGCAAATAAATAATTAAGTTCATAAATTTTATATGAAAATATTTGGGGTACTTCTTTCGCGTTTGGCCAAGTTTTGGTTATTATTTTATTTTGCTCGTAGCGGAGGAAACACGGGCTATATAATTCTTTTGATTTTAATTCCTAAAGATTTTCCACAAAATTGTCACACTTTTTATTATTTCTTATCTCATAACAAAAAAAAAAAAGAACTAAACAAATTTTTTTATTCGGTAATTAATTCCGGATATATTAATGTGGCATGCTTGAATATTTGAGAGATGGGGCTCTTCATCCAAAAATGTCTATCCTGCAGTTATCTCAGCAAAGGTAAAAAAGGAAGAAATTAAAAATCAAATGCAAAATTCGTTAATGGCACACGAACTAACGATAACCTTAAAAACTTTATGTATTGTGTAGTGTAACTGTCAAAGTTTCCACTGAAAAATTCATACCAGGCCTGTAAACGCACAGAAGCTTCTACCATGTAAAAGTTTTCAATTGGAGCATGTTCTATTTTCAAATGTAAACTGGTTTGCAAGGGTGTTTATTTAAATACAATTTATTTGTGATATTATTGGAAAACAACTTTAAACTTTTTATTGATTATAATACAAAGAAAAGTGAATGGTTTATTTAACGGCTTTAATTATTTAACGGCTTTAATTTTTATAGGTTATGTCGAATGGAACCAAAATTATAAACTGTCTCAAAAATTCTATAAGAGGCTTTAGCATGGACAAAGAGAACTAAAATAAGCTTAAATTCCGTATTCGAAATTAACAATGCAGGCAACAAAAACGATTGCTATCGCATCTCTATATGCAAAATATTAGGCCAGAACATACATATTTCATTAAGCAGAACATTACAAGTTTTACAGCTCATACTCAACCACAGTGTTGCTTTTCATGTTGCCCAGAAGCTGGTTTATATTAATAACTTCTCTTCTTTTAGAGATTCTCTTCTAAGAGAATTTCTGTAACGCTCTAAAATCTGTGGAAATAAATTTATAATGCAATTATTTTGCTGCAAGATTTTGTTGAAATCATATCATGTTTCTTTACTTTGTTCGATTTTTGTTTTGCTCATTTTCTTCAGTACAAATTAACAGGTGTTTCTTTGTCGATAGCAACCGTTGTGATGTGATATCGCAGCTCAAGTTCACCAAGCTGCAACATAGGGGAGAAAATAATAATAAAAACCAGCAGTTGCCTTATAAAAACAAAACAGAAAAAATGAATTAAAAAACAAAACAGTTCACTGTTTGATGCATTTACTTGGTCTTCTAAATTTGGTCAAAATAAATAAAATAAACACCATCATTAAATCCACATTTAAACTGGTTTTCTAAATGTTTGTTTCGTTTAAGACGGAAGAGATATTAAAACGTTAAAGCATCAATACTATTTAAGTAACAGACAGCAGCAGCAGCAGCAGCAGCAGCAGCAGTATAAACATATTATTAAGTAGTGGGTAAAGACATTTTCCAGTAACCAAACAATTCAGTATTCAAGATGATCAACCACTATGACGGTCATGATACATGATACTGAAGATTATGACGATGGCCATTCATGATGGTGATGATGATGATGATGGAAATAGAGGTGGTGAGGACAATGACGATGGAGACGTTGAGTGCTCTTACGATTAAATGTGGTTGACAGGTCTTTGACATTTACATATGTGTTAAGTGAAGTTTTCAATAGGTTGACGATTGTCTTAGTGATTATGTTAAACGAAATTATATTTGGTTTGCATTTACAGGTTATTAATGATCAATTCTTTGTTATTATTTTTTTTATCACAACCTCTTCTTTAACTCAATAAACAGGGTAATCAGCGTGGGTTTTTAGGAAATACGTAATAAATTTATTAATCATGCTGTTTAGTAATAACTGTTATTCTAATATGAAACAAATTTGTATTTTTAATGGCAAGTTCCGTAGAGAACTCTAACACGGTGGTGGCACTTTAACCTGACCATGTATGTAAATGTAGAACTCCACACCCTCATGTATACGCACACATACATACATACATACATAGTAACTTAAATTTAAAGAAGATGCCTTTTAAAGAAAAGAGATGTAACATTAAGGCAATTAATGCTTTCGAATAATAACAGAATAGAAACTGTAAAATTTTTTCAAAATAATTTAGCAATACATTTCCATTTAATTTCCTGTCGGCAGGAAATTAATTAATTTTTAGTATATACATATGTATGTAATTCATTTCTGTAAAAGTTCAGCTAAATGCTTTCGGAACATTTTAAAACACGAATTCCAAAAACGAGTTTTCATAAAATATTGAATTATAGGTAACCCTAAGCACAATGTCAATTTAACTTTTACAAATCAAAACAAAGAAAAACAAAAAACAACAAATTGCAACTTTTTGGCTTATTGGCAAATTTTAAATTGGTTCTGAAGCAAAATTCTTCGTGAAAATTAGAAAAAAGACAATATAGATCATACAAAATAACGGACAAACATGGCGTGTTTTGAATTTATTCTTGAATTTTTTGGAATTCACAAACTACGTAAGTGACGCCGGTGAAACACAAGGCAAATTAAATTGAGAATTTTCACCAAATGTTGGATTGGTGCAATTGTTTGATCGTGGTGTTTCTGGCTACATGTTGCTTTATTTGATTGCTTTTAAACAAAAGCTCTACACAGAGATGTTGCAGTAAAAACGTGGAAACTTTTCAATTATGCCCCCTAAAAATATGCTTTAAATTTAAATTTTTTTTTATTAGATGCACTGAACACGTTTTTATATTATTTTACAGAAAAACGTTTTACATCTAATGTTCAAAATAATTCTTCGACAACACCATCTACAACCTCAACTACAGCCAGCACACCAACTGGCGGCAGCACAACCAGCATTAAAGGTTCACCGCCACCCAAAAAGTTCAATCTGCATACCAAACGTTTAGATATAAAGGCAATACCAGAAAAAGCTCCTCTGAAGGGTAAGTTGTTAAATATAAATTAGTGCACACAATAAGTTGAACTGAGCGCAATCACGCATTAGTTGTTCCATAGAATGGGCAACGCTTTTAAATTGTAATTTTGTTTTCTCTTTTATAATTTTTATTTCTTCTTAACTGTGAAGTAAAATGAATACGTATCCTTATATCCTTAACATAAAATTGTTCCGTTATTCCGCCGACATTATTGTCATATTTCTAAGCTATTTATTGGAAGTCTGAATGGCGGAGAAAAAAATGTCCTTCTATTGCCGCAATAAAGCAAGAAATAACGAATTATTCAATGGTGTTGGAAACACAGCGCTTGTAAAGAAATAAAGTCAGCAATAAATGGAATTAAAACTAAAATTTACATAAAATAAGTGCGTTTATTAGAAAGTTGTCAAAAGAGAAATTGGGAAACTTCATAAGCTGTTCAAAAAAAAAAAAAGTTTTTATTAAATGTGGACTTGTTCAGACGCTTCTTCTACTCTGTCTGCCTTCAAAGAATTTTCTTAAAAAAAAAAAAAAAAACGGTTAAGGCCAAAAAACTTCAAAAAATATGTGAATGCCTCATTCAGATGGAAAGAAGTAAATTTATTCATAAACTCTTTCATTTTTCGCAATAATCAAGTGAAAGCTTAACTGAACATTTTATTTTTGGTCTTCATCTTTTATGTTTCTTTTTTTTTGTTGCTGGTAAAAGCTTTCATGTCTTTTGTATCCGGTTTTCCCCTTCAATTTTATTTAAATACATTTCATTTATTTAGTGGAGAAAAGGCATATCTCGATTGTTCGAATTAGGTTTTCAATTTTTCTTGTGAACTTCCTAAAATCTCGAAAGAATATAAAAAAGAAACCAGCACTTGTTGGATATGACCTAAAAGTGAGGAATTTTCCTCCTTGTAATGAAGCTTTTTGGGGGTTTAGTTTTTTCTTTCGCCTGTAAAGCAATTACCCATTTGGGTTGTTTTTACTTTATGTTCTCGAGATTGGTTTTGTGTGGTTTCAATAATTCTTAATTGACGGCAATTAAATTTTAAGTCGATGGCTGTTTTCAACTTTCAACTTTCAATTTTTGATTTTACTTTTTTCTAATTAACACAAATGTGCAAAAATTGTGGTTCTATACTTACCGTCTAATTCATAAAAATAATAACAGAGGTTTATAAAGCTCTTATTTGACAGATTTTTCATACAAATATGTCAAATAACAGTCTTATAAGCCTGTAATAATTTTTATGAATTAGGGGGTTAGACTTTAATTATAACATTATTATAGTTACTTTTCTCCTTGATAAGAATATATGTATGAAGTTATCAAATCAGTTTGTGTGCTCTGTCACTGATTTAAAATAAACGTTTAAATTGATTTAATAATTTTATAAATTGCGTGTTTGAATGGCAACTGTTAATGTATTTTTAAACGTCTCTTACGTGTGTATAAAGAAAATACTATCATATTTTGAAAGGCCGTTGATCTTAGTAACTATGCCCAGCAAAAATATTGGTCTACTTGGTAGCAGGTTTGTAAGCGAGAGATTATATGCTACCGCTCACTAACCAGCTTCGGCATTACATGCTTCTTATTCGCAATGTACCACTGGTCTCTTATAGTATGATATATTTATATTAGTGTATCACTTCTCTCGCTTACGAGGGTGCGAGCAATTTTTTTTGCAAGCAATTTATCATGCTCAGTCGCTAAACCAGTTGCACACTCGTGATGTACAGTGTAGCCTGATAACATAAATTTGATTTTAAAGGCATATTTGGTTTCCATTACCAGTATCAAGTGGTGCGCTCTAGTGAGGCTGGTTTGTAAGGACTTCTGAAAAAAAATCTGACTTTTAGTTCAGTTTTAATTCCTCAGAATTGGGAAAGATTTTTTGTGTGACAAAAATGTAGCAATTTTTAAAAAAACACAAGAAATTAAAGTTGAAAATTTGTTCTTTAATGGGCTCGGAGCAATTTGGGTGCTGATGATTGTCGTGGTGGAAGTGAAACAGCCAATAAATCCTTCAACTTTACTGTTTGTATTCCTCAGATATGTTGTGCACTACAATTATACCACAGAAAACTTTCCCAAGTCTGAGGAAGCAAATCATTAAGTTTGACTATAAATTAAATTAATGTTTACAAAATTTCATTGAAATTAAAAAAAAATGTTTAGCTTTTTGTTCTCCAAAGTTATTTATTATGCTTAGAGATTTGTACCAGTAGCTAAAGATACTAAATACAATACTATTCCAATGAAATCGTATTTTACTGAACTGCAAAGATTTCACATAAACATTTTTTTTTTTTTTTTTTTAAGCAATAAAGCAATTTTTTTAAAGCAATAAAACGTCAAAATGAGATTTGTTTCTGATGTCGTATTGCTCGTATTCGCAGTTATACAAATTGAAATTATAGATATTTGAATATGTAATATTATTTCATATGATAATCAGCTACGAAAGCTGATATCTGAATATTTGAAATTTTTCTGTGCAAAAGTAAAAGTGTAAAATTATCTAAATGGCTCGTGTTTGCCCACAGCAAGTTAAATATTGTATTGCACACAATTAATGCCAATCCAAATACGTGATAAAAAATAGTTTTCAAAACTATAAAATAATTTGTTTTCATCACATTCATTGGAAATGAAAAAGTAAAATCGAATCTATTGCAATCCATCAAACCGTATGTCCACTCAAACATCTATCCATCATTCAAAAGATTATTGTGCGTGTTGGTCTAAACACATGTGTTAAAACACTTGTCAACTTGATGTGCAGTGAAACAAAGTGAAAAATCAAAATATACAATAATTTTAATTTGTGAAAAACACATTTCCCAACAGACACACAACCCACACGCGATAAAAAAAAACAAAAAATAAATTTCTAGCGGCTGTCCCATTGACAAGAAGTGCTGATGTGTATGTTTGAAAAATAAGCAAAAATTAGTGACACCCTTCTGAACTATAGAAAGCATTAAACAAAATAATTCAATTCAAGCTAAAAGAGGTGTAAAATAGTTGCTTTTGTGCTGAAACTTGTTTATGTTTTGCAATAGTTTTTAGTTTTTTGTTTTCTATGTTCTATTCTTAAATTTTTGTGAAATATTCTTTCATTTCAAATGTCATAGAAACATAAACGAAAATACGAAATCTACTTTATTGCGAAGTTTAAAGGCGCACCGCGCACCAACCACTTTTTTTTACAATTGAAACACAGACCGCTCACTAAAAGCGTATTTACAAAATTATAGCACACCACCGTGGGGCTTGCAAGAATTTCTATCTTTTCTCACTTTGAACTCGTATTTCAATATTTCAATTTTGATTCTTTGATTGAAATATCACTGTGCGAGAAACCTTCAAACAACATATTTTTAATCGCACACACAGTGCGATGCATACAATTGTGAACTACATAATTTGTTGCTCTCCTAGAAAAATGTCATTAAAGTTAATTACATATTTATGTTCGTTTTGTGCGGTTTTTTAAACGGCAACGCAAAACAACAAATTGAAAAAAATAAAAAAATATATGTATACTTTTAAATGCAAACAAACCCCTCTAAAACGACATGTTGAAAACGGAAAAATGTCGAATACTACTCGTGTAACTTGTTAAAATTTTGCACCATTAAGAACGCGTTAAAGCATGTGGCTAGATACGTTTACACTTGCATTAGATTCGTTTACAAATATGTGCTTGAGTTCTTGAATTTTCAACGGAATGGCATAAAAATTCACAACTGCACAGTGGGAAAATGAAGAACGTATGCCCAAACAATCACTAGTAAGTAGCTGAAACTCGAGTTTAACAAAGCTTTTATTTTGGTTAAATTTAGCTTAAACTTTGCATCAGTAAATCAGTTAGCCATTTATTATTCGTGCTTTTCCAAATAATAAATGGCAAAAATGTGACAAAAGCCAACTAAAACCTGTATTTTTGGCAGCAGTGCGTTAAAAAATCGTATCTTCCACACTATTGATCTGTGGATTAAGCGAACACTCCTTCCAGAATGGGGCATGGCAAATAGTAATCATGTGATGCCGTCACAGCAGGTTAGTAAGCGATAGCACAGAATCTCTCGCTTATAAGCCTGCTTCCAGGTAGACCGTTTTGTTTGCTGGGTTGGAATTGGGAACCAACATTACTTATATTGGCATCGGATAACACTTACAACCCTGTACTTTCATTATTATCATACCAACGATTAATGCTAAATACCTTCACTAGTAGTCACTTCCGTAGAATAGCCACCGTAAGATATAATTTTCTTAATTGAAATGAAAAGAAAAACAGTTATTTTAACTTTAACTATAGGATTTACAATCGTTAATAGTTTTTATCGGCCTTGAGTTCGATTTGACTTATTAAAAATTAAGAAAGATTTTTCTTAGATTGTTTTTAAGCAGCAGCGCGTAGCCATCCTACCACTTCCAGTTTTATCACAAAAAAAAAAAAAAAATCTTTCATAATTTCGAGGAAGTGAAATCGAACTCAATTATACGTCGGATTCCTAATTTTTCCCACTGTAAACTGTGTGAAACACTGGCTTAGAATTTTTTACGTTTTGCGACGTTCTTGTGTTTTGTTAAATGTCTCTTTCTAAAATTTTTTTTTCACGCTTATAACTTAGTTGGGAAATTTTAATTAAACGTTTGTATTTAAAGTTTCAACTTTATGGGATTTAAAAAGATTACAGTTTATTATTTAAGCCTTTTAAAGTTGGTCAGTCATATTAAGAGCCTCAATAAAAACAAACTCTAAATGTAGTTGATGTAAAATTCAGCAACTTTATTATTTTGGAAAATTTAATTAGCAATTGCATGCCAGACTTGACTGTTTTATTTTCATTAAGAAATTTCTAAGATATTTAAAGTATAACATACTTAAGGTTTTAATAGCTCAAACTAAAAAAGAAATGTCACTGGTGTTGTACAGATGTGTGTATGTGCACAGCGATGACACATTTACATATATTTAGTGGAGTGGATACAGTAGAGCCAAACAGAATAGTTTTCGAGTTTTTCGTATTTGCTACTGGGATTATAATAATTAAATGATATTATATTACGGCTTTGAAGAACATACATATGTACGTAGTTACGTAATTTGATCCGATGCCGATATATCGGGGATACTTCAGGCTTTCCGATGTACGTGTAGGTCAAGTAAACTTTACTTCTATTTATTTTGAGTGTATTCTTATTTGATGCAACATTATTAATAGTGTTAGTATTTTTTTTTTTTTTTTGCTTATTTTTTGTTGGAGATACACTGATTTGCAAAAGTTAATGACTGAAAGCAAAAACAACCAAATCTCGCAATGAATACGCACCTTTTGAAACAAACTTTTACTTTTTTTTTATTGTCTAATCATTTACAATTCGTTGCCCTTCATAATACGTGGCCACGAAAAAAACTAAATTTGAGAGAAATATAGTTTTTTGCTGCTTTTAATTGTTGGAACAAAACTTGAGCGATCAAACAAATCCAGTCAAACGCTTATACATACATGTGTAAAAGAAGCTTGATTTATTTGAAGCGTGAGAAAACACGAATGTGTTAAAATGTATGATAGCAATCATAAATATTTATATGAAAAAGGAAACAAATGATGTCCCCATTTGTTGGAAAAATATTTTGCAAAAATCATTTCAAAACCTTTATGCAAATATTTGTTATTAAACAACGTTTAGTATTAAACAACAATACAAAACTGGGTTATAAATAAGTTTTGACATTTTTTGTTTCCAATTCATTTTTGAATTAAAATATCGCTTTGAAAAATCTAAAATTGTAGTTTCTTTCGTTTTCTTCAGTTATCGTGCACTTGAATTAACTAGTTTCTCTGGTTAATTAAATTTATGGCAAAAAATGATGAGTTTGCATGATGAATGCAACAGATAAACCAGGCAACGAAATTAAGCAAGTGGCGTTTTAAGCATTTTAATAATTTCGTAATAATTTCACACATAATTAGCAAACAAAATAAAGGTGGGAACGAACTCATAAGCTCATCGCCACCGCCACCGCCACCGCCATCACCGTCCTCATCATCACCATTTTTACCGTCTTTAAACAAAAACCGACAGCAAAATTAAAATGTCAACAAAATGCCAACCAAACATACAAGCAATAAATTTTGTACTTTTTGCATGTTTGCAAGCACATGCATGCATGCATGCATGTGTGTGCATCGACGTGTTGAGGAGTATGTACTTGGCTTGGCTTAATACATTTGCAGATACATACATACATACATACAAAAAAACATATGTGCATACATAATTTTATGATTATTTTTGTTAGTTTAAGGAACTGAAAGTCTGTTCTTCCTGATTATAATTTTTAAACTGTTTTAATGTATGTATACGTTGCCACAGATTTGAAGTTTTGCTTTAAAAGTCAGTTTAATCATAAAGTTTTTTAAGATTTTGTTTTCGTTAACAGAGCGGGTTTGAGTGTTCGTGCTGGCACTCGTTCAATTGGCTTATTGAATCAGATGTGTGTATGCAATTTTCATTAACAATTGTAATTTTTCACTTGAATTAATTTCATTTTTTCTCAATAATGATGAACACATTATTATACATACATACATATCAATGTATGCATGCACTATTTTTCATATTATTAATAAAAATTCAGTGTGCTAAAAGCATAATGCTTAAACACATACGGTAAATTAAGGATGACGGTGAATGAAACTTACAAGTTGCCCGCTTGAATGTTTTGCGAACTAAATTAAATTCTATGATAAAATAATGTTGCAATTTTCTAGGCAAAAAAAATTTGCAAACATTTTAAAAGTGCACCTGAAGACTACTTTTTTTGAGAACTTCGTCTCATCATTTGATGAGTGTCATTCATATAACAATATTCTACGATATCTACTATAACTGACTCGTGTGATTGTTGTTAAGTTTTGTTACGTTTATCATATCGCAGACTTGACTTACCATAGTTGTTTAAGAACTACGTATGTACATAACTACATTGTACTTTTGTCCAGCAATGGTTTACGGAAATTCCTTGCAATTCTCCTGTATATCTGATGCTGTGGACTAGAGCAGAGCGCCACAGTTATTAAATATTCGACATATTTCATCAATCGGTTTTAAAAAAACCCAGCTTCAACTTATTTTTTTTTTAATAAAAATTCCATTTGAATAACGATTTAAAAAAACAAACAAATTGTTTTTTTTTTTCAACAAAAAAGCTGGGCTCCAAACTCACTTGCTTCAAGAGAGAAATCATTCGATGTTGTTAAATCTGAGCTGAGGAAGCGCAATAAGTCTACACTGGCTTAAGAGTATGTCGTTTAAGGGCAAACCTAACCTAACAGTTTAGCTCGGAATGCGATTTTGCTAACTCTACAAATATGCCGCCTCGAAAGCAGCAAAACGAACTGTTTTGCACTTCCGCAGCAACATTTACAAGCTGTGTGAACTGATTTTCATATGGAAATATTTGCCGAAAAAGAAAAATTAAGCAAGTTAAATCTTGCTGCACTGCACGTCATCAACAATATGAAATAAATGGCTGCTGTATACGAAATGTGGCACCAAGTCTAAATGTAATTTAATATTTTAACTTAATGTATTTTATTGATAATTTGTTGTAATTGCATTTTTGCAGTTTTTGTCTCTTTTGCTTGTCTTTCTAGTTTATTAATTTAAATACAGCTGGTTTTAATTTTAAATTGCGGTCAGAAGTAACGGTTTGAGAAAAAATTTTGTTCAATACATTGTTGTCATTAACAATGAGTGATTATTTTTTTTCTTTTTTTTTTTTTTTGTAAAATATTATATTACCATAAATTATTTGTCTCATGCTTAAAGCAGACATGCAAAGATGGAAAATATGAATTTGCATTGAATTGGAAAGCAAATTAAGCAATTGAATTTTGTGTACGCTATTCGTTACTTCCAGCATCATGAAGCTTTATAAAGGTTTCACTGTGTCTCGTCTTTACCTTCTTCACCCTTTCTAATTATGAATAGTTTGTTTTTGTTTGTATCTCAGGTTTCGTCGTCATATCAAATCTGAGATTTATTGTTGTCAAGTTGCGAAAATACAACAAAAAAGTCACATTTGATTTTGACCATTTTTTCACTGCGTTTCCGGTTTTACAAAAATAATTTAATGAATATAATTAAAGTTATACAAGTAAAAGTAATAAAAATATATATGTAAATAAATCTTGGGTAATTGCGTTTGTCCCAATTTGAATTAATATTTCTCCATGTTAGTCGACATATTGGATTGAACTCTTTACATTGTAAAGTAGAATTTACATATTAACAAATAATAAAAATAGCAACCATAAAATTTATGAATTTTAAAGTCGTACGAAGCAACAAATATTGGTATCCATATTCCACACTTGAGTTTTAATTTGTCAGTGAGTCTATATATTTTTAGTTGTGGAAGTTTTGTCGTTTTCTTTGTTGGGGCTTTTGTGTAGTTAAGTTTTCGTTGTTTGTTTTGCATTTGCTCTTACATTTTCATTTGCGGCTTTTTAATAGCTTTGCTTTTAGTTGTTTGGCAAAAGGGGCTGCTACTACGAGTATTAACAATTTAGAAAAAAAACAGTGGAATAAAAATAAAAACAACGCTATTAATAGTAATAGCTCTTTTTCTGCTGCCATCGGTTACTGACTGAGAGACGGACTGCCTGCTGATTTAGTTTGACGTTTGTTATGTATAGCAGAGATTCCGAATTTCGTCGGAACGCGAAGCTCATTATTTAATGAATTATTAAAGAAAACTTTGTTTCATTAGTGGGACTTAAAATCAAATAATGGAAATGTTTAACATTTCGATTTTCTTCCCTTACACATATATTCAATCCAATCAGTTTTCAGATTCAAACATTTTCTACTGTTTGAACATGCAGGATAAATGCTAAACGAAACTGACATCTTTCTGTTTGAATCGATAATATTGTTTTAAGAATATTATATAACATTTTTAAACTATGTATATAGAGGTACGTACGTATATGGCTTTTTGTGACTTTCGTAACGATTTCTACTCAACATCTATTTGTTGTAATAGAAAACACAAATGCTCCGAAAGCAGCTCAACAAAGTTTCAAATGATTTGACAAAGTGGTGAAAAGTTGATCCTTTTTAAAGACTGTAATTCAGCTAAATACAACCGCTTTCTTATTGTTTCATTTTTTTTCCTGTGAAATCGCTGAAAAGAAGATATTTTCATACTTTGTTTCATAATTAAACGACTTGATAGTTTTAGCTTGCTTTATAACAGTCACACAGCATACTCTAGAGAACATGCAGCTCTACTACACAAATACATTTTCTAAGCTTAGCTGAAGTAAAGTAAAATCTTGATGTGCTTTGTGTGTGTTTATTTTGGAAAATGAAACATTGTTTTAAAAATAAATATTGCAAAACATTAAAAAAATAAAAATAAAAAGGATCTTAAGCTTGTAATAACCAAATCTCATTTTCAATAGCAGCCATCAAATTTCTGATGTTAGTATCTATTTCAAATGATTTTCTAAGCTCAGCTTTAAGAGGTACTGTGTAGCTGTAGTTGGTTCCAATCTGGGAATAATATATGTAGGTACATACATACATACATAAAATATAAAAGTTTAACATACACACGTTTGCCTACTTACAGCAAACGCAGCTATAAAAAGAATAGGCCTTGGACTGAAATCTTGATAAATACCAGAAAACAGCGGTGTAGAAAACGGTACAAGTTCTTAAGTAGATTTTAATCGAAAGCGAACAAACCACGCTTTGGTGTGAATGGGCTAGAAAACGGTAGAAAGTGTTTACATTAAAAACGTGTGAAATAATGTTCCTGTCTTCCACTTAAAAAGGGATTCGATTTCGAGCACTTGTTGCCAAGTGAACTCATGTTTAGTTTTATTTTATTAAAATGTTTCAAATTTTGAGGAGTGAACGAACATAAAGCGGATGTAAATTTGAAAAAAATAAAAACACTTTGAGAACGTCTGCACTGTTGTTACAATATTTATACTTTTTGCAGCTTTTGCTTTGCCCAGTTCTTCGTTCGTTAATACTTTGGAGTCTAGTGTTTCGTAGCATAAATTCAAAATAGCGGTAAACACGATTTATTTACAATTTTTCATGTTTCTTTCTTCTTATTTATTGTTTTGCTGTTGGGGTTGTGAAGAAGCTTAGCAAAACTTAACTTAACTAGTCCATCGTAGACCGCACATCCAACTAGACACAAAAATCGTTCGAAATACGGAAACTTTTCTAAATGAACTTGAAAACATAAAATCAATTTTTAAATTGCAAACAAAGAGATAGTGGAAAACAAAATAAGTGCAACAATTAAAAAAAAAAAAAATCAACAAAAAGAAACTGTACATCAGCAATCGCTTCAATTTTTAAAGTTTTGAAGCCATTGGATAGAAAACCAAAATGGATAACTAAGAACTTGAGTTCCTGTAAGAGAAGTCATTTAATTTGTTCACTCTTAAATAGACTTGAAATCAGAAGGACACAAAGAGAAATATAGATTTCCACCCCTTTTTAAACGTTTTCTCTTCAAATTTTTTCATTGTTCTCTCCACTGCTTCTAAGACAAAGTGCTTCACTTGAATGTGTATATTTTGTTTTACGCTTTAGTAACATGGGTCTAAATGATTTTGTTTCATTATTTTATGGTTCAGCTCAGAACCTTAACACATCGTCTTCGCCATCGACGTTTTTGTCGTCGTCGTTGTCCTCCCCAACAGATGTGGAAAATTCATTAACGTTCCATAAAACAACACTGGAAATGTTAAAAAACCATAAGAATTCGAAACTGCCAAAATTTAATTTAAATGATTTTTCCACAAGTGACGTGAAATTTTCGCGAAATGTAACATTGACATCAATGAAAACACCACGACAAAAAGGAATATTATTAAGTGGTAGTGGTGTTGGAGGAAATGGTGGTGAAAATAGTGATTGTATTAGTGGTGTTTGTGGTGGTAGTGGTAAAAGTGGTAGAAATAACAGAAAAGCAACGAGCTCAAGTGCAATACATAAACTTCATTCATCTTCATCATCTGTATCTTTATCAACGGCACAATCGAATGTCAAAACGAGTGCGACTGCTGCACTTGATGCAGCTTCAGTTTCAACAATCTGCACTTCATCGTCAACAACTACAACAACTTCCGCAGCAGTTGCTCAAACGTGTCCCAGTGCTGTCGAAATGGATCTACTTAAAGCTCCTGGTCTACGCAAGAAATCTTCGTTCTTGTGGAACTCTTTTCGCATGCCACGCAAACAAAAAGGAGGTGAGTCACGTGACTAAGAGGACTATATAATTGAAGTACTTTTCTAATTGTGTTTGTGTTAAAAAGAAAAATCAATTAATATGTATTATGTGAATTGTGTATTCTACGAGAAATGTTTTTCTTTTATCTGAAACGTTATTGTTAAAATGAATTCTTCCAAATCGGACGGACAAAAAGTAAATAACGTTTTCTTTGCCTGCTTGATAGAGAGAGTTCCATGTTAATGGTGTTTTTCATTTATTACTTTTTGTTTTGCTTCATATAAAATAATAAATGATTAATTATGAATTCGCTTTTCTGCTGTTGACCATCTTCTTAAATGCTTTTGTTCTACATGAATAAGTTAATAATTCTTGTGTTTTGCTGTATTCACAATTTAAATGACCCACTTACTTCAATCAACTATTATCGTCCGGCCAAATACGAAAATGGTTTGCGCTGAAATTCAAAAGGTCCCAACCGAATAGAGTACTGAAATGTTCTTAGGACTTCCTTTGTTGCCTGATCTCCTGATGTGCGCTGAATTTGTTTTCTCATCGGAAAAATATTAGTGAAGCTCGGTGTTCAGGGCAGATGATCTGAGCAAACCGAATAAATTGAAACGACTTGCATTAAAATCGCGCATTTTCAATTTTGGTAGCGCTTTGCACTAATACTGAACTCCCCTCTCGTTTGTACTCCAAATATCAGTCATGGTCTGAAAGTCCGGTAAAATCTTAAGAATAATGATAGCTTGGAAATGGTTTTAGAATGGATTGCTGTACAATTCGAAACATGGAGCAAACGTGAGTTGAAATATTTTTTCATGTATTTGGTGTAAAAAAACTTATATAGTTTATAAGATTATTTCCGACACATCTCTGTCCGCTCATTCATATCATCTTAACTCTACCACACAGAAAGTGTATTTTTTCTTTTTAATTTGAAATTATCAAATAAAATTTCAAATGCTGCAATTCTGTCTAAAATTGAATGATATTATTCCCGCTGTAATTCCAGTTGCTTCTCAGATTCTGTAAATTGGAAACCCAAAAGGGGTTCACCGTGAAAAAAAACTTGGTTTTGCAACACAATTTTCCTTTTTTGTTTTTCAAGTCTGAGATGGTTCCGTTATTTTTGAAATAATAGATTCAGAACAACATGCTATGTAATAATGATTGCACTTAAAGAAAACTTGGTTAAAGATTAATTAGATTAGGATTATTTGTCTGGCAACTCTACAAATATAATTAACTAATTTCATGTCCGATCCTAAAACCGTGTGAAAGCACAGTGTTAGAAAGTACCCAAAAGTCTATGAAAAATGAAATAGTAAATTCATTAAAAGTCAACGGTCGCCAACGAAAAATAAAATATTAATGGAGAACATGCGTCTCATGATCTGGTCACTAAATCGTATGAATAATATTTTGCACACCCATCCATTGGATGTTGAAGGAAAAATCTTCAGAATGGTACAAATGGCGGATCTCAAAGTGAAGAATTTTATATTCCGTGTCGTGGACATTTTTTTCTGGGTCTAAATATACCTTATTAATTGTTTTCTGTTCGTTTTGCTACTAAACTCGCCAGTAGACTCGAAAAAATAATAGAATAAGTAGTAAAGTTTCAAACATTTTCTTAAATAATAAATAAACTCAATTTTGATTCTTTCGAAAACACAAATCGTAGTAACTGACGGCTGTTCGTGGCTTGAAGGTTGTTAAGAATAATCATGGGAATAATAGAATATGTAATAAAGTTTGAAACAGTTTCTTAAGCTTTTTCGAGTCTACTGATGTACCCAACTCATCAATGCACTTGTATCTTAAAGCTAATAATAATTAAATTTATTTATGAATAAATTCCTATTTTTTATGAGAACAGTTTTATTTTCTAACAAGTATTTTTTTAAAAAACAACCGTTGGCAAAACGTAGTACATACATATTTTTGCTTAGTAAATTTTTCATGGGTGCGAAAATTGAAGTGTACATAAAGGCGGGCTCCTGCAGCCAAGTACGCTTCTTGGTTTTTTTTTTTTCAACAAAACCGAAGTAATATTTATGCGATCAGAAATAAACTTTGCATTCAATAAGGCCAATAAGCTTCTCGATTACCAGAGAAGCTTTAATTAAGCGTAATGTTCACTTCAAACCGTTCCGTGCTTCATATCTTATCGAAGTTCTCAGGAAATGCATATTTAAATAAATATAATATCATGTAGGGGTTGTATTGCAGTGGCCGTATAATGTTTCTGGGTTGCTTCAAACATCTCCAGAGTCTCCTAATCATAGTCCCATTGACTACTTTTGTGATTTTTGAGAGAAAATAATTCATCAGCACACCATGACAAACAAGGGGGAAAGTTCTAAGAAATGCTATACAGGTAGAGTGGTCTTGGATCACAGCTGAGGAGACACAGAGGTTGCAAACAGGCTAAATTTAGTTTTTTCAAGCATGCCAGGTACCCAAATAAAGGGTTGCTTATAAATTGCCATATCTTTTATGCCTTTGGAGCGAAAGTTAATGCATACTTTTTCGTGGCAATACTTGTATATTTACAATGTAAAATGCTGGTGTTTGTAACCATAGATCTTGAGAAAGTTTTCTATGAAAATTAATTCAGTTTCGATGAAATGTTTACGTCTCATTTTTTATATGACATATAATTACTTTGTGGTCTATATGGGCATATAAATGTTTACCTATAAATTCGTAATTTTTGTGCAAAATCAATTTTATTTGGCCCGTGCTCAAAGGTTTTTCAAAATTCAGAATATAGCACATATGTATAGGGTACTTCATATGTACTCGTACTTTTGTTATACGACAGATTTATGATACAAACAATGCGTTTTTTTTTTTCTAAATACTTGTGTGTAGTTGTGTGCAGAATGTATTATGTATAGTGTACAACAAGTTACATACAAGCATACTTTCATATGCACTTATCTACGTATGTACATAGCACGTATGTAGTAATAAGAAATAAAAAGAAACAAAAATACGTATCACTAGTTTTTGTCATATTACAAAATAAGAGAACGCCTGAAACAAATTGCGCATGACCGAAAAAGAGCAAAACAAATCGGATAAAATATAACAATTCTACCGGCTGTCATCTTTCATATTCGTACCAAGACTCATTTCCAACTCACCATACTTTCTAATTATATTTAGAAAAATTTGCAATGTTTACAAAAAAAGGTTAAATCTCATGTGATTTTCAATTTGTAGCTCTTGATTGTTTTATTACTCAAAGCTGCATATGCTGTACGTAGGAATGTAAATATATGTAATTTTGCTACATTTCTACGGCAACAACAACACTGTCAACAGCGTAATTAAAGGATGACTCATTTATGTACAGATGTATGTACATACGTCTATGTTTTTATAGTCAGGATTCCCTTATTTGTACACTCAATATGTACGACATTGTGCACCGCAAAAGGGTGCTTGTAAACTTCATTTGTCTCTTTGGTAATTTTTTACGCACGAGAAAAAAAAAACGTTTCTCCCCAAAATAAGGTTGCGTAATACGTACTGATATGTGGCTACGAATGGTTTGTGGCTTAAAAGAAAATAAAAGCGAAGGCAAAAGTATCTGAAAAAGGATACCAATGACACAGTGACATTCATTGAGAGCGGCTGCCATGGCAGTCAGAGAACATTCGTTTTCTACAAGAAATAAACAAACCCTTAGCAATGATTTTTAAACTGTAGAAAATCGAAAGAAAACACAAAAAAACAATTCCATCCCAACCTAATTAAGTCAATCTCAGGAGGTGTCCTTAAATTAAGTACGGGCCTGCTTTCAAGTGCACTTAATTTTGGGCAAACTTTTTTTTTCTACGTTTTCATATTTCTGTGTTTTTAAAATTTTTCTTTTAATCACTTACTTCCTTTTTACTGTCCCTCTTTTATTTAAAATAAAATAGTAATCTGGTTACCTCACGACTCTGAAGTCAGTCACTACACCAATCCAACCGTCAAGAGAATTAGAAATAATAGAACAACAAGCCATTAAGTAGAGCATACTTAAAGAAATTTCTACTGATTTTAAGTCATTTCGGCTCGTTTTCGTGTTACTAAAATCAAGAAGAAAAAACTCAAGTTTAGCTACTGAGCTTAAGTCACATCATACACATACATATGTACATGCAATCTTTCGTTAAAGGTCACTAAGTCAGCGACGACTACGCACATACATACGTATGTATTAAATTTCTTTTGAAAAATAAACGAAATGTCATGCGAAAGGTACTTTCTGATAAGCGACACCTTTAATTATATGTAAAGTATTTTCGGGTTTAAAAAGGCATTGTAATCTATATCATTGCGAAATTAATAAAATTAATTCTTAGAAGAAAGGGCATCTATTTGATGAATAAAGAAATTTTTTTTTGAAAAATTAAAAACGTGGCTAAGATGTCATGAGATCTGTCTGCATGGATTACAAATTAATTTTTGAAATATCTTCCGTATACCAACTAATTTCCTCCTTTTATACGTCTAACTACCTGTATGCCTACCAGGCTTGCTCTCTCACCAATACAAATGCATTTTTACTCGTTTTAATTTTGGACATCAAAGGCTCAGTTCGAGCTTTTCGAGCTTTCGAGTAGTTGTTTGACAATGAAATACTATCAGCACGAAGTAAAACCGCATTTACTCCATTTAGCGATTTTATTGAGCAGTTTGTGCTTATGGGTTTCCATATAATCCAAAAATTAGTGAGCCCCCTTAAAAAGAGCTTGCATATATGTATGTGGAACAATAGTAGCCAAGAGTCTGCCAAATAAATTATGCTTCGTACGAAAAAAAAAAAAAATATCGGCGAGAAAAACAAAGGGCTGTCGGCCATGCATCTGACTTCTCCAGGGACACCCTGGAAATCTGGTGTTAGTATTTACTAAAAGAATGTTGCTGACATATATTAGAATGTGGAGGAATCTCTGCTGAATATTACGTGTTTTAATTTTGCTTAGGCATTTTGCTTTATTTGAGAGTTCATTCTAAACTGCTTAATGGACAGAAGATAACTTTTGTGATTTTTATTCCCTTGTTTATCCTTTAGCAAATACTTTTATATCCACATACTTACATATATGTACATTAGGGCACTTCTATTAAGCAATCGATATTGTGCCATTGATTCTTCCATAGCTTTTGGCATGAGAAAAAAAGTTCCACTACGACGCATCAAAATATCATTTTCAAGACGACCGAATTTTAATTTTTTGTAATGGAGTCCCCGTAAGGAGGCGTGATATTGTCATACTAGAAGTTTTTTCCCCTCATGCCAAAAGCTATCGAACAGTCGATGGCACAATATCGATACATGTTTGTGCTTACAAATCGACAGATTACACAGTCTGTTTCAAGAAAATAAAATTTATGAAGGATTTAATTTTACCAAATATGTATATATTTTGCTCTTTTTGTAGGCATACATACATACATATGTATGTATATGTTTTCTTCTATGAAAACATTTGGCAATAGAATCATTGCATAAAATAAAGTAATTGAATGAATATTAGTAAATGCAAGTTCAGTGTTCACACATATATGTGTATGTGTGTATGTGTGCTTATCTGATTTGAAATCTTTAAACGATATTAGGAATGAAGCAATATTTGAAGTTGTTTTTACTGCCAATTGAGTGCGTCTGCGATTTGTTTGTAGATAATTTTTGCGTCTAGGTTTCTTTTTCAAGTGCATGTAGATCTCTCAAGTGGAATTAAACAATGCCCATTAAAATTTCCAATGGCATCCATAAAATAATTTTATTTCATGGTGGGTTCGTAGAGAAAACGTAATTGCGATTATTTTGAAATATTTCGAATGCTACTAAAACTGAAAAAGAAATAATAAAAATGGAAAATAAAACTGCATTAACTGTTACTTCAGTTTCAAAATAAATTAATGTACTTTCATTCAAACAAATTAAAAGCTTGCAGAGAATACAACCAAAAAAAAATATTTCAATATAGATCGTCTATTTTTAATCTGTTTTAAAGCAAAATCTTCCAAAAGCAAACATTCAAGGAGGGCTTTTGCGCTTTATTAAATAACATTACATTCAGTTGCATTTGAAGTATTATTGATTTTTTTCAAACACTCCACATTAAAATGTTGTGCTGATTTTACTTTTTCACCTTTTTCATTAAAAGTTATTTGAAACGTTCATCTCTTATTAATGCTTTTCATACTTCGCATTAAATAAACGCTGTTTATGCCTGATTTCTTATCTTTCTTGACGTTTACCATTTTACCAATTTTTCAAGTTGCACTTGTAACCATTTGTAGCTGTCATCACTATTAACCAGTTGGATTGTTATGTTCATCATTATAATATTACGAATTGCTGTGTCTGTGGTTTCCCAAAAGTGGCCGGGATTAAAAGCCTCCATCAACGTGTTTTTTATTTTGACTAATAACGATTAGTAAGCTGCATATTTGAGACCATATTACGATACAAATGATTTCGTTACAAAAATGCTGTATGCATATACATATGTATAAGAAAAATGTACTTTTATTTGACTGCGTTTTTTCCCCTAAAAGATTACAAAAATTTCAACTCAGGTATTGGTATAATAATATTTTGAATTCTTTTGTAATTTCTCAGATTGCAGATGCTGCTTTCTTTAGTCAATATAAAACCTATTTTTCCTTGTCAAAACGGGTTTCACAACGCTGGTGCCTTATTTAAGTTAGTGCCAAGTCTAGCTTTGTCAAAAAAAAAAAGGTACGGAGAAAATTACAATAATAATCTGACTAGACATACATATGCACGTCAAACTAGTAGACCGCCTCGATTTCGCACGGTTATACCAACGTTTAAACATTTTCGATTTACCGACTTTTTGCGAAAAGTTTCTAGTCGTGTTTGTTACTAGAAACAATTTTTTCGTTCGCGTGCAGAACAATTGCATCTCAGCTTTAATTTCTAGAATGATTTTAGAATGTATTTCAACTACCACTGAATATATTTTTCGGAATTTTAATCGAAATCGCATGGCACTATATTTTAATCTGAAAAAAGTTTCAAAGTCAAGTAAGTGATTCCGTCAGAAATCGCGCATCAATCTCCAATTTTTTTATTTTTTATTATCAATATTGACCCAAAATATGTAAGTGTGTATGTGTATACATCTACTTTGTTGTAATTGAAATGAGAATTGAAGAAATTTTTAACGAATCACAAACTTGTGCATACCCTTAACGCTTCACGCAAAGAAAAAATATGTTGAATTATCGCTGCGGCAACAATGTTATGTTCTGTATAACAATAATGTGAATGGAAATTTGTAGTATGATCAATGCAACCATATAATGCGGGTGCAGTCATATAATTCGAGTGTTTACAACCATATTGTGGTTGCCTGTAATCATAACATATTCAAGCATATATTTCAACAACAATTCCTCTTCCAATACATATTTTTTTCTGTGTGTTTTTGTGAGGGATACGACAGTGGATGTGATCTCATTTTTCCAGGTCGTCGAGATTCAAAAATGTTTGCTTTCGAATCATGATGGGCCTTATACTGAATAGCAGGTGAACTATGTCCCATAAACTAATGAATTGTTTAGCTTTAGGGCCTTTGTTCACAACAGCATTTTGAGTACGAACAATTAAATGATAACGGACACGAAAAATTCAAATATTTTTTGTTCATTTTTTAATAACACTTAAAAAGGCCAACAGAAAGTCTTTATATTTAATTTATTGAAACGGTTTAATTAATCCATATTTATGTGCTTCTTTTGATATTTGTACATATGTATGTATGTAAAGACATTAAGCTAAATGAATACAAAAAACAATTTAGGCTAAAGTAAATACTTGTACAACTTAATAAAAATAAAGAGAAAAAGAAAAAGAATAAGAGTTTGGAGAAAATAATCCATTTTACACAAATAAATAAATCATGAGTGACTGAACAAGTTGTGATACGAAGAATAAATGTTACGAGCACAATACAGTTAAAATTTTCATTTTTTCTTTTGCAATTGTGCCAGCATGCCTTAGTGCATTATGCATCATGCATGTGCATCAGGTACATGCAATAAACATTAATCAGCCTGCCGCAACAGTAACAGGTATCTGCAACCAGCAGTAGTAGAAGAAACGCAGCAAGCTTAAAGTCATTAGTACAAATGAGCTGCTACAGCCGCTTAAACTTTTGTTATTTTGCAGCAAAAAGAAGTTACAAATTTATGGCGTCTATTTGTTTGGGGCTTCTTTAATTGTGGTGTGCTTCTGCTGCCGCCACTACCGACTTCATGGTGTTGCACTACCAGCAACGAATGTGTTTGTGTGGCCAGTCAAGTGTAAACAAACTTTGTTTTATTGCAACAGAAACATATATATTTTTTTTTTTTTGCTGAGAAACCCGTTAAAAATGTTAGAGATCTTGAACAAGTGCTTCTTAAAGTTTCTGCAATTTTCATGCACAACATTCACTACTCACTCGTAATAATATTTCTTGGAGATTACGTTTGAAGATTAGAAAATAGTTTTTTTTGTTGTTGTTTGCGTTGTGTGGGTGCATGCAACTTTTCATCTGATAACATTGAACTTGTAAATCGCTTTTGCCCCAACACTGTTTCTTACTCTTAATTGTCATTCATAATTTTTCTTCTCGTTATGATTCCATAAGATTGAGCTACGCAAGATGTTGACGGAAAAAAATTGCTTAAATACTCAAATATGAACTTAATTATTTATTTGCTTTAAGAGCCAATTGAAATGTATTAATTCAGGTCCAAAAATATAGAACTTTTTGAAAAATATCTATATTTTTGGATCTGAATTAATATATTGTTTAAATACTTTATGTTTATGTTTAGGACTCATATCTGCTCCGACACTCAATAAATATGATTATGGAAAAGAAAAAAATATTTGTGTTTCTTTTGTTGAAATAACCGTTTTAATTGCATCATAAAGAGTGATGCTATACTGAATGCGAGGACTGCTGTCTTTAGGCGGCTGAATTGGAAAGCCTTAAAGACTCAAGTGGGCATCAAGCTACCTGAAACTAAGGTACGAAAGTACTAAAGAGATCTGTCAGTGCAACGTACCTTAAGAGTTTGGGCGCCGACAAAGAAGGTGATTGACTGTGGGCTTTTGATGTTCATGCAATTACAGAGCTGTCCGCTGTAATGCTCAAATACCGCAAATATGCAAGTAGAGTTGAAAGCACTCTGTTTTGACTGTGATACCAGTCTTGCGCGTCAACCACTTCTCTTTAGTAGTCAGTACATCCATGCACTTGCCAGCTCATCTATTTCCTTCTTTGTCTTTTTGAGACGGTAAAACAAATTCATTAAAAGTATTTTATGTTCGTTTTGAGAGTAGTGTCACCTCTTTTCGCAGTAAATTGTAAAAATATTTTGCTTAATTGTAATGCAATCCATCGTAGTACACTCACAAGTAACTCTTAAGCTCTTATCAAACTATTCGTTCAATTTACGAATTTCCTTACTTCCACAATTATGATTGTCTCATTTGTCCCACCAAAATGTGTTTGCCATCGTTCTTTAATTTGTTGCTGTCAAGTTCACATAAACCAAAACTTTGCTTTTCAAAAGGAGCCGAAACCTTTCTCAGTTTAAAGATTTGTACTACTTGAACTTAATGACATAACTTGGCAGTGTAGAGTTATAACGTGGCGGCAACCTTGTTGTTCACTTGTTTATTGTTGTTGGTTGTTTTCGTTGTTTGTTTGTCTGTTGATTTTCGCAATGATCCCATCGATGCACAGCGTTTAGCTAATTGCTTCTTCATTGAGCTTGACTTTAGTTGGCGATACTGATGTCAGTATTTATTGGTATCGTGGTTGCAGCAATTTTAGACTCATACACGTTGCACTCACTGTTTGATGTCGTTGGTTGTTTGTCTCCGTTGATCTTTTGTTATTCAATTGTTTAATTAATGTATGGCTGAAGCTTTTTTTTATTAGCTTTTTAATGTTTGCAAAGCATCAACAACATGGCAAGTTTGTAGTCACTGTTGTTCAACAATGTTTCCAATGTTTAATTGCGGTTAATGAATGTGCTCAGATCGTACGGGGCTTGGTTTTTGCACAGTTGCTTTGTGTGTTGCTCTCGGTTGTCTGGGAGGTAAATTTGTGCATTCATGCCTCAAGAAGTTGAGAATTTTCATCTCAATCGCAACAAAATGGTTACTGCAGTTGTATTATTTTTTAGTGTTTGAATGAGATCAGTGAATGTTGTCTCAAAAAATAATTGTTGATGAAGGTCAGTGTTTCGATTTAACAAGCAAATGTAAGACTTATAATTGCTCTTTACTGAAATGATTTTAAAATAAAAAATTTACGTATGTTTTAAATAGCAGTGCAATATTTAATGAACAATAAGCATTTTTGAGCTTTGACAAAATGAAAGACAAGAAGCAGTTCTCAGCTAAGACCGCAAATCCGCAATAATAGAGGCCGGAAAACTTTTTTAAAAACAAACACGAAAATAACATGCAGCTGATTCATATTCGTGCGAGTAAAAGTAAACAAAGTTTTTGGAAACAGTTTCGTTTATCTGAAAGCAAAACAGGGTTGAGAAGAATATGAAATGCTTTTGAAAGTATTACATCTCTGTTGAAATCGATCAAATCTACGAACTTAGTATTATGGCAAGAATGAGAATTGCTCTTAAAATTTCATTTAATAAACTTGGCAGATTAAGAAATATAATCGTTGCCGTAGCAGAGTTTTTCTCTTTCACAACACAAAAAAATTAAGCTTCCTAAATTTGAAGTACTCATTCACCAATATGCATAATTTTTAAATAAATAGTTTTAATTTGTATACGCAGTGTTGTAATTTTTCCTTGATCAAACAAAAGCATTATTCATGAATGAAAAGTTTTCCAAATCTGGAATGTTTCTCATAAAAGTATTTTAAACTGTGTCGTAATTAGCAAACCCAACAAGTTTTTGTGGTAAACTTCAGTGGAGAGTGAATGCCTTGCGATAACTAATATTATCTTCTTATTTTTGGGCAATTGATCGCGTATGTTGGCGGACATTGCATTCGATCACAATTTTGTACTTTATACAATGGCAATGCCTTGAAAAAATGCAAAAAAAAACTTAACGATCTTTATTATCATACAACCAATTTAATCACCCCCCCCCCCAACCCCTTTTTTTGTTTTTCTACATAACAGCCGTAAATCTGGCAAAAATTATGATTTTCAGTATTACTTTTTCCATCGAAAAATTTTTCGTTTATTCTGCTGAACTCTATTGCAATTGGTTGCTGGGTAATTTATTTCACTATGATTGCTGATCATTTGCGTACTTAAGAGTAAACTTCTGAACTTTAAAGCACACAATGACCAATATGACGTCATTGCGTTTTTGTATTGTGGTGAATAAATACGAATTATGAACAATTTTGTTACGCATTGAGTCAAACAAGACGCAAACAACAAATGAGTTTTGTAAAAAAAGCAAAACTTTTAGAGAGAATTCACCAGCACAAAGAAGCCCTGAAATACTGATTAATAAGAAACAAAACATAATGCAAAAGGGTGTGTTTATCATGAATAAGTTTTTCAGTAGTTGCTGATCTGTCAGAGAAAAAAGCTTTTCAAGAGGGTGGAAAATAAAAATACTTGAGATTGCAGCCTGCTTTCATTTGGCTCAAGATCAATTACAAAATATCGATTTGTTGCTGGCGCTTTTGAATTTTGTTCACCATTTATTTCTCTGTGGAATTCGTTTGTGAGTGTGTCCAGTCCATGCGCCGCGTTATGGGCACAACAAGGCACAGCAACCTTAAATGAAGAACACGTTTTGCTCCGCACTTGTGTCCACATCTCGTGTACAAATGATCAGGCCGACGTGGTGAGAAAAATAAATATAAATTAAAAAATAAAAAACGGCAAAAATAATAAAAATTAAAACGTCCACTAACTAATCAGTGGTGTACAAGATACTGTCGCGGTTACAATTAAAGACGCTCGCGAGACGATGACAAATCATTTAAATATATGTACAATTTTAGTTTTCGGTTGTTGGTTTGACATTTCTTTTCTATATTCTGGCAAAAAGGGAATGACGCATCTAATTTATATGTAATTTAAAATTATTGCATTCGTTACATCAAGATTAACTCAAAGAATCTATAGAATAGTAATGCAAAATTTAAAAGGAATAGATTGATGCGAATTAAGAAATATGCAAAGGACATGGAAGGGATGTGTTCAAATAAAGTGAAATAACTGAGAAATATGTGTGTATGCAACTGAAGTTCTGCATTACAATTAGGCGCGCGTTGCTCAAGTTTCTATTGCGTATGTAAGTGCGTGCGGTGTTTGTAATTAAGGACAAATACAAAATAGCCCTTGTCTGGTGCCTGCGATTAGAATTTTATTTGTGATTTTTCGAGTTCTTTATTGTGGAAAATTCAACTGGGCTGATATCGTGCACCATAACAAATGTAGACTGTGAAGATTTATAATAATTTCGTTATATTGCAATGTTGGTGAATATTTCTGTATGTTGTAGAAAAAGTAACAAAAGTATGTACATATGTATGTATATGACAAAAAACTAAAATGAAAGGAAAATATTAAAATTTCCCTTCAGAGGAAAAGTCAAACAAATTAATAAGAAATAAAACAACGAAATTCTATTTATGTACATATTTTAAAAATTTATCTATTCAAAATAAAATAAATACAAAATTAATATTCCTTTTGAAAAGACAATGCACATCCTGAGAAAAATATATATTTTTGGTTGTAAAAAATTTATGTTTCAATAAACCAGAAGATATGTTGGTATTGCCCGTAAAGTATGCATCAAAAACATCGAAATATCGGTTTAAATTCACCTGCCACATTTTCGCCAATTCGTTCGTTAAGATTCGCTTTCAGAATAAAATATTCAAATGAAAAGCAACGAGAAAAAAGTTTCCGTAATGTTAACTGGAGTCTAAAGACAATTTCCCCTTGTCTTCAGGAGGAAGAAGTGAACTTGAGCTTGGGGGCATGCAAAAACTGTGCATTTGCTTGGAAACGCAAGTTTCGGCAAAAAGCTTACAGACGATTTTTCGCTTGCTATCAAATAAGTGCGAATGCTTATTCTCTGCCCACAACAGAAAGAACATTTACTGTCAAACTGGACATTATTAATGAGGATCTGCAAATGTGCCAAAAATCTTTAAAAACTTTTAATAGTTTTGTAAACAACAATTTCATAACTTCCAAAGAATCTCACTTAAATAATCAAAGGCAAAACGAGGGAGATCTTTTAGACTTAAAAACTATCAGACCGGATACGGAATGTAAACAATGGACTGCGTTCAACACTTCATGTATTGAAAGAGATGATGTTGGTAAGTTCTGTGTTCTACATAATTTCAAGACTAAAAATACTTGGAAACCGTAAACATGTTTCCATTAGGCGTTCGGTGTATTAAGTTTTGATTATTCGTTTTAGGTTTTAATGTGTTTTTCTCTAAAAGTGTTTACACCAAAAATTTATTATCTAAACGTGCGCCGACTTGTAGTTGTTTAAAGCTGTTGTAGACTTAATTTTCAACTTAATTATTCCATGTGTAAATGTTGTGTATGTATTTGGTTTTCAATACTCATATCGCAGGCGCACTTCAGTGTTGACACAACTAAAAATTGTTTATTTTACAGAAAGTGCAAAAAATTATTTTCGAGGTTAATAAAACATGAACGATTGAACATTTTAAGTTGTGTCAATTTTGAAATGGCATGCGATATACTGCTCCTCAAGAAATTGTGTATTTTTCTCACACCCACAGATTTATTTGCCTTTCTTCGTGTATTGACCTTGACTTACGGAAATATTTTTTTTTGCAAGTAATTTTATTTTCCATTTACTTATTTAGGTGTTTCGTTTTTTATTCTCAAAAAAAAAAAAAACACTGTTTTGCATTAAAACACGTAGCAAAAAACGTCGGATTTGTGCTTGCAAAGCCCTAACTAGAAATATGATACTTAACATGTTTTGCTCTAATTGAATTAATTGAAGCTTAAAAAATCTTTGCTTAGAAATATACATTAGGGTGGGTCGAATTAGCAATCGATATTAGGTCATCGAATTTTTGATAGCATTTAGCACGACGTATCAAACAAATCAATTTCGTGGCATCCAAATGTACACTTTTTCTGTCTTTGTATGGGACACCTACCACAGAGGCGTGGCACGAAGTCGATAAGGGGAATATTTTCACTCCCTTTTCAGTCCTAGGAGTCAAATGTATGATGAACCACCAATAATTTTTTCTCCCGCGTATTTTTTTTTTTCGAACACCCCGACCCCGTATCACGCCCTCTGAGGAGAAATCCCATACAAAAAAAAGATTTTTTTGATGGCGTAGTGGAACTACTTTTTCCTCATGCCAAAAGCTATCAAAATGTTGATGGCACAGTATCGCTGAATTTTTTTCTTACACAGCGACCCCGTCTAATTTACATACAGGTAAATTTATTGAAAATTGGGTAACAATTTTCATTCAAGAGTATATTTGATTATATGTTGTCTATGAATCTATTTAGAGTGTTTGTTTGCTGAGAGATACAGCATTACCCTTTTGAAAGATTCAATATAAAATTAAATTCATTTCAATTAAACTGATTGTTTCTCGTACGAAATTTTATTTTGCGTAATCTTGCTGACGTCACCGTCTGTCTGCTTTTTTTGTTAATGTTTGATAAAATATTTTTGTATATACATACATACATACATATTTGTTTTCATTTGTTTTGTATGTAAAAAGTTCACACAAGAAAAACTTTTGTAAAATCTCCTCTGAAAAGTTTGTTCTTCAAATCCCCGCATTATTTTAACGGAAAGTGTTTAAAATATAAACAAACACATTTTTTGTGTTGCAGTTTTCTGCGATGCCATGTGCGCAAAAATTTTATGAAAATGTCTCTAAGTAGATATGTTGAAAACACGCAATGACAACAATTTTCCAACAAGGACTATTTATAAATTATTTGCTCAAATAAACAACAATATAATAGATGGTTCAATTTAAAAGTGAGTGTAGTATGCAAGAGACATAAAAAAAAAAAAATTAAAAGAAATAAATTTTACTTTAGTTATTTTCTTGAGCTGACAGTCTTTTTTTTATTATAAGTGTATATATATAGGCTTTTTATTTATTCGAATATTCTTGTCGAGAGCGAAATGCTCTCCTTCGCATAGCTTCTGCATTTAGTTTATTAAACATCAACAAACATAAAAAAAAACACTGTCACTTTGCAATATTTACATACGCTTCAGCAAAATTGCAAAAACCAACATTGAAACGTTCTTTAAGCTGTTGTAATTACATATCGGGGGGTTTTTAACTCATTGGGTATGAGAACAGATGTCGGCGAGGCGGCCTTGCGACACACATCTCAGCCAGACACCGACACCACAGTGCCCAACAGACTGCATGTGTATGTGTCAGCGTGAGTTTTTGAATGCATCCTGTGTGATTTGCTGGCCACCGTCACAAGTCATTTCATTGACAACTTCAACACACCTGAATATTGTAAATTGAATGAGTGTGAAAATGGCACGATGTTGTACACATACATATGTACGTGTATATGTATGTATGTATTAACAGTACACAGCGAAAACTCTAAAGCCAATTGCGAAATTTTTCATGCCTTTATTAGCCGCGATCCTGTATAATCAATTTCATTAAAATTTAGTTCTATGTTGAAAATTTATACTTGCCCGGCCCAAGTTTATTTAGCGAAGAGCTTTATTGCTGCTCATACTAGTTAAATTGTTTGCTCCAGTAAATGCGCCGTTGTCATTGCGTTAATTATTTAATTAAGGCTGCTTTAACATAAAAGTATTTTCAAATGTGTCAGAAATTGCATTTATTACGATATGAATAAATGCACTGTTACGGATAAAATTAGTTTAAAATGATTTGCTATGCACATTTTTTTTTTGTATTTTAGCAAGTGTAATAAAAATATTTTTAAAGTGACATCATTCATGAAAACGGATATTTTTGAGCGAGCCTGCAGACGTTTTTGAAAGTGAAATTAAAATTTAATTAGGATTTGTGATGAAGACCTCAGAAGACAAGTTTTCCGCCCTATTATAGGTACAGTCTCTTATTTATAAGAAATATTTTAGGCTTGTTAAGCTCCTATTTGACAAATTTCTATACAATATTTGTCAAATAAGTCTTAAAAAAACAACTATTTTTTACAGATAAGCCAGATACTGTGAATTTTATTTATTTTTTATTTATTTGAATTTAATTACATAATACCTAAATAACTAAAAGAAAAAAAAAACTAAAAGAAAAAAAAGAAGGAGTAAGAGCTGCTTGGGCTTTCAACTCCGGATGTTACTTATATTAGATTTTTTAAATTATTTTCTAACAGGAATTTTTGTATAAGATTCTGAACATCAATTGGATGTATTCTTCAATAAATCAGACGGCAAGTTAGATCCAAAGATTTTTTCTCTGGAATGATTGTACTTTGAGCATTCGTTTAAAATGTGACTAATGTTTAGTTGTGTGTTACAGTTTGGACATTGCGGGGCAGCTTCATTTCACAAAGAGATGTTGATGTGATATTCTACTGTGGCCTATTCTGAGTCTTGTTACTAAATCGGTTTTGATTTTTGAGCAGGAATTCGGGTATACTGGTTTGAAGATAGTGTGATTGATTTAATTTTGCCAAATATTGTGAAATATTAATTAAAATTTTTACTACGAATATTCTGAAATGAATCTAAATATTTGCTTGCTATAAGAGCCAATAAATACTCAGACTAATTTTTGAATATTCTGAAAAATTTTTACTTCTAGGTACTTTTAGAACTGTTTACAAATCGTTGCAACCGACGGTAACTGTTGAATGAAGGTTGTGAAGGAAAGTAAAAGTGTAGCGAGATAATAAAATTGTTTTCTGTATTAAAGATTCGTTTTGTTCTCCATGGAAATACTAGAATATGTATTCAAGTTCCAAACACTCGTTTAAAGTTTTTTCGAGTCCACTGACGAGTTGAGTAGCATCAATGAAATGTCGGCGGCATATACATAGATAGCTGAAATAAACAGAAAACAATTCACAAGGTATATTTTTCGACCTAAAGAAAAACACTTTTTTTTACGTGTGAGAGAAAATCAAAATTGCTATACTAAAACCTTTCTTTTGTGCCCTCCCAAGGCTTATGAAAGGAAAACCACGTCTTTCGGATTTTTTTTGCCAGTAGACATGTTGAACTTCAAAAATATTAATTTTGTTTGTATGCAGTATTTTGTCGAACGTGCTTGGGGTTTTCTGATTTTCTTCTACCCACTTCAAAGCATTTTATTTATGAAATGTTTTATTTCTAAACAAATAGTTTTGCGCTTCGATACTTTTGCAATTTGCATTGTGATTGAACCACACCTTTATTGGTTGTTGGCTGTTTATACTACAATTGGCAGACACTATGGCACATATTTTGTTTTTAAACAATTGTGGTTATTGGAATAACGATTTGAAATATCGGTTTGTAATAAATTATGAAAACTTTGCGCGTAAAAGGTTACAAAGTAATATTTTACAATTCTATTCGTGTGAAGTGTTAATGAATACATATGTAAATGTTTTAGTTGCTTTATGTGCAAGACCACATTCTTTTCATTATCTTACAACGTTTGCATCTGTTGCAACCTGTAACATTTTAATTGGAATCTACAAATAGATGTACTTGTGTGCAAATTGAGTGCAAGTTATTTAAATTAAAGCACGTTAATGTTTTTGTAAGTATTTACGTGTTTTGCGTGCTACGAGTATAAAACACTTGGAAGCTTAAGAAACTCGGCTCAGGACTTCTAGTATCTACACTTCCAGTTTCATATAATTTGTTGTATTTTTCTTGCTGGTAGTCCAGTTGTCGCTTACAAGTCTAACATGGTATTATACATATGTATGTACTTACGTTCGCACATACAGTTAGTTCAATGTGTCTGATCCATACTGCTACTTGTAACGAATACCCAAAAGATGACAGCAAGAGTAGTAGGCAGCTGCCAATTTGATCCGGAATTGGTATATGGCTTGCGACTTTTGTCCCGGCAATTGAAATGTATTTATGTTTATGCACTTACTCATCTCCTGTTAAAATGAGAAACCACCCATTACAGACACGGCGTGCATGTACGGCAAAATTTAACAGAAAGAAATAGTTTTCGAAAAGTATAAAATCAATATTGTTGAATTTAATGATATCTTGCTGTGTTGGTAAAATCGAAAAGATTTCTGCATGCAAGCTGGCTTGCATTTTATTACTCATCGTTTGAATTGACTGACAGTTTGAATTGACCTTCACTACTTTAGCAATTTCAAGTGAGAGATTGTTGCAGCGACTTTCTCATTTAAGACTGACACAAGTATCAATTGAATAATGTCATCTTATGAATGATTGATATTTTAATAATTTTGTTTCGCGTTTAACTTTTATAGGAACTAACATTAAAAAAATAAATAAATAAATACATATGTATGTAAATTCAAAACATGCGTTTAATTTTGAAATTTGAGAGAAACTTTAAAAATGCAGAAACATACATAAATTCTGTACACACATTCACTCAAGGCACATACATATTGTAAAAATAAATCCATTGCCAAATTATGACAGACAATAAAGGACTGTAATAAAACATTTTTAAAATAGTTTGTTTGTAGATACCTGCTAAAAGAAAAGGAAATAGTTTCCGCTTAACAGGCATCACTATTGTTTTAAGTTGCAAATTCCATTGAAAGGAAATCATTAACACCTTTTTACTTCCAATATCATATATGTACATATTTATTTAAAATGCGGATTTGTAGTAAAAATTTAGCATGCGGGAACGAATGTAGCAAAAATGTCAACTCTCTGGGTAAGTGAAAATAAGAACTCACCTGCCCTCGGGCACTGATTGTGTCCTGTTAGATACCGTATACGGTGCGGAGTAGTCGTTTGTCAAAAGTTTAGTGAAGATATTTATTTATTATTAGAGTCCAAAGCTTTCTGGAAAACGTCCTGCTTTATTTGCTTTTCATAAGTTCTTGGTTTATTGTTTTTTCTGCAATCATGCGAAATCTTTAATTGCTATCACCGATTTTCATTAGGTTTTATTTGTGTTTCTGTTTATTTTTGAAGATCAGATTTGTTGATGCGCATACAATTATTCCTAAACGACAACGACACATTCACAATAATCTTGAAATCGTTAATGAATTGAAATGCAATGAGTAGTGCACAGTAGTGCACAAATGTTTATTAATTATAAAAATTAAATCTCTCTTGTCTTCTTATTTCTTCTTTGATTCTGACAAATAGCAGGGTTGTAAAAGAAGATGGAAAAGTGATTAGTTTTTCTTTTGAGCAAAACCTAACGAGTCGAAAATATTAGTTTCTGAAATGCTTGATGATTATTTTTTCATTTCAAAATGTCTTAATCTTTTGTAGGTGATGATAAGTATGGCGTTTGAATAACATTGAAAATTCTGAAGAAAGTATTTGATATTTTTGCTAAATCACGTATCTACATAAATATTTTGTTTGAAGCGGAAATCAGTGGAAAGTTGTTTACATGACTTTTACTTATGTATTGCTTGAAGCAACACCTAAAAATAGTAATTATACAGTCAAATAAATAGTTTAATAATAATAAAATACTTTAAGAGAAACAAACGTTTAACAATTCATGGAAGTTGATTTTCTTAACTCATGTCACATGAACGCTACAGATTTGTATGAAGAAAGAAGAAGAAAAAAACCGTAACCCAAGTCATTTAACATTTCATCAAATTTCAAATGTAAATATATACATATGTATGTATGTAGATAGTATACATATGTATATGAGATTATACATATGCATGTGCACACACTGACAAAATGTTAGTGAACTTCAACTTGCAACTACCGCATATTTTACGCTTTTTTTTTATATTTTTTTCACAAATTTTTCAAATATTTATGCATCAATGAGTGCTTGGTGAAAAGAAAGGAAAAAAAATTGCAACAAGTAGGCTTTAAAAATATTGAATAATTTTATTACCAAAACTGCTTATATTATTTTTAGTTAAAAAGTAAATTAAACGAGTAATAATGCACTGCGTATACCACTGATTGGTAATAAATAAAGAAAGTACTTCCCGCCTAGACATGTTGGGTGTACGGATCAACGAAACGACGACCACTACAAATAATTCAAGCCGTCAGCTTTTTTTAGAAGACGAAAATAGTCAGTTGAATACAAAATCGCTTAAAGTATAAAATGTCACAAAAAGTAACATGTTGTCCATAAATGTCAGCAACCGCCACTACGCAGCAACCAAAATATTAATTTCATGGAGTTGTAAGTATTAATTACGAAGCAATGTATGGCGTGTGGTGTTGATGATGATGATGATGATGTTGAATTTACTATTCACCTTCATAAACACAAGCGTACTTAATCGTGCGATTTTTAATTTACAGTATTTTGAATAATTGTCTAATTGCTTAAATTAAATTGTCTAAATCATGATGATAGAAAAATATATAAAATTTTGCACAAATTTCAATTTTGAAAAATCTCAACTTATTGTGCTTTCCCTTAAAACCACTTCAAGCAATAATGATAAAAAAAACTTTGATGTGATTTGATAAATGTCAACTTCACAATGATTAACGATCAATTTGTTTTTATATTTGTAATAATACCGATATCACCACCTCGCTTAACGGATATTTGCATAAAATTCACATTGTTCGTCTTTGTATATTCTTTTAAAATAAAAATTACCCATGCCACTTAATAAAATCTGAAGACACAAACTCGCAACAAAAATATTGAAATTTAATCTTAAAGCCGAATTAGATAAATCGCGTAAAAATGGTTGCTATTCAATTCATGTGAAATATTAAAGATGTTTTAAATAAGTCACGTTTCTTTTTGACAATGAGTGCACAAGCAACATGACGAGTTAACATTTATTTCTACCATTTGATAACTTTCTCTTGAAAATCATGTATTTTTTGCAGATCATAATCGCATTGTAAATCCAACGATTGCGACACCAACAACCAACAATAAAGTGATAAGCAAACCGGAAACGGTGTCAGCAACAGCATCTGAACACCAACAAAGTGGTGGTGGAAATGTTGTGGTCATTAATAACAACAATGTAAGCGAAAAGACTGCTACAGCAGGCACCAGGACAAAATCTAGAACATCTTCGCCGACAATACATACAAATGCAACAGCAATAATAAATAATAAAAAACTACCCGCCTCGCCAGCTGCTTCATCAATAAATGAACAGGTGAGTTTTGGTTTAAATGTTCGTTATAGTCCAATAATTTCCAATCGAATCACGAACACGCAGAAAACTTAAATAGAAAAGAGTGACAATAGAACAGCAATAGATTTTTAGATGTAAGATGTCCTTCTTATAACTTAAAACAAAAAATTCGACTGAGTCAAGTACAAAACTTGCAATATTTTAAGAGTAGCTGCTCCTGATAATGGCTCTACGCTCTACCTGTATGTAATAGATAAAATTAAGTTGCATCGCTGGCAGAAAAGTATTACTTTCCTTTCCAGGTATGTAGGCTTAATAGTTGTGAATTTGGCCGCGTTCAGAGTTTTCGTTACGTATGTATTGTAGCGTAATGAACTTTCAATAGAATCAAATTCATGAAGCGTGGAGTACTTGCTCAATGAAGCAACTATAATCGTTAATACATACATATTTAATTAGTTTCGCGCAACAAAAAGTTTAGAAATGTTTTTTTATGTGAATTCTCTAAGCTGGGTCCATTAAGCAATCGACATTATGCCATCGACTTTTTGATGGCTTTTGGCATAAGGAAAAAAATTCCATTACGACATATCCAAAAAATAATTTTCGTATCATTGTGCGGAAAGCGTGCTACGGGTCCGGTGTGTTTGAAAAAAAAAATACTTGAGAGACAAATTTATCGGGGCTTGTCGCATTTTTTTTACGGGCTCTCTGAGACTGATCAGTGCGATGGGGGAGAAATTTACCCCAAAAGACCAACACCCAATTGTTTTTTTCTGCAATATTTTTATCGCACATACCGAACCCGTGCTACGGCGTATTAGGTGGTATCTACTCTAATATCCATCCATTGATATCTTTTTTATTCTTCCAGAAACTTCAACAAAAATTGCAAAACTCTGCAACTACATCCTCCGCCACAGCGTCGAATCGCAATTTTCTTTTACAAAAGCAACACCAACAACTGTCCGAAGATGCTGTTCCCAATAATGCCGCTTCTCAACTAAACGGCGAACTTCAACAATTGAAATTTTTAAATCGTCACTCGTACAACGGATCACTGAACTATCAGACCTTCGAACAGCAACAACAACAGCTCCAGGAATTACAAAAACATGTAGAACACCAAACAAAGAGCACAGAAGCTTTGGGAGTGCTTTTACAGTATTTGGTCTACGATGTAAGTAACACTTGCTGTCATCAAGTTCTTGTTCACAGGTGCGCTAAGCAGTTTTCATAGCGAAACAATCTTAGGGAATAATTTTTGTCGTTAAACTTTACTGCATATCTTAAACCTATAATTTTTACTCTATTACCACCACGCACACCGTATGAGCTTTAATAAGCCAAAAGGCGTATCATAAGAGATACATACATCATTGATTCAACAAAAATTTTTACTAATGTCGTTTTGTACATCCATCTCAATTAAAAAGCAAAAAATGCATATGTGCTAGTAATTTCAAGTCGGACATTGTCACTCGTATAGATGTGCAATTAATTAATTTTCATGAATTTATCAGCAAAATGCCAGGGCATTCATTACTTCTGTCACTTCATATTTGTTAATTTTTTTTCTTTAACAAAATCAATCAGTTCTCGCCGCTCACACCCCTACAGTTACTTCTAATCTCATCAGCAAAATTAATATATTTCTCAAACAACTTGAACTTGGACCTTATATTATAAAATGTGTGGAACCCGGAAACCGCGTGTAACGCAGAATCTTGCACATTCTACACTCTACAATTATCCGATCGGTCAATACAAATCCTTTTGTAATACACTCACTGCATTACGCATGTGCCACGTCATACCTCGATTTAATAGCTTTGTTCGAACGCTACGCCTTTAAATCAAGGCTTGGAGCGGGATGGTAGAAAAATTAGCAGCAAATCGCCTGACTATGTCTATACTTGGTCTGTATTCATAACCATAAAAAGCAACTCTTGCCATCAAACGCATGTGCTCGTTAAGTAATCGGCTAAGCTTGGCTTGCCACAGCACCCTAGCAGTCAATACTAATTCTACCTTAATTTCCCAAGTAGCAGGGGCCCTGTAGACATGAATGCTTGTATGTTAAAAAATTTTACAACAGCATATTAAAAATTTTGTATGGAAATTTCTATACAAAATTTTTAATATGCTGTTGTTAAATTTTTTAACATACAAGCAGAATGCTTTATGTATGTACCTCGAAATAGTTAACAAAAAACTAAAACCTGTGATTGGTTAAACTTTTTCTTACAGCATTTCTTACAGCTTATTTTTACTCTATTTCATTTGTTTTAATATTTTAGTTATTATTGCTTTGTCTATCGACTTTTTTAGTCCGTTAACATGTTGGTAACTTTTTTGCCACTATTTTACAATGTTTCCCTCTTTGTTTTGTGATTACAACGTTTGAAGTTATTAGTCTCGGCAAAAGAAGAAAGTACATAAATTAGATTACGAAGAAAACAATAATGTAATAAATATACATATACATATGTATATATATAAATGTTTGTATAAGACATTACGAGTTAAATAGTAAAAAGATCTTAGTGAAAGTTTGTAAATACAAATTTTTTTTTCGCAGTACAGAAGACTATTTGGTTTTCTTCGTCGTTGTTTTGCTTTGGCACTTTGTGTTCAAATCAATATTTTGTTTACTTGCCAAAATTTCTTCTCAATTGAGCCAATTAATTTATTTATATTTTGTTTGTTTTTGATACAAATGCGACAATATGCACTTTAAGGGTTAAGCACGAATCAAATTTGGTAAACTTTTGTGTATTGAAATGCATCATTTGAGTAACCATCCTTTAAGTTGCTCGCGGACGTCAACAATTTTTTTCGTAGTCGTGTCCGAAAAAAAAAATCCTTAACAATCATTACGAAATAATGGCTTCTCTGCATAACATACATACATATATACATACATTGTATGTAAAAATATCTAAGAGTAAATTTTGAACTCTTGTCTGCAAATCATGGGCGCCAGATAGACGAAAAGAGGATGTCCTTGCAACAGTTCATTAGACAGTTTCTGTCTTAGTTTTATTTTAAAACTGCAAAGAGAGTATAAAACAAATGCCAGTTTTTCATTTCGAAATTGTGCAAATTTCTAGCTTATTTTTGTTTCATTATTAGAAACGAGAGGACAGTTGTATTGTACACAAACCGATGGTTTCCTGTTTATGATTTATTGACATATTTTCTTTTACACTTTATTTTCTTTTTAACAAATAAAAAGTTTGGCTTGTGCTTTAAAGAAGAGAAATGCGTTCTTGAAATGTGCCCTTTAAATATTTGTATACATATGTATTCTTAGTTCTTACCTTTTCTAAATTACCTTAAAACAAACATTTTTATGGTGGTTTTCTTTTCTGTTTTACAGCTTCTCAGTATAAAACCTAACCTTTCGTTTATTGCTGTTTTTTTTTTCGCCTTCTACCTGGTTGATAGGCTGCTTGAGGATTCTCAAACTGAGTTTTTTTCCCACTGGTATTTGCACACATTTCAATGTGGGGTAAAAATGTTTACTCACCATGTGTATGATTAATACATACATACATACATACTTCCCATAATCATGCTTTGGTTTATTACATTTTTGAAGTACGTCTTTGAGCTTCAGCATATAAACCGTGTTAGTGGCATTTGAGCTAATCCAGGTTTTAGAATAAACACAACTAAATATATTGAGAGAGAGTGAGAGAGAATTTTCTCTTGTAGTAAATAATACTATTTATAAAGAACATCTAAATTCAACGAATGTTATTAATAATTAGTTAAGGCGCTTTGAGTACATTTTTTTCGAACCTTAATACAGTCTAATTTTTTAGCCACATATGTAGAAATAAATAAATAAAATGCTTGTTGTTGGCCCAACTGCAACTTTATTTATAGTGATCCTAGACCTATAAGCACGTTCGTACTCGCAAAGTATTGAATTCGGTGAATTTTTGCATATGTGTCTATGCATATACATATGTCTAGCAAACATCAAAATAAGAAAATACTATAACTTAACGTCTACACTTGACAAAATTTTCCTAAGACATGTACGTCGAATTCTATGGGAAATTATTTTTGATTTTTAATTTTTTTCATACAGAGTTTGACGTATGTCTCAACAAAATTTTGTCAGGTGTAGACGTTAAGTAAAGCATTATGAACAACATTTCACCTTGCAACACCAATCACTTTATAGGTTTTACTATACTGGCCTAGAGCCAAAATAGCTGTTGCGCACTGTACTTGATAAAAGTCAAATTGTTGTAGTGAATTTTCTAAATCCGTAGAAACTGGAAAGGCAAGTTTTTAAATTGAAAATGTTCAAATAAAACAGCGGACACGACTTTTTAACATAATGCTTTTAAACTTACGCATATATACTTTTGTGGCGCCAATTAAAATGATATAAAACTTTTAACTGTTTGCCTTCAATGTTTTCCGAGTAAAAACTTAAATGTCGTACAATTCAAGTTCACATTCGGAAGGGGTGAGCTTAGCTTTAAATTCAATGTCTTTAAAGCGCTTAAACTCCTTTTTTAAATTATTCGATAGGGAATTTGAAGCCAACATCTGGCATACGTTTTTGCTAAATACCCTTTCAAAGATATGGATAAGAACTAAGTAGCTTAGCACACACAAACAACACATATGTAGGAAGCCAGCGATAACAGAGTTTTAAGCAATCTGTGACCCTGCGTTAATTTCACTAGATAAACAACTATGAATCAAAGTGAATGGTCATTATTGACTGTCCGTCCGTTACTGTATGTAACACAGATACCAGTTTCATGAACCTGTACACATTTTAAATACCTTTTGTTTCTTGTTTCTAAGAAAAATAATATCTTCTTTATACCATTATCCTTTTCTTTTAGAGCAGGTATACAGACATAAGCTCCTAATAGTATAATATGAACACTGGTGTTTGTTGCTAAAGCAGGAGATTTTAAAAATATTAAATAAATGCGGCGGTTTTTGTTGTGCTGAATTTTTCACTGATATTTTAAGCGAAAGTTGTCGTGTCCGCCATTGTAGATTTTACGCGCTGGTATGCAGTTACTTATTCAGTGTCGCCATTACATTAGATTGCAATAAACGCTGTATATTATTAACACATATGATAATGTGACGAAAGTTCGGCCGACAACAAAACGCCAAATGATGAGTGAAGAAAAATCAAATAGCTTAACAATTACTAATAAAACCTTAAAATAAGTCCACTACTTCAGCCATTTCAATGTCTCACAAAATCATGCGGATGAAAGGCGTTCATACTCCAAAAAAGAAAAACTAAAAATATGTTTAGTTTTCTGTCATGAAACACTTGCTAAATTTAAGAAGAAGTACCGCGTTCGTGTTTTAAGCACGCGTAGCCTCGATTAAAGCCGTCAATAGATATATTGGCCTGTTTGGAATTGCAGCATGAAAGTTTCTTTAATAGCTTTTGAACTACAGAGCTTAAATCAATGTATGTGCATAACAGCTGTAGTTAGAAATGCAGATGTTTGCTTTTAAAATACTACATGCATTTATTGTACAAAAAAGCAGAAACAATAAAAATGCAGTTATTAATTGCCAGTTTTTCGATATCGAGGGGTTGCGTTCATCTGTTTCTACTGTTTGTACTGACTAAAGCTAACACACCCATGCAAAAGTATATTTTCTAATAATTAAATGCTAAGGTTATCTTTTTTGAGCGAAAACAGAATTAGTTAAATATTTTAATGCATTTACGAATAATTTAAAGTTTGTTCCATTCATTGGCACGAAACCTCACGCGCTTTCTAAACTACATAGAAAATTATTTGGTACACAACTATATTCACGTTTTTTGTTTTCATTCAAAATACAAAAAAAAAAAAAAAAACAACTACCTGAATCGCCAACTGATTGCGACTTTGTTTGCTCGCATAAAGACGCACAAACCAAAAACAAAATTTTCATTTTGCGCATGCAAATGAACAAAGATGAAATTATTTAGTGAGCCAGGTAGCATATCTTCGTTTCGAATATAATACGTGTGGCATTGGCATTTTGAATTCGCTGTGAAATTTTGCTACCCTATAGTTTTTAACACACAAGGCACCGCTAAAACTTCAAATTTCTATGTGTATCTATTAGCGTTTTTAAATGTGTAAACTGCTTGCAAATACTGAATTTGTTTTGAAGAAGAGTACCATTATTGATTGAACGGCAGGCAAAACAACAATCAGTTTCTGTCGGTCAGGTCCTTAAAATTTCTATTTCCCAAGATTTGCAAAGTACACCAACAAGGGCTTGTCTTTTTTACAGGCCGTTGTTAAATGAGGGGTGTTAGTTAGTAAGGGTATAAGTAATGACGAGCATCGTCTACCTGTTCCTGTTATAAAACCTGAACGCTGACAACTCAACAGTTAGTTTACACTCACCTGTGAAGTGTTCAACTCAAAGAACTTTTTGTTGGTTTGCAACAAGCGTTTAGTTTAGTTTTAAACATTTTGTTTTGGTGAACTTAAAGAAAATATTTATTTGGTATTTTCCAAAGAAAATATTTGAAGCCAGGGAATGGATTTCGATTTGATTTCATGGTCGTCGGTACCGTGTTCATCACCAAAATTGCCGTATTTAAAAAACAGCCTTGGCGTCCTGAAAACCTCAAAGGTACGATCTCTAAAATCTTTAATTATTCAACAAAGGGGGAAAATTAAAATTTGAACAGAAACTGATTTGCGAATTATTTTTTCAGGCTTCAGTTCACAATCTTATCATAAAATTATGATTTTATTTCCAGCTGGATGCATTTGCCTGTCCCTCTTTTAAAGCGGTCAATTTTAAAACTAAAGAAAAGTTGAAGAAAACTCTTAGCTTGCTCGATGAAGCCAAAAATGTGTGCTCCGAATTGCAAGAGCAGTTGGGTGACAAAGATGTCTATTACACACAGAGAGAAAACGAACTCCAAGCTTTGCACCGCTGTGAATTGGAGAAAGGTAAACTAGAAGCAAGAGATTTGTAAATATTTTATTATCATTGTACTTAATATTTTGGCATTTCCCATTAGCTCAATCAAATCTTGATGAATTCCAAAGCATGGCAAAGCAAAAGATTACTGCATTGGAAATGCAGCTACAAAAATCCGAAAGTGAAAATAAGCGGCTCTTGGAAGCCTATCGCCTTGAAATGGAACACAAATTGTCACAAAAACAACAGCAATTGGGTGCAACTGAAGAACGCGCAAATTCTCTAAATGAACGTTTACAAGCTTTAGAAATTTCCGAACAAAAGCTCAGAGTGCAACTCAGCCAGACAGAATCGTTAAATGCAGGCCGTTTGCAGGCTGCTGCCGAACGAGAAGATGCACTAAGCGAACGTCTGAAGCAACTCACCAAAGAAATAGATAAACTAAAAGCTTTGAAGGAGAACAATGAAAGGGAATTGAGGGAAAAACTGAACCTTTCCAACGATGAAGTGGCGGTCTTAAGAACTTCTCGACGAAGTCTCAACGAAGGTGGAATCAATTCACCGCGCAACACATCATCACTTACGACATCGGCTCATATGGAGTTAAGCCGACTGCAAAGTGAAGCTGAAAGTTTGAGATGTGTTTTGGAGTTGAAACAAAAAGAAATCTCGAAATTGACCAAACAAAACGAAGAACTATTGAGGGACGCAGACGAGAAGTTATCCCTACAAGCAAAAATTTCCTTGCTAGAGTCGAAAAATGAAATGTTGCAATCGGAATTGGAAATCAAGTCGGAAAAAGAGAAGTAAGTTCTTGTAGTATTACTTTACTTAAAGGCAAATTGTGAATAAATTGTAAAAAAAAATCTTTCAGGGAATACCTGCGACAGATTGATGAAGTTCAAAAGGCTTACAATCATGAAACTGTCAAACGTACTCGTCTGTCTTACGACAATGAAGCCTTACAGTGGCAATTAAAGCAACGTTCCGAACAACTTCATATAGTCGAAACCAAATTACAGGAGCTCTCGGCGCATGACATTAGCACCAACACTGTGGGCAATCGATCTTCACAGAATGGAGCCTCGTTAAGCTCTTCTATGCATATGGAAGACATTTCACCGCCCACTTCACCAGTCATAAAAGGAGTCATTGAGAAAACCGATTCTGTGTCTTGGGTACTTGAAATGGACGATGAAACCCCTGAAGCTGCTGCTTCGAAAATGGTCAAGCGTGCAGGATCTTTTAGGTCTGTTGAACGTAGTCCTTCTACCAGAAAACAATTATCTGTCAGTGCCAGTGCGGCCTGTGGCGGCAACATCTCAAATTGCAATTCTAGTTTGATGGAGTTAAATGGTCCTAACCCTCTGTCCCAGTCAATGTCAGCCACATCAGTGATAAGAGAACATTCCAAAGTTGAAACAAATGAATTTAGCAACCGTTCCCATCCTCGCATTCGCTCAAAATCGGTCAGCATAAAGGTATGTGATGGTTCACAGCCACAAATCAAATCAGCCAAGAAGATAACACGGCAGTTATCTGGCGGCTCAAGTACGAGAAAAAATGAACTGATCCCAAACTGGAAAGAGCCAATAATAACCAGCTCACCATATGCGGTGAGACCACGTTCATCCACTCTCAAAGTTGAAAGCGAAGCGGAAGAAATCTTATTCAGACGCAGCTCAGCCTCCAGCAAGTTAATAACTTGTGACACCTCTGCCTTAAATAAAGGTGAACGTTTGGAAATGCGTTCTCTACCCTCCCATCCTTCTGTACAAGATTTAAAAATCATTAAAAAATGTCAAGAGATTCAAGAATCTGCCGGAGAGGCCATGGTTTCGGGCACAAACTCAGAAGACGAAAGTTGTTCAGCCTCTTCAGATGATGTTGTAAGCTCAGCCTCATCTTCTGCGGCTTCAGACTCTACCACATCATCAAACCAACTAAAAAACTCACGCATGTCCTTCGAGGAAGTACTGCTGATAGAAAAAATCAACAGTTTATCTGGCACCCCAATGGAGGTTAGTTGGTCCGAAGATGCTGAGGGTCCCACCAACAGTTCAACACTATGACATGAAATACGCGAAATGTATCAAGTCCACGAAGACGACGAGGACAGTTTTTGAAAATATAAAAACCTTAACCAAAACAGAATATTTTTGTTCAAAAGATTAAAAAATCTGCAGAAATGAATGCAAGCAACACAACACTTGCAAACAAAATTGAAAACACAGTTAGAAAGAAGCTTCAATTGAATTTTGGATCAATCGTCATTTGCACGAATGACACAAACATGCTTAAACTCCTTCCTTAGTTTTTGGATCGCGAACGAATCGAATGCACTTTGTGGTAAAAGGAGGAGTTTTCGAATATTTGCGCATGTGTATTTTGTATACGTTTCACTAGGTCCTCTTAATAAATACATAAACAGCCTACAGAACTTTGATAAATATTATTTATATCTAGCCCTGCAGAAAGTCTTTGGTGCTTTCAAATTTAAAAACCAAAAAAACATTTTCTTGTTCTATTATCTTTACAGCTCAGTTCTTTTCCGCTCTAAATGTTTTCAGTTTTTAGTTTAATTTTAATATTTAAAATGAAAAACATTACATGAAATTCTGTTATGTACATATTTTATTTATGTGAATTTTAAAGAAAAGAATCCAAAACCAAACAAAAGAAAAGAAAAAAAAAAATAAATAAAAATATGCAAACAAAACCACCCCGATAAACTAGAATTCAACTTAATGAAACATTGGTTATAGCAAATTCACTCTTAATTACTCCTATACAATATGTATTAGATGTATGTATAAGAGATCAAGTGATATAATACTAATCATAAAAACTACGTCAAATAAAATTGACAAGGATAAGGATATATTATGACTCTTAAGAAATATTAACAAAAAATTAGCGTTATACTTAAAAAAGTTATGTATATGTATTCCTTACTCTCAACCAAAGTAATACGTCTTTTATTTGCGTAAGTAATAAATACTGAAAGCTTTCACAACTTTTAATGGTGTTTGTGGCATCAGCAAAAACAAATTTTGTTGAATGGAAAATAAGCTAAACTTGTCTCTCTAACCAAAAAGAAAAAAATATGTATAAAAGCTTTAAATTTGCAATTTTTTGCTCTGATATTGTCAAAGAAACTGCTCTCCATAGAAAAAAGAGGAATTTGAAATGTCTAAACCCGCAATTTGGAAACTATGCTGCCGGTGATACTTTCAACGAAATATTTTTACGGGGCTTGTACGTTGGTTTCACTTCCTTCTCTTATATTTTTTGCTTGAGACGACTGCCTCCAAAACGAACTTGATAACACTTAAATTTTAATAATAAATTTTAACTTAAATTACTTTGGGCTAGATTTCGAAGGCTAAACCTTAGTTTTGTTCTTTTTTCCATTGGTAAATGTTTTGTGCATTTCTGTGTAAAAAATTTTATATTTCGTAAAAAACAAGCCGCTTAAAAACTTTCAGTCTGCATTTTCCCAATTGATATTCAATATCACAATTTAAAGTAGAGGAGAAAAACTGTAATGACTGCGAAAAGTCATTTGTGGGCTAGACACACATCTTGTACTAGTTAAAAATAAAAATACAAAGAAATTTCGTTTTTCCTGGAATCGGGAACATTTGCATAAGAATGTTCGAAACAAAGTGAATTTCCCTTTAGGAAAATCTGCTTGTTTTCTTTTTCAGAGACCAATTTAAGATTAGATTAAATAAAGTTAAGTTAATGTGTATCACAATTAGTTAATAAAAAACGGTTATATTTATATAATTGCTAAGAAAATCAGTAACACATTTGATTAAATGTCGTCTAAAAAAATGTTAGCTTTAATTTATTTGTTATGTTTAAAATTTTGTTAAATGTGTACGTACATTTCAGTTGAAACAATTATTATTTAAGGAGAGGTATCTGAATGCTGTTGATATAATTCTCATAGCAAAGCTGTATTTACATATATATTTTTTAAAAATTTCTTTCAGTTCAAAATGTAAGTCTTTGATTAATTTTATAAATACATATGTAACTTTGTTTAGTCATTGTCATTTAAAACACCTTCTATTGTGAACATTTTTATTTATTTTATTTTTAAGTATTGTAATGCAAATCTATAACTTAAATTTATATCTATACAAACATTTTTAATTTTGCAAGTATTTAGTATTTAAAAAAACATGTATGCAAAACAAAAAGAATACTGCAGCCCCCAAGCAAATTCTCTGTCCGAGAAATTGGCATTACTTTTTAAAAGCTATATACATATAAAGAGAAATAAATTAATCCCAGCCCTGCATAAATTATGTATGTTTGTATGTCGTGAGTGGTATTTAATTATGGAAAGTTATATAATGAAAGAAACCCCCAGGAGTTATGTTTAAGTATAGCAACAATAATTGTATAATTTATGAGCAATTTTTTTTTGCTAAAAACAAATAAAATAATAAAAAGTACAGTATAATTGTTTTCAGACACAAACAAGGTAATGTTGTTATTATTTCAGTTTCTTTTTTTAATTAAAATATTCAAGGGCGTTCAATAGAGGCAAATATGTACATATATTGAGTCTTAATTCAGAATCGTGATATTTGTTGAACCTCTAGTACACAATATTAATATATCGCGAGTCATATCGCAGAAAAAAAGTGTGGAAACCAAATGGTTGGTTACCGATCACTCGATAAATATCAATTTTGTAAACAAAACAAAAATAGTGGAGATACGGATTTCAATATACTAAATAAAGGGACGACAATTAAAAACAAGTGACCACTATAAATTGTAGAGTTGTGGCTGTTTTTCTTAATTTAAAATTATTTTGCAAAGCTTACTATCTTTCACCAACTGTGTGAAATAAAATTTAATATGCCAAAAATAGAGGCCTATGAGTGTAGGGCCCAAGTTTATAGGTTTATATAGGTTTTTCAATTTATTCAATGCTTAAACAAGTGTTTTGTCGTTGAAAAGTATTTATTAAAATCTTCGATATTTTGCGTTTATGAATAAACCTTTGATGATTTTTGCTTATTAATGTGTTATTAAGCAACGCACAATCATTTGTGAGCTAGATGGAAATTCTGTAATTTTAATAATGAATTAATCGGGGGTGTCATAAAAGTGGACCACAAAATTACTCGTGTGCAATGAGATCCAATAGTATCGGTTTTTTGTAGGAGCTAGAGTTAGTGTCTATTTCGAATAAAAACCGACTTCATTGGATTTTATGACACCAAAATAATTTTTTCGTCGGTTTTTAATTCGATTCCGATAAAGTCGGATTCTGACACCCCTCTCCAAAAGAAAAATAAAAATATATAATTCAATATAACGTCACTTAACCTCTATCTACCTTGTGATCGAGTCTTTTTAGCGATACCTACATACATATGTACGTTCAAATTATCTTAAGAAGCTTACAACTTATTATGGAACATATACATATATATATATTTAATCAATTAATGAATGCTATTTAAAGGCAGATCAATTCCTTATTATTTAAGGTACTTTTACTCAGACCAAATCAATTATAACCGTTTAAAATGCAAAAAATATATTAATTTTTATGTTTTATTAGCAGGAATCACATATGCTGCTTTCAAGAAGTTTCTGGCATACAGACAAGTTTCTAGCATATGGGTACATGGGTACACACGTATGCACGTGCGCTGCATCATCATTTAAATTTTATTTACAAATTACAAATATAAAATTCCTTTAGAATAATATGTCGCAAACTGCGTTTCCTTAGATTAATTAATTCTGCAAACTGTTCTTAAATTGTTGCAATAATTTAAACTTTTGAATTTTTCCGGAAGTGGTTTTGGGAAAATCGTCAACTTTAATCACATACCGGGGAACTTTAAAGTGTGCCAGTTTGCCCTTGCAGTACTGTTTGATTGTGTCTCGATCCATTTGGGCAGACTTATTATGCAAACGAATAAATGCACAAATTTCTTCACCCATTCGCTCGTCCGGTACACCAATCACCTGGAAAAAAAAGGAAAATATAGAAAACAATGGTTCTTACAGAGAACTGCACTCTCAATGAATTTTTCACACTTGAGTTTCCATTATGTCATTGTGAGCGTTAAGAAAATCTTCAATTTCTTTGGGAAATACATTTTCTCCGCCGCGGATAATCATCTCCTTTAGACGTCCAACAATACGGCCATAACCATCGGGTTGCAAGATGAATTGATCTCTAGTTTGGGAAATTTCAAAGTTTGAGGATCTTATTGAAACTTAAAAGGAAGTTTATAATAATCACCCTGTCCTCAACCACTTATCAGCTCCAATTGTTTCCTTCGTCTTCTCCTCATCACCATGATATCCCAACATTGTGAGATAACCTCTTACCAACAATTCTCCGGGCTGTCCAAAGGGCACTGTGTTGCCCTCCTTGTCCACAACTTTGACTTCAATGTTATCTTGAATGTGTCCCACGGTGTTCAGTACTTGCTCCATAGAGTCTCCAGGACGCGATTGAAATATTACAGCCGTCGTTTCCGTTAAACCGAAAACAGTACGCACCTCTTGCAGCCTTAACACATTTTTCATATCTAAGAAAAGTTGTGGTGAACAGATGGCCCCACCAGTCACAGCCATTTTTAACGAACTCAAAGGCAAGTTCAGCTCTCTTTGTTTTTTAATGAGGTCAACATACATGGTGGGTGTGCCATGTATAACCGTACACTTTTCATTCACCACCGCCTGAAGAGAATGCTCTGGATTAAAGCCAGCGCAAGGCAACACTAAAGTGGCTCCGTGGCTCATACCTGCCATTATAGTAATGACAACGCCAAAAGCATGAAATAAAGGAACTTGCACACAAATTCTACTCTCCTTTAAGAGATTTCGATTTCCCACATGAATGCCATTGTTGACAAAATGGAAATGAGACAAAACGGCTGCCTTTGGATGTCCCGTTGTTCCTGAAGTGAATTGTATATTGCAGGGGCTATCTGGCATTATCGAAGGCTGCAGTTTGAAAATATCGTCGCGTGCTTGTTGATCACTCAAATCCAAAACTTCGTCGAATGTCAGAGCTCCTCCGAGCTGCAAGTCAGTATTAATAATAACGGCCTTCAAGTGTGGAAAACGCTCACTCTTAATTTTGCCCTTTTCACATTTCGACAGCTCAGGGCAAATGCTTTGTATGATTTCGTAGTAGTTTTGAGTTTTAAAACTTAGCGGGCAAACAATAGCCTTTATGTTCACCTTTTTTAGGCAGTACTCTAGCTCAGGACCTTGAAAAGCAGGATTTATGCCCACTGATACCAAACCGGCTCTGGAAGCCGCCAACATGGTGACATACCAGTGCATGTTATTTGGACCCCAAAGCGCAACATGGTCGCCTTTTCTTAAGCCTAATTTCGAAAAGCCGCCTGCCAATCGATCCACAACATCTAAAAGTGACTTGAATGTGTGTCTTTGTGTTTCATGGCAGGAGACAATGGCCTCTGTACTGCTGTATTCTGCTGCAACTCGTTCCAACTCTTGTCCCACACTGCGATACACCAGTGATTCTCTCCCCACATGATTAAAATAGCTTTGATTTGATTCCCATGATGCTGAGTGAGTACGTCTAACAATGGATAAGCTGCAATGGAAAATTCACAAAATGCTTACTTACATTTGGTGATACCACAAAGGCGCAAAATAATGAAGTAAAACCTTTCACTACATTGAACGTTTGTTCTACTCAGCCGTAAAGTATAAAATCACAATTGGATTTGCTTTAACTGCAAACACACCCTACGACCACAGGTCCGATGTAAAGAACGCTTCGTTTCATATCCCGATTCATTGCATAAATGAGACAAAATGGTAGATTTTTTCCACCCTTTCGAAACGCCGGTCTCCTCTACGCTAATCCATTAGCGGAGACCCGTAAATTTGGGAAATATTTGGAACTACATTGCTGCTTACTCAGGTCTCTTCTGAAAAAATCAAGTGATTTCTAAACAGAGAATAAGGACCCGATTTTATGCAGATTTTTTATGATTTTTCTAAAGTTAAGTGGGTTAAAAAAAGTTATTCCGCACATCACTTATAATGTAACATTTTTTACAATATCTGAGTGATTTCTTCGCCTCTAAATTCACTATTTTTCCAAAAACAAAAAGAAATGTCTTTCACTTAAACAAAATATTCTCGCTAAAAGCGAAAGAAAGTACTGAGCAAAGGTTCAGGAAATTTCAAAGCAGTTTTTTTCGATTAAGCAAATTTTTCTTTTAAAAGATGTGCGCTTATCCGAATTCTACTGTTAAAAGAGCATTAAATTTGACAATACTTTCTTTAAAATTTTTAACAATTATGGCGACATGAATGAAATGAAACCAGCACCGGGTTTTCTTCTTTATAGAGATAAGCCTAAATTTAGGCATACATTCTCCTGGATTTCTTATTCCTAAAGGATATTACACACAAGAAGTGCTTACGTGCCAACTCCGTTGACAATATGCGTCTCTGACGCATGAATTTTGTCTCAAAATTCAGTGAAGTCTTCGTCCGCATTGTGATTGACAGCACACAGAGTAACACATTGTAACAATGACAGATTTTTTTGTTTTATCGAGCATTTCGGAGTTGCTGAAAAATCTGAGTAGCTGTAACTTACCCCCCGATTATGGTTCACAACATCTAAATGTTGTATTGTAAGATTTACAACACAACTTACAACTCTTTTTGTGATTATGGTTCACAACATCTAGGTGTTGTGTATGTCACAGAGTTGTTTTTCATTTGTAGATCATCTTTCCGCAAAAATACATGCCTGCACATAAAAAACTACCAAGTGAAGCCACACTTCCAGAAAGATGCACGCGTATGTTGCTTTCATTACACATACACAAGCCAAAAACAATAAATTTTGACGTTTCATTGTCAAGTTTTACAACAAAAAGACATGGAGTGTTGGATTTAATGGAACACCGCAACTACCGCGTAGAAATGCATTGGTAAAAATGAAAAGAATGAAAAACGTTTTTGCTAGAAAAGTGCAAACAAAGCCATAAAAATTTATGTTAATGTTGATGTTTAATTTGGTTATAATAATGAAAGGACCAAAAAATTATAGATTGCGGTTTAAATCCATTGCAACTACAAAATACAAAATAAAACTGTTTTGTAATCGAAAAATAAATGGGTAATAATTATGTGTATAGATGTATTTTTATTTATATTTTGTTAATAAATTTTAACAATTAATTGTTTTTTTTTTATATTTTTGCAAAACATTTTGTATGCACACTAACAAATTTTATAATTTTTTCGTAATTTAACTGGTAACATCAACAAGACAACACTTCAGTAGGTGTCGTAAGTTTTTGACAACATCTGATTATGTGTTGTAAGATTTTGACAACATTTGCCACAATAGTTGTAAACCATAATCACTTTTCAAAAAATACATACATAAATGAACAAATGTCGTGAACCATAATCGGGGCCTTAAATTTGTCCACTTTTGGCGACACCAGCCATTGCTTTTTTTTTATTTCACCCGAAAACATCTCATTGCGTCTACTGTAAAAATTGTGAAAATTTTTCAACTTTGTGACTTTCGTATACCCGCTTGTACGATATATTGTTTTAAATCGCAAAAATGTATCAACTTCCAAGTGGAGATGCTGTGAATAAAGATCTATGCATAGGTATGTATGTATGTCTAATACGCCAAACGTTAGAAGTTAAGTGAATTATACGTGAAATAGTAAAACTGTATTCGATTGGGCTTTTGGCGTTGTTAATTTTTTAACGATGTTCTCATGTAAGCGTGCTGTGTGTGCAGATTATTAGATTATTTCTACGATAAGCGGGTATGAATTAAATGCATGCAAATCTATATTAAATATATATTTATTGTTTGAAAAATAAGCTATTCAGTCAATCGCGCACGCAATTTTTTTATCTTATTTAGCAACAAAGCTTGACGGTTTAATTATTTAGTATGATAGTCTATAAAGAACATGATTTTTGGATTAATAAGAATGAATGATTAAATGTAAGTACATGAATACAATCGACTTCCACGAAATAATCTTTTTTATAGTTGTGTAAACTACTATCCCAAAACGATTTTCTCTAAATTACAAAAAGCTTTCTATACCTTATTAAAGTTATGACATTAATGTCTGTCAAATTGTCGACATTGGATTTAGAAAAATTTCAGATTTTGACGACACGCAGACAACCACAAATTTTAGCTGTGATGGAACATTTTATTATTAATGGGGTTATACTTCGATATTTAATATAATGGTTCAGTTCACAAGCCTGGTCGTATCACTTATCGAAGAATCTGGAAAGAAAATTTCTAACTCAAAACTTGAACACAACAACAGTTTTCAAATTATTTATTTGTGAGTTTAATGTTTGTGTTTGAGATTGTCTCTACAAGTGAAACGATGAACGATACAAAATGGCTTGTGAATTCAGCCAATATCTAATAAAATGAATGCTGGCATACTGGAGTTTGCTCATCAGCAACTTGTCAGCAATATAGCAAATGATATTCTTATTTTGTACAGAGCACTAAGATAATTCATACTCCTGTTTTTAAATGATCGTTCGACAAATTAAACCAAATTACTTTGGCTACCTAATGGAAACAATACACACCATTTTAAATCAAATTACTTTGGTCTCATTCTTGTGCAAGCTTAAGAAAAATAAATTTGTTAATTTGCTTAATTTTTTGTATTTAATTAAATCTTCAACTTAAAGAAAGACTGCAATAAAAAAAAAACTTCTACATTTCAAAGCTCATGTCATGCACATACATACATAGTCCAAATGCTAATCACGCACTGTATTCAAACGAATTTTGTATAGACTGTGCATAATATGCTTTTGCGATTTATTTTTTAAATGTTAATTGATTGTCTCAAATAATCAAATTCGTATGAACATGAAAATAAAATCCTTCTCACTTTCCTCAGAAAACGTTCTCGACTCTTTTTTGGACTTGTGAAAAACTTTGAAAGCTGAAGTTGCAAAACAAAAACGCTACCACGAACTGATCATATTTACTATTCCAAACACAAACAACAACTAGCCTTTTTTTATTTATATGTAAGTACATAATTTTGAAATGTTTTATTGCACCTTTGTTTATCTTTATTTCTTTCGAGCATTTGTATAGATAATACACTTACGAGCGAAATGACGAGGTTTTGATGGCTCTTGTAGAATAATTGATAAAACCATGTTTTGCTATCGTCTGAAACTTCTTGCTGATCATAATTGCAAAAAAAAAAAACTATCACAGTGATAAATAATTTGTAAGTCAGTATCTAAAAGATAATCTCATTAAGTTGGTAAACACATGTGAGTATGAAATTTTGTAAAAAAAAATATTTTCTTAGTTCTCACGACCGATGGGGTTAAGCGTTCCGATTACGACTGAATATTTCCACTTGACTGACATTAAAATAAACACTCAGTTTAATCGGTGAAAGAGAAATACTGATGAAGTACTGCGACAGTGGTAAAGATAAGAGAGGAAAATTATTTGAAGCACTAGTATTAACCCATGAGAGCACAATGCTAGTTATTGTGCTTGCAGTTACATGCTGATCAGCAATTATAATAATCTTGCTTTTGTGTTGATACAGCTGTGTAATGAGACCGGATGAAATTCGATGGTTCGGTTAGGTTTTAACAATTAAACATTTTTAACATTCCACCAGCCGGGTGGCACATAACCTTTTATACGTTATTGCTTTCAATTTAAAAAAAGAAATTGTTGTGGCCAGTAAGCTGTGCAGAACATTTGAAGGGACGCTGACATATTTTAAAGTTTTCTGTTTTTCAGAAAATTAAAATATACCTATCAACTTTTGAATTTGTAAAAACTATGTATGTAGTTTTTTAGTTTAGTCACGTAATGTTAATAGTTTGGTGGTCTCTCTATGCAATTTTCTTTCATGCCAGCCTTGATTGACCAGAATTAAAAGTGATAGCTTCTGCTCTGATTGAGCTGTAAGAAATTTCATACTCTTTTCATGTAGTACACAAATTAATATTTATTTAACAGAAGAGGGAAAATATACGTACATACATGCATAAATTTGGTTGGTACTTGATGAAGCTTATCTGCTATACGGAACAACCGAATAAAACAACCTGATTTCTTTTTAATTAAAACTTTACTAAAAGTCGAAATGATTTATTTATTAACATTTTAATTGTATATATTTAATCAAAATATTGTGAGAGTTTTTTTTTTTAATTTACTTAATTAAAAATACACTTTTTCCATACAAGTCTGGAATATCCCAACAAACATACTGCTAGTGTGCATGTAAGAAGCTCTCTACTTTTTACCACGTCCTTAGTCAGGATTGGCGCTGCAATAACAAAGAGAATACCAAATACTTTAACATGATAAATGTATTAAAAATTAAAATTTACTTATTCCAATGTCTGTTGTGAATTGTAAATATGTTTTACAGTAAATTTTTTAATTTTATTGAACTTCTGTATTGTAATACATTTATATTAAATTACTTTTTCAGGCTTAAGTTCAAGTTAAGTTGTCCACCTAGCTATTAAATTTTACTTTTCTTTATTAATTAATATTAATTAAAAGTAGTGACAAACCAAGGGTTGAACTTAAGCCTGAAAAAGTAATTTAATTGTAAATATGTTTAATTTACACATACAATCATAAGCAACACAAGATTACACATGTTGTTGTTGTTGTTGTTATTGTTTCCATACAGAAGAAGAGACAAAAAAATAAACATTTTAATGGCGACAATTTATTTGACTGTTGACCGGTATTCATCGCTCATAATTTTTATGGCTCTCCGAAATTTTGTATTTACACTGGTCCATTATTAATACACATACATATGTATGTATGTATTTATGTGACAAAAGGATATATTCGATGGCTGCAATCATACCAAGTTCACCAAAAAGTAAACTTTAATATGAAATCATTTTATATTTCTGTCGGCTCCTATTAATAACTTTGCTCCAAAGTATTTCGAGTCAAATTAAAAGATTTTGAACAAAATCCCTACAGCTAAATTTGCAACTATTTAGGGTTTGGAACAGCCATATCACTGGTTGTAAAAAAAGATATCTGAGACTGTATATGAAGTGATAGATTTGTTACGTTCAAAAACGGACATATACAAGACAAATGATGAAGTCGCGTGGCTGTATACAGACGCCTGGTCAAATTTTATGAAAAGGCTAATTGGTACATCGAAGTGATAAATTCGTGAGAGGAGTGTTATCAACATTTTCAATATCAATGCTAGGCAGTACTACTTTCAGAGAAAAACATAAGCATATACACACATACATACATACATGTTTAGTCATATCGACTTATCAGTTCAAGTTGCCGTGCATTTGTCAGTACATACGAATGTATATACTACATACATATAATTTAAAAAAGTAAACACAAACTATCCGTACGTGTTTGTCTTTAGTTTGAGATCGTTTTTGTTTACTTTTCAGTTTTGTTTTGGTTTTTATATTTGCTGCAATTTTTTTATATACCTATAAAAAAAAATAAAAAAATTTGCAAATGCCAACTTGTAATAAATACGACTGCCAGATTCGAATTTGTAGAACTCAGACATTTATTACGCTTGTGTATTCCAGCTCTCTAAGTTGACCGCTCACTTGAGCACAGATCATTTCACTGAAATTTTGAATTGATGTGTTTTTTTAAAGTACGTACGATTTGCAAAAAAAAAAAAATAAGAATAAATCATTAGAGCAATAAAATAAAGTGCCACCTTCTTTATCTCGAAAATACAAAATTTTGGAGTGTCAATATTTTATTTTATAACATCTTACATATGCGTTATATATTTATGTACCGCCATCTCGATACTTTTCACAATTGTGTTAACAAATTAATTAACGTTGTCAGAATTTCAGCGCTTCATGAAACTTGTCACTGATCTTCACTAATTCGAGTTTGCTTAATCAAAATATGATCCTTGTTTTTATTCCATCAGCTCTAGTTTTTGAGTTATAGCGTTATGTTGAAAATAGGGCACTTGTGTGGTTTAATAATTATTAAAAAATTTTTATTAAGAATTAAAAATTTGTGTTGTAATTTCTTCGGCCCCTTTTTTTTTTATTTAATATTATTATTTCCTTGAGCTGAAGGTCTTTTTGGTATTTATTTCGATATTTTTGTCGACAGCTTCTTCAGCTATCTGACAAAAATATTCGAATAAATACCAACAAATATATATACTAAAAATAACTTCAGCTCAAGAGTATAATAATATTTTATACATGTGCAAAAACAACAAACATCCCATTTTCTGTTCACTACCATGTAGTTTAATAACTTGAAAAAAATTTTTGATTGAATTCAAATTAAGGAAAATAAAGAACTCAGTTGATTAAATTCGTTTTTTCCATACAATAGTAAAATATATGAAGTTTTGAATAAAATAAATAAATAGAAACTTGATTTTCTTCTGTTGCATAATTTTCGAAGCTTTTTGTCGCAATATTTTTATTATAAAATATTTCTACTAATAAATCTTTTTTGTTCATGACAAAAACGTAACGGTAATATGAAGCAGCAACATTTTACAAGTTCTGATCTTATTTCGCTATTTTTAGTGAATGAACAGAATTCAGCACAAGTTTTAAAAATGTATCACATCTCATGGGTGAGTGTGTGTGTGTGTTCATACAATGGAACTATTGCAAATATTTTGCCTTCCATTGAATCTCAGCATCTGATTTTCTAACGGGCCACTCTATTCGCAGGTAACAAACACAAGTTTAAAAAGTAAAGCTGTGTACATGAATAGAAAGAAATGATACCATGCCTACGACACATATGAATTGTTTATGGCTTACACATACCTACATATGCACATATAAGTGCATATATATACATACATATGTAAGAAATAAAGTTCAAAAATACTGATAATTTCGAATTGAATTTAATTGTTCTTTCTTGGTTGGATTTTTGTAGCATATAATATTAAAAATTTGCAGACAATAAACCAAACCCTGTGCATTCTTGTGAATATACAAGATTGTTTTTTTATAATCTTTGAAATAAAATTCTAAATATAACCGATTCATGCACTTATTTACTCATTCTTTTATTGTTTTTAAGAATCCAAAACCATTTTTTAAAGAAAAATTTAAACACTTTTACGTTTTTGATGCAACTTGTTTTTAAAACAGTTTTACCTCACAACGTTTGAGTCTGATGTGTTTCAAGCTCATGAGGACTAGTGCACTACGGATTGAAAAAGACGTATTTAACCAAAATCATGCCAATATAAAATATCATGCCAATATAAATATAAAAAAATATGAGAGAAAAAACAAGTAAATTAAGAGGCAACTTTTCACTAAGCACAGTGATTGCATACAAAAGTTCTTACACCATGTTCATTACAAATAATTGTGCTTATTCGGGAAAACGTGCTAGTGAAGTGAATCTGTACATGTAAAACAAGAACAAAATGTAAAGAGTACAAACAAATTGTTTTTATGTTTCGTACAAATTTTACCGTTTACTGGTGAAAGAGATACGCGTGGCCAACTACCTCGATAATTTTATTCTTGCGATGTAGGGAAACACAAACAATTCTTCATATTTTGTTTTTGTTTGCCAAGGAAAGTTTCACCTCTTCGGCGCGTTTTTCAGAATAGCCACCAATACTATGAAATTTTTTTAAAGCATTGTTATGCGAGTTCTTTAGGATCACATTTGGTGAAGCTTCTTCACCACGCTTCACCGTTGTAGTTTATTTCGGTTCTTTGGCGCGTTTGGGGAGCCACAAGTGCCTCTGCAACTTGAATGTGTCTAGGAGAGGCATGTCGGTAGTTTATGGTGCATTTGTTTTCATTCGAAAACAGAATAGCTTAGAAATTAGAATAATTAAAAATTTTATATATATTGTCCTGCTGAGCTATACAAAATCTATGTTAAATAAAATTTAAGAAGCTGAATATTTTCCTTATTACATTGAATGAAACATTAAAATGTGTTTCGCGAACAAATGCCGGTAAGATTAAGGTTGAGACGAAGAAAAAGGCTGTGCTTTTTATTCTCAGGTAAAAAACTGTCTTATATATTTTGTAAGTAGTGGTAATCGGACGACAGCTGACTTTTTAAATAATTAATTAATTTATAGCTTAGACTTTGGCATAACTATCTGTTTCGAAGCAGTAATACTTCTCATCACCACTCATTTGGAGAATAGTTAGCAAAAGGCGAATTAATATCGAAATTTATTAAAAGCCTCAATCAAATGGTTGTAACTTTGTTGACCAGTGTTTTCTCATATGTATTTATTGTATTATTTTGCAAGAGTTAGGATTTGCACATATATTGCTGGGGTTTGTTTGCCATTCGTATTTAGTATGTACATATTTGGCGAAAGAAGAGAGGTAAAAACTTAGAGACAAATACTAAAATTATTTTATAAATATGAGAAGAAAACTGTATGAATTCTTCAAATAACTGGTTGGAACAAAAATGTTCTCAGTATGCTGCATACACACCTTTTGACAAAGATTTGAAAACTATAGTAAATGCCAGGTAGCCTTACAAGCCCAGCTGAATACTGCTTTTAGCCTGAAGGGCTGTCAAAATACACAACACTAACACACAAACGCGCACAAATGGGGGACAGATATTAAAGATTTCTACCAACAAAACACATGAAGTGTTTGTTGGTGTTGTATTTGTTGTAGTTATGCGCATAACTGTTATCGAGGTACCTTGGTTGACGCCATCAGTCACAGATCTCATGATATGTACTTGTTTTTTGTTCAAAGTAAAACATGTTTCGTGCGTATCAAAACAAAAAAAAAAAAAAAAAAAAAAAATTGTAGCACTGTGTGTTTGAACTGTACATTTGTATAGTACATTTGAAATTGGAAATACATACATATGTATATATTTTTGAATAACAACCTAAATAATATCTTTTTCCATTTTTCAGCGGGAATTCGGGGGGAAGTTGAAAACTCAATCCCAGGAAATCAAAAAGTCCGCAAAAAGAAATACTCTCGTTAGATTGCGTGTGTGCGCGTTTAAGAGCGATCAGTGTTAAGCTCTACGAATACGGAGCAAATTAGAGATTATTTGGCTTTCTCTCAATTTTGGTTTAACTTTACAGACATTGCAATGGGAGCATGAAAATTTAAAACTTGTGTTGATTTCAGTCGACACAAAGTTTTTGCATGTTTCGGTCAAAGCGCTGCTAAGTTATTTGCAAAAATTAATAAATTATGTTTTTAAAAGCTCCAACGTTATATAAATTTATTTTAAATTTGAAAAGTCTAAGGTGGTGAGTAAGATTGAAAAAGTGTATGTGCACATAAACTCATGCATATACATATGTTTTGAATAATACATATTGTTTCTGCTTAAAGTTATGCCAAATTTGCCTACTTGCATCAAACGGATAGTAAACCATTGATTTATAACAATGTGGGCCAACAGATCGCAAGATCGGTAGACAAATATGGAGCTCAGGTAGCAATTAAATCTGATTATGATATGAAACAAATAAGTTTTGAGGATTCCTACAAAGAAGCAATTAATTTGGTGGTGAAACTGAATCAGGTGGGCCTTGAGCAAGGAGATCATTTGGCTGTCTGGGCTCCAAATACAATGCAATGGTACATAACATTTTTGGCATCCGCCATAGGAGGGTTTCCGTTGGTTTGCATTAATCCAGCTTTACAAGTACCCGAACTCGACTATGCCCTAAATAAAGCCAAAGTCAAGTGCTTAGTTACAATGGATTCGTGCGGAAAATTAGACTTTCTAAATAAACTTGAACTGCTTAGCAAAACAAACAAAACTTTGCAAAGTCTATCTGCAGTTATAATTAAAAGTGATTCAAGCTTTGAAACGTACCTGGATTACGAAAAAATTCTAAGCCAAAAGATTTGCCCAAGTATTCGGGAAACTGTCATTTCAAGAATGCAAGATATACCACCGGAAACGCCATCAGCCATACTATTTACCTCGGGCACCACGGGTCAACCGAAAGCGGCATTAATTTCTCATTTTAGTATGGTTAATCAAGCAGTTTACATGGGAAGAGCGTTAAGAATTAATGGAGGCCACAAATCATTGTGCTTGACTGTTCCCATGTTCCACGCATTCGGCTTAAGTATAGTGGTCAGTTGCTTACACTACGGCTGCACTTTGTGCCTACCGAGTCCCACATTTAATGCAGTCTCTTCCTTGAACTGTATAGAACGGGAAAGGTGTGATGTTGTGGTAGGGACACCCACAATGTTTGTGGACATGCTAGACACACAATCCAGATTGCACAAATCTGTTGACAGCTTAGAGACTGCACTTGTGGGTGGTTCACCTTGCAGTCCACAAATGACAACTCGGACTAAGAAGGCGTTCAAACTGCGCGAAATCGTAATAGGTTATGGGTTGTCTGAAGGTACTGCTGCGGTTTGTGCACAGGATGGCACTGAAACTGCAGAGAGCTCGCTTAATTCTGTTGGCAAAATTTTCGGCCATGGGGAAGCAAAAATAGTGGATGACAAAGGACAGATTTTGAAGTTTGGTGAAGTGGGAGAGCTTTGTGTCAGAGGTTGGTTCACCATGTTGAGTTACTTTGAAGATGTGAAAAGTACGCGCCTCACCAAAACTTCGGACGGTTGGCTAAAGACCGGGTAAGAAAACAAACAAAATTTCTTTCTTCGCAGGAGCAATTATTTTTTCTTGCAGCGATTTGTTCTTGCTGGAGTCAAACGGCGTGGCCCGCTATCAAGGACGAAAGAAGGATGTTATCATTAGAGGAGGCGAAAATATCTTTCCCAAAGAAGTTGAAGACTTTCTCAACCAACATGAAAGCGTTTTGGAATCACAAGTAAGTTTTGAGCAACGACCATTTTAGTAAAAAATATAATTAGATTTTTAATAGGTAGTTGGTGTACCAGATCGCCGCTTGGGCGAAGAAGTCTGTGCGTATCTGCGTCTAAGACAAGGTGCAAGGCCACTGACTAAGGAAGACGTCAGTAAGTTCTGTCAAGGAAAGCTAGCCCATTTTAAAATTCCTAAGCACGTTAGAATAGTTGACGATTTTCCGAAAACAACATCTGGTAAAATACAGAAGTTTAAATTGCTGGAGCTTTTTGAGCAAGAGCAAACGATTGCTAAAAAAAATTGAAATAAATCTATGTAGTTAAAACTGCTGCTAATAATATAAAATGGAAAGTGGGTTTGATTAATAATTTGTTTGCTATGCTTTTATGCCTTAAGCGGCAAACTGATTTTCCAAAATATTTCTCTGTTTGAAATTTCTACTACCAGCAACTAGCGTAGGCCGAGTTTTTATTTGGCAGAAAGTTTATTCACGCAACGCATTTTTTGACCCATATGGGTAATTAATCTCAGGCCAGTTCTTGCGGACCAAGAAAAACAGAAAGAGAAATCGAATGAAAGAAAAGTTTTAACTAACAGATCTGTCCGTATAGATTTATGGGTCACAGACGACAGACAAATTGTGGTTGTTTCTTCCAGCTGTCCATATGCCACCGACATTCCGTTGTTGCCACACCACTCACCAGCATCACTGAAAACTTAAAAACAAAATCTTCAACTAATTATCTCATGTTTTGTTACTTTTAATCATATAAAATGTTTCAACTAAATTTCAATTGAACTTGTAGCAATGCTACACATCTTACTTGTCTCAGCAACTATCGCACCACAAGAAACCTTTGGTTATAAAGACTTGTATTTTGGAAGTATCGTAAAGCAAAACTCAAGTCTTTGAAAATCAGTTTATATTTGTAATTAAAAAGAGCTTTTAGTTTACAGATTGCAAGACCAAAACAAGCAAAACGCACGACAGCATAATGGCAGAAAGTTATAATTTTATCGTTTTTGAAGTCCCTGCAACGAGTGACAAGTGACAAACTGAATATTAATATTTAAAATTTTTAAATTATTAATAAAATTTGATGCGCATGCTTTGTGCACTGTTAAGATACATTTATGATAAATATTTTGCCTGTTGCTTTCTTTTTAAGTGCAAAAAGAAGGAAATAAAAAAAGACATAAAACAAAAGTTTGTATTCTTAAAAATTCAAATTTCAAGATCAACACGTGTTTGTAAACAGAATTCTGTAGACAAAAAAAAAAAAAAAGAGCGCCAACACTTTGGTTTCGCATTCCTAATTGGGACTGCGCACGAAATTCGTTGTGTTGCTAAGGTACAGAGTCTGACAGGCTTAAGTTTCGTCAGATTTCTTTTGCTAAGCTCTAGCAAAACGGTCTAACTGTGCAAACGTGCAAAAAGTAAATCAGAACAGTTTAGTCTTTCGGAGCAGACGGTTGGAATTTAAAAAGTAAAAGCGTTTCTCAAAGTGCTTAAACACAACTGAATTGTGATATATGTATACTATAAAAAAAAAAAAATGAAGAAATAGTAAGAAAGGAAACGGAAGCGCTGCGGTTAGAAGCAAAAAGTTAAAATAACAACCACTTCGGCGAATAAACACTATTGTATACTTTCAGGCGTGTGTATGAGTATGAAAATTTCACATGGTTGTGTTCGTAGACGTTGTCTAAAATGTGTCTCAAACTGAGTGTATGTGTGTGTGTGTGTGCACAAGGAATGTGCTATCAATAAAAATGTAATTTTTTTTTGGCAACAAAATGTAGACCATTACATTTAATAGATATTGCGGCTGGTGAAAATGAAGAATGTATTATCAGGCTAAAATATATTAAGTCTCAGATATCTTTAAAGTAAAAGAAATAAGTGTAAAATGAAAACGTTAGTGTGACCAGAGAGAAAATTTCAATAAAAGTTGTGTAACAAACCGCAAAAATAACACAATAAAATAAAAAAACTACAGAGAATATGTGTAAAGGTTTATAATGTCGCAGCCCGGTAAGAGAGGAGCGCGCGGTGCGGCCCCAAAGGGTATAGGTCGCATCACACCATCCTCTGTAACGAGCGGTGCAACCAGTAATACTCCCGATGAATCTGCAGTAGCCAGTGACCGTAATACCCCTGCCAGCAAAGCTGAATCCGATCCCAAAGATGATAGTTCCAGTAATGGGGACCGTAAGGAAATCGATGGAGTCCCTGCACCTAAGCCGCCAAGTGCTGGAGCTTCTATACGGGAGTCTGCTAACAAAATATTAGCTCTTTCTACTAAAGGAGAATGGACACCGGTGGAACAAGAGTTAAAGAAATTAGAAAAATATGTTGCGAATCAAGGTGAAGACGGTAACACGATGCCGTTGGCCGGTATTCATGATGTGGTACGTTTTCAATGTTCCGCTCGGGTTGCGAAATTTTTATTTTATACCGTTTTGCGAAATTTTGCACTAGAATTAACTTTAGTCTACTATTTCTTAGGAGTCTGTAGTTTGGTAGAAACTTTTTTGTGCGTCTGCTCTGAGACTCAAAGTGTTGTGGTTAAATGAATTGCTTTTATACAGAGAAACGAATTATAGTTCATATAATAGTTTGTTACTTGCTGTTTAAGCTTTTTGATTTCTTGAAAACGAACTCTGGCTTCAAGAGCAAATAATAAGTTATTCTTTGAATAGTAAATAAATTTCACTTTTTGATACTTTCAAATATACAAACCGTAGTGTCCGAAGGAAACTCGTTGTATAAGAGTTGCTAAAAAACAGCTGCATTGTCATTAGCTATTTACTACTAATAGAATATGAACTTTATAAGTGTTTTCAAGTCTACTGATAAATTGGTTGGCATCAACGAAATGTCGGCGGCATACAGACATACTAAATGCTTAAATACAGAAAAGATGGTTATATTGAGACTGGAATCTAGTTCGTGGGAAAAGTTAAATCGTAGCCAAGCCATTTACATCGTTGGCCCAGCTGCTGAATTCTTAAGTTTTGGGACATTCCTGTAGTCGGGCCAGTTGAAATAAATAACTCCTATAAAGATTAGAATGAAATTAAACTGAGCTTTAACTCAAATATTTCATACAAAAATTAATTTAAATTCATTTCAAATAGATTTCGTTTAATTTTTTGAAAGTGCCTCTCAAGTATTTCGAATTTTCGAACCACTAGAGACTTAAGAATTAATTTTTACGGTCTTGGCGATAAAATTTAGAAACTATAAACTTTTTTAGTAGTCAAACGTATTTTTCCAGATTTTGTGTGCATTTCTTCTAAAGAATCTATTTTGTATAAAAAACGAAAGACCAGAATCAGTTTCATGACAAGAAAACATTGAAGCACTAACAGCTAAAATAAGAATATAAAGTAAAAGGAGGACTGGTTGTGTTTGTAAATAAGGAAATACCGTGTTATTTATTTATTTTTCTGACAACACCTACACCAACATACATACATATGAATGTATGTATTTAATACCTAATCCGAAAAAAAACTTCAAGAAACATAAACTTTTATGTGAATTCGAAATATTCCTTTTCCCAAGCAACATAAAAGCCCCATGAATCCAATTGTGCTATTTTTCATTGAAGTATGTTCTTACTTGTGGATCTTTTATTTCTCCCCATATCAAAACATTTTGTTTACTTTACATTTGGATTGTTTTGACAACGATGTACAGGAGGACTGCGATAGTTTGTACTGCGGTGTTTTAGTATTTTTCTTATTTTAAGAGAAATGTTGATCAGTGCCATTTGCTTTTCTAGAATAAGTGCAACACTTTGAACATCCTTTTTTACAAAAAAAGATGTAGATAAGCATAGCTTTTATCTATTTTTATTACTCATTCATAGATGTGAAATTCTTTTCCTTTTTTTTGATTTTTCACATTCTTCAAGAGGAATTTATACCCTAAGAAATCAATAGCAGTGAAAGTTTTTTTTCTAAATGTAAATGTAATAAAACTACCTTGCAGCTTCTGGAATGCGTTCCATATTATATTCTTAAATATAAAGAGTTGAATGTTAATACGTGCCCACAGATCGTATTTTAGGTTTGAATATTTCCTAACAGGGTTTTACTGTGTTTGAAAAACAATTGTTACTTTGTCAATCAAATACGTTTTATTGTTGATAGTGGAGACGCGACAAGAAGCGGTCTTTAATATTTGTCTGTTTTGGGAAAACGTAAAACATTTTCTGCAATACACTAAAAATATCAATTGATTTGTATTCAAATAAAAACAAACTTCCAGCGTTGTCATGTAACTAGTAGAGCTTTACGACATAGTTTTCGGGCAGTAAACAAACAAAAAACAATTCTTCTTGAAAATGTACAGTTAAAGCTGTATTCAAGCAAATTTCAAATGAAACGTATTCTCTCCCCCTGAGATGTGCTCGCAGAGCTTATGAAGGAATGTAGTAAGATAAAATTTCTTTGCTTAAAAGGATTAAGAAATAAAATACATTTGAAACTAGATTTAGGACAATTGTGTGAGGGATTTTCCAAAAAAAAAAAAAAAAAAAAATTCATTGCAAATTCAATTTATGAATTTGCTCATGAACCTCTAAGTGAAAATTCATATTTAATTTACACAGCGGTACAATAGGTTATTTTTGAATTAATATAGTTCATTGGTGGACCGCTTTTCCCAAAACGATTGCTACTACATTCGATGGGAGTGCAGTCGTTTCCACTTTATACATGGCAGAGTACATATTGAGCTCTAAATTGTATGGCAAAAATATGTGATTATTGAAAAGTCTCCCTGAGTCAGCATTTCAGCGGGGTACCTGGTTTCAATTAATTTTTTTTTTTCAATTTATATACATACTTTATCAGTAACTAGGTAATTTAATTTATCCCCTCATACGTGAGATCGTTGGGACTTATCTAAGTTAAATTGTTAAGACAGAAAAATAAACCATAAAAATCTTTGTTTCTTTTCTGTCGTTTGCTTTTAACCAATTTTTATAAAACTTTTTTTTATAAGTTTGTGTTTATAAAAAGTTTTTCTTTACCAAGAAAACGAATTTGTTTACGATTCTCATATTTTCGCACCATAGTCTGGTCTGGAAAGAACAAGCTTGAGCGTTCCAAGCTTTTGTTTTAGTTTGTAATACGAATTTTTTGTTAAGAAAGTTGTAACCATGGCGGCAGCTACGATCTTAGTTTCACCTGTCCATCTTATTTGATAAACATGTGTATATTAATTGCAGTAAACAATTGTAATTGAAATTGCACCCATATTGAGAGCACAGTAATAAGTTCAAACAATAATACAAAACTATGTTAGATAATATGAGGGGTGGGCAAATCGAAAAAAATACATATCGAGAAAATTATATTTATAATTGGGCTAAATGTCTCCTTCGATTTTGCTTAAATTAAAAATGCATTTCCTTCATGATGTATTATGCAACAAACTGCGTTCATATGGTTTTGCGATAGAATCAGTCTCGAAATACCTTCCTCATTTCTAATTTGAAAGTAAAGTTTGCATGAAAGCAAAGCTTTGCAATACATTAACTTTGTCTCCCAGTGGAAAAACTATTACGTATTGTCTTCCTAACAAGTGCTTGGTCAATTATTCAGCTTTTAGGAAAGTTCGGCAAATGTGAAACGTTTTCGCGGACTCGGTGACTTCGGTTTGATATGTCTTTATCTGTTAAATAATGTAAAAATGTATGCAAAAGTCTTTGCGTTTGGAGTGAAAACAACTTCGAAAGAAAATTAATCAAAAGCTGAACAGCTAAAATTTCTCGTTGTGATGCAGCACTAAGTTGCTTAAAACATTGTGCTGGCGTCTATGAAGCACATCTGCATACAGTTTCAATGTCAGACACAGTACCAGGGTTCTCGTTTTGTCAACATTTTCGAGTCTACTAGCAATAGGCGAAAACAATTGATTATTACATGACTATGGAGATGGCAAACATGTTTTGGTCAAGTGTTCTATTGGAAACTTTTTGGGTGAGAAATTGGTGAATAAATATAAATGAAATGCACTACAGGCTCTACTTTTTCAAATATTTTATTTTCTATATATGTAGACTATAAGACGCCATTAGATTTTTTTTTTTTTTGCTTAGCAAATGAAAAGTTAAAAAAGTGCTGTATATCAGGTAGTCAATTTTGTTAAAACGAATGGTGCTTAAGCCAAATTGAAATTTAAGGGAATCTGGAAAAAGTTGTTCCTTGTAATTTATATACGAAATAAAATGTTTGAAGAGGCAAGCCTGCAATGCACTCATTATTTCAATTTTATATATTTTATGGTTCAAAACTAAAACAAACAAAAAATAAATAAATTCACTCAAGTACGAGGCTGGCTCGCACACTTAGGGTTCCGTACGTATGTATGTATGTGTAAGGTACGTATGGCATGGCATATGTGAGTACATACTTATGTTGTATAAATTTCATCTCTCTGTCTCTTACAGCTTGAGAGTTACGCTTAATTGTTACTTTTCGTTGTATGGGGACACATGGTAGTTTTCGATTTGTTGTTGTTTTTAGTATTTGTTGCTGTTGCGGCAAGGTACAGCAACATCCTGTGAACATTTCAGCTCTTTAGCTTTTACCGTTTCGGAGAATGGACACTGTGAATGGACGGGTTCCGTTTCACTCTGATGAGTACCGAACCTTAAAAACAAGCGATTCCAAGGAAATGGGCTAAACAGATTTCGGTGAAAGTTCTGCTGGGGTTGTAATAATATTCAGAAAATTTTTTGTATGAACAAAACCAAAAAAGTTGTTATGTAGTGATTGTCGGTCCGAAATCGATCTACTACTTTGGAAATAGGATCGAAAATGCGATTGTTGTACTATAGATAATTAACAAAATCTATTAAATCTTTTATAATTTAAATTTCTTTCAATTGCTCCTTTTTTCGTTTCAGAATACTGGAATGACACCTCTAATGCATGCCACCAAAGACAATAAAACCTCAATCATGGATCGCATGATTGAACTTGGAGCTGATGTTGGTGCCAGAAATAATGTAAGTATGCCAATTAGAAGAATAAATTGTTGCTTTAATAATAGCCAAAACAACTTCAAGAGAAATATATAGGCCAACACGAATAAATCAATAGAAAAAAAGGAAAAACATATTTTAGAAACAAGAAGAAAAAGTATGTGAAAATTAAAGTTGGTCAAGAGGAAGTCGGTCTGACAAATAAAAAACCTGAAACACGCAACAAACTTTACGATTTGGTTTTTAAGAGAAACAGTTGTTGTATGAATTTTCCTCAAAAAGTGCGTTAACGTTTTCTCTCCTGTTTCTTGGTTTTGTGGCAAGCCGCAAAAGAAATACAGCCTGCAATATTTTCTTCTTCGTTTAACGAGCTTTTGATTATTATTTAAATGGCATCCTAAGCATTATTTAATGAAGAAAATAGTAGACTTTATCTGCAACTAAGCAGGTATGACGATGTTTATCAATTGCGGGTAATAAGTTTTTCTTCTTATTCGTATCCCATTAGGCTGTACTAAGTAGTTGTGTAATTCTGCTCATTTCTTCAGATTTGTGACAGAGTGCGAACATTCTAGTAGTATGAGAACTTTGAAAATCCTTGACCTAAATAATTTCGTACACAAAAATTCGTAAATAACATTGAGAGTTTCATGTTTTTTTTCTCTGTTGTTGACCAAAACATTCATAGAAGAGCAAATGTTTAATTGAATGTTTCTCCCCAGGCGGTAAAAATGAAATGCGGTGTTTTTTCTGTTATTTTTAGTACTATACAATGTATAATGTGTACCATTATTGAATAATTTCGCTATTCAAGTTGCTTTTGCTGGTTTAACTTTGAAACTTTGGTGTGTTGAAACTAATTAATTATTCAAAGATTGTAAAGCAACTACACTAAGAATTATCTTCTTATATACATATGAAGGAGCACTACTTGAATGAATTAAACAAATCAATCCATTTGAGTAAACGAGCTGAATTTACTTAAAAGTGTGCTCACGAAGTGTACAACTAGTCTTGTGAACTAAGCCTAAGCATCAGGGCAGGTCGTCTTGCATGTCTTGAAATATTGTGTCGATATTGTGCCATCGATTTTTCGATAGCATTTGGTATAAGGAAAAATAAATCTCCGTTACCACATATCAAGAAACTCACATTTGAGGCGCCTGGTTATCATTATTTTTGTATGGGAGTTCCTTAAGGAGGTACTGGGTCACACCGAGAGAAAAAATTATGCAGGCTTGGTCATGCATTTGACTGCTCTACGGGCATCCGTAAAGTATGCTTGTGTGATGGGGTGAGAGCTTGATCTTTGAAGCGCCTAAATAAGTGCACCTGAGAGTGTGTGAGTCACAAGGGCCCGCCGGCAACCTTCAGCCGATACACTTCTGAAGTATGCTTGCAAGTTTTGTCATTTCAATTCTTCACACACAAAAGTGCTCACACTCATATGCAAATTCAAACAAGTTGAAACAAGCAGCTCAGAACAAAATCAATGTGGTGAAGACGGTGCAGTTTGCCAAAATCTAAAACAACAATTTCATTGTAACAATATGCATAAATATAAGCAATATAAGCAATATTAGTTTTATTCTTTCTAAAGAAAGGAATTTAAAAAAAGTAGAACAAGTGAATAATATATTAATCGTTTGTTTTTATTTCCATAAGTTGTTGAATGCTGTTTTACTCATTACGGTGATTATTAAAGAACGTAATTTTAATAGCGAAACATTTTTGATGGTAGTCCAGTACATAGCTGGTCAGAACATATTTTTGTCCATATGCGAGGATATTGACTTTATTGCACAACAATAACAACAACAACTACATTTACGAAGAAACAAAAATGAGCTTTCTCATGCCAAGACAATCTAGGCCAAAGCAAATATAAGCGAATGAAGAAACACAAAAAAGTATAAGAACACAAACAGAAAACACAAACAAAATCGTGTTAAAGTCTTAAAAGTAAATCAAGTTGGAATTTGTGGAGTTTTAGTGTTTTACTGTTTCCGGTATTGCTTATGTGCCAACATGGGAGTTGTGAATTACTGTAGACTTAAAATTGAGGAAAAAGGTATGCCAACCTCTTACGGGCTTATGCATGGCAAACGTTTTGTGTTTATTACACTGAAATTTGTCAACTAAGAGCTTAAAAACATGGGAAAATTATCTCTAAATAAGGTTATTGTTATGTGTGTGTATGTGTGGCTAGACCTGCAGCTTTAGGGGGAAGAATATTTAAACTTTTACATAAAGTAAAAATAAAAATCATAAAGGAGAATCTAACACTCCATCAAATAAGCTTAGCCAGCTATTTTCAAAATGGTTTAAGCTTATTTGCTTTAATGCAAAGTGATTTAGTTCAAACCAGTTTCTATTTCCCGTCTATGAGAATTCTTTTGTAAGTTTTTATATGTGTACGTAGTTGGATTGCCGCCTACCCCTTACATGAAGGAGAAAGCAACGTCCTGCGATTTAGTGTGAAAAAGTAGCTACACAGTAAAAAATTTTTAGTGTCCACAAGTTGTGGGCAAACTCCTGAAGTAAGTAATGAATTTCTCTCTCTCTCTCTCTCTCTCTCTCTCTCTCTCTTAACATGTTTCTATTGGCTTTTTTATAATGGAAGATCTAAATTTTTTTTTTTTTAATTATTACTTGCAAAACAAGTTTTTGATCGGCCTTTTGGATTGTAAATCAAATACTTTTTATAAATATACTGAAAAAATTGAAGGAATAATGAACTTTAATCGATTATCAAAACAATCGGAGGAAAGAAAAACAGTTTTGCATTTATTTTTTAAAGTTGTATAGTTCTTGCTTTGTTTTTATAATCGTTGCATTAAAATTGTCTAGAAGCTCGTTCTAACCAATTTCTTCTAGTGTACTGTGTTATTTGCCTGAATACATACATATGTATGTATATCTGCGCTCAAATCTGAAATTCCGTTTTTTTTTTATATTAGTGCCATGAAGTATGAGTGTGAAATTGTAATTTATTATCTGTTTGAGGACGACTTTTGAGTTTGTTCTAAAGCTCCTGATCGCTTTTAATATAGAGGAAAAATTATGCGTGCTGCTGTTGTAAGGACATCAATTAAACTGTTAGAGTGGTAAAATTAATATAGTCGTTTTTCGAAACATTGAATAAATTCACTTCGAAGAATGGCTAAAAATTCTTAAAATGTTTTTAATTGTACAAGTTCAGGGAAATTTCTAATTATAATTGTTTGAGCTTTTGGCAAACTCAGATAATTAGTCTGCATCTGAAATTTGTAAGTAATGATGATGAAGTCTTTTAAATTGATGAATTTGTTGCATGTAATATTTTGGAGTAAAACTCTAAAAAAAACAGAAACAAGCAGAAGAAAGAAAAGGTGCAGTGCTTATTGTTTTAGCTCAAATTCAGAATCAAATTAAGCAAACAGTTACACCTAAAAAGGAAATAGCGTCAAAAAATACTTGCATACACATGGCTCATGAACTACGGGCACTGCAAGTCGGTGTGTTGTTAACACATACAATAACACTTGTTTAATGATTTAAAAATATTATATTTTACGTTTTATTTTATCATCAGGACAACTACAATGTGTTGCATATTGCAGCGATGTATTCGCGTGAGGATGTCGTAAAACTGCTGCTAAACAAACGAGGTGTTGACCCATTTTCTACAGGAGGGGTAAGTCTAGAAAACAATTATTTTTAATTTTGCACACTTTTTATTGCTTGCAATTACATCAAGGATGTAACTGATTGATAAAAAACACGGAATGGGAAAGCTTTGATTTTTAAATTAAAACTAATAAAAATTGTTTAATTGTAGCAAGAAATTTTGAAATAGTAAAACCTCGCAATCTAAAATTTTGTTAAAAAATAGTGGAGGGTGCTCCCTTGGGACACTCACAAAACTCTGTTTATTATTCAGGAGCACAAGTGGTTGAATTAGTTTTTTGCATGTTCCATTTGTTTTAAAAAAAATTTTTCCGAGATTTTCCACTGTGCAACACTTGGTAATCACAGTTTACTAATACAATTATTCAAACAATTTTCCCGCCTTAAAAACGTAAAACAAACCTTAAAGGGGAAAAATCAATAAACGAACCTTCTGATTAGAATGCATGTTCGCTTGTGTTTGTACACTACTGCTTTGTTACTGTTTTCCCTGCAAAACTTTTAGTTCTGAGAAATAAAAAGAACAGAAAGTCCAAAGAAATTCCTGCGTGTCGCTGTGTTAAAGGTCAAGCTACAGAAATTTAAATTATTGCACATGCAGCTGTGTGTGGCCCGAAGCAACGAATAAAAAGCAATTGGTTTTTGTTACCTAAGTCTTAGCTAAAACGAACTTCACATTAAAATGTATTAAAAATGTCGTAACTTGACTGTTAGAAAGGGTCATGTCCAACAAGATGCTATATTTTTATTTTTTATTTTGGTTTCTTTGAACACATGAGAATATCGTGTGACTTAATGTCATTAAGTTTTTGGTAGTTTTTCTAAAGAGAAAGTGATAGGGTTATAGCATGCTGCTTGCTACTCGCATAATCAAGTTCAACTTAATTAACTGTCACAAGGTTTAGCTTTTAAATGTTGTGATTTTGCAATATTAAGATTTGCTGGTCGTACCCACTTTTGTTTATATGTATGTATGTATGACTGAGGTTTTAAAGTTTCATTGAAACAAAAGTTCGAAAGTGAAGAAAACATTTTAGGAATTTTCCTGGCTGGCATTAATACGAAGCAAAGTGTTGCTTTAATTGTAAGTGGATAAAGGGAAATTTGAGAAGAATTGTATGCTGAAACAGTGATAAGGGGGATGATGACACTGCCAACTGATTAATATAATTGATATAAAAAAATCGTTTTCTTTTTATTTCTCTGAATCCTTTGTCTGCCCATAATCATGTGAACCTATAAGACACTACTGAATCCAGTCGACATCAGATACAGTAACGAACCTTTAAGCTAGTTCTATTGTCTGCCATTAAGTCCATGGACAATTTGTATCATATACATACTATGTAAATGATTGACTCTGATTCAGTTCAAAAAACTTTTGTAATCATTGCGAATGCACTCGTACTAAATTTCAAAATAAACAACTCTGGTTTCTAGGCAAAATTTTTGGTAAATTCTGCATATTTATAGTATGCATATACATCTATGTATAGGTAACTTGTGTACATAAATTCTAGTTCACGAAATGCATTTGAATGAAATCAAATGTCAGCAAAGTTTACTTCTATGAGGAAAAACAAAACATAATTTTTATATACAATGAATTTCAAACTTGAAAAACAATGTTACTTTGTTTGGAAAAAATTGCCGGAAAAGGGGTGGAGAGGGTAAAGTTAAGAATCGGACTTAATTTGGAAGCTCTTCAACTTAAATGCGGGGAAATAGTGGAAGCTCACAGCTCTGACACTGTTAACTGTGTGCCAGTCTTAGATATAAAAAACAAGAAAAAATGCAATTCAATTTGATGCGCCTTATGAGTTTTAAAATTTCACTTTATGGCTTAGTCTTTGTTGAGTTTTTCGCTTAGAAACACTAATCACAGTTAGCACTTGCTGAATTGCTAGAGCATATATATATATATATATATATATATATATATATATATATATATATATATTAACAATTTTCTAATTTTCCTTTAGTCTCGTGCCCAAACTGCAGTGCATTTGGTGTCAAGTCGTCAAACTGGAACAGCCACCAACATTTTGAGAGCACTATTGGCAGCTGCTGGAAAGGATATACGCATTAAAACAGACGGTGTAAGAGTTGGAACTTTTAAATTTAATATTTTATTTGTTATGAACTAATGCTGAGTAGATTTTATTCTTGCTTCCAGCAAGGACAAATAATATAGTAATATGTTTTCTATTCCTTAAACTGTTATTTAGGACAGAAGGAGACATATATATTTATAAAAGAATTATAATAAAAAGAATATTGATGTAGTCGCAAAATTGTAACAGCCGGTGTGTGAACGTATGTATACATTGCGATGTTTTTAACAAAAATTACATTATATGGGCTCAGAGCTGACCAGTAGCCCTAACAGCTAGTTCTCCTGTTTTTTTGCTAGTTAATAAATCAATTATTTCTAAGTTATTAAATAAATGAATAAGTTTTATTAGATAGGATAAGAAAGGCTTCAAATGTCAAGAGAGAAAGATGAAGAAATTCGAAATCGGCTTTAATGTAACAAGAACTTAAAATATGAATTTCGCTTTTTTGACTTGCATTTAATAATACTAGAAAAATTACTTCTTCTATTCAGCATTTGTTCTGTGTATTATTTTTAATAGGAAAATAAAAAGGTCTACAACTAAAAGGTGATGCATTTGCGAACTGAATGCAATAATTAGGGAAGATTCCAAAGATTATTTGTGTTACAAACATTTGCTTACCTTAATTTTCCATTTGCAGAGAGGAAAAATTCCACTGCTTTTAGCTGTGGAAGCTGGTAATCAGTCAATGGTGAGGGAATTGCTGGCAGCACAAACGGCGGATCAACTGAAGGTAAGTATCGAAACAAAAATCAGCACAAACATCAACTTATACCTACATGTATATGTATAATATATGCTTACACTTAAAAATTTGTTAAAATTAAATTAGCCAAATATACACTTTTCTTATTGTGATAAATAACATCAGACGCAATTTTCGACACGATTTCAAAACTAAAATTGCTTTCTGTGTTGATTTAGTTCCTTTGCCAAATGACAACAAATTAATTTTTCATAAAGAGTGTTAAATTGTTAATGACATGTTGTATTGCAACACAGTTCATTTGCGCTTCAATTGTAACGAATATTTCCATTCATAAATTCCAAATGAGTTTAGTTGCTTGTGTTGGTAGGTGTCATATTCTCTTTTTTGTTTTGCGAACAAGAAGTTTTCATATCGCTGAATAATTTCGCAATGGTTAAGATTTGCGTGTGTGTCATGGGCGTATACATTGCCATGTCTAGAGTGGGCGATATTACTGCATAATAATTTTTGCACACCACACAACGTGTGGCATCAAATACCCTGGTGGTATGTAGTATTTATTAGTAGGCGCACATTCATATAAGTTTTTCCTACTCTACTGGTTCTTGCTCTTCGTCAGCTCAGTTGAAGGTAATTGAAATTAGGAACAGCTCTGCTGGATTCAAGACAATCATCTGGATAGTATAGTACGTTGGACCACCCAGTTAAAGGCTGCATACATTTAATTGATAACGATAGATCAATGGTTTAAAAATCATTTGATAATATAGTTTAGTTTTTCTATATCTATAAAAATCAATTTAGGCTACTGAAACGACTTGGTATACGTAAAATTATGTTACGTAAAAGAAGTTAAAAACAACTTAAACAATTTGTGTTTCCAATGTAGTGCTAAAAAGGTATTGGTTAATGGGCACAGCCAATTTTTAAGTGTGCGTATGAGAAATAATAATGCATCAATAACTCTTTAACGGAAGCACCCAACTGGTCTTGACTTGAGCGGTTTCCAAAAATGTTCAAATATTCTACTTTCCAATCAATACCTTTCCAGACGCAACTCGTCACGAGTTGGGACGCACTAACGAATACGTGTCAGCATATGGATACGTTTCAAAATAAACACCTTTCGCTTTCCGATTCGCTTCTTTTAAGGCAATCTTAGCTGGGAATTCGAAATTCAAAGTACAACGCTCTTTGACAATTAACTTGATAACACTGGGGAGCACGCCAGCAAACAAATAAGAAGTGATAAGAAATTCAAGAGATACAGAAATTAAAGTGAAACAGAAGTGTTGCTTGATCTGTTCACAGAATAATACAGTGTCTGTCACCTACGAAACTTGTCTACTCTATTTTTTGAGTGATTTTCATAAAAAATTTTCAGACTGAAAGTTTGATTATATTAATGTGTACATAAATGTTTATACTTTTGCGTAGTAACCCATTTCTTTTCTTTTTAGCCGAGAACACCTTTTCAGTAAATTCTTTCACAAATATGCTGCAAACTTTCTTTTAGTGTAAAATAGACTTAAGGTATTTATATCACGCAATGAAGTTTAACAGAACTTAATGTATACGAAATTTGATGAACTTTGTTATAGTAACGATATTTTACTGTCGCTGCATACATACACCGACAAACAAACTTTCACATGTCATGTCGAAAGCGTAGAAGTTATTGCAGTTGGTTGATTTCTTAATATCCACTGGTTGCTTGAATAACAAAATATTTTAGAGAAAAATAAAATGCCGGCAAGCAGACTTTGCCAAATAACTTTATTTTTATTTTTAATTTGGGTTAAACAATTTAGGTGAATGTTAAAAGACATGCATTTACACGCACTAGCCGTGTCCTTACTACTTTTTTTTTGTTTTTTTTTTTTGAAAACCGCTCCTTCCATTCCATTTAGGGGATCTTGAATTGCCTCAAGTCATTTGCATGTGTAACTTTTTAATTTCTTATACATAAAAGTAAAATCTCATTTGCATATCGCTGTGTTAACTTTGACCTCGAGCATACAAATTTTAAAAATGTGAGAAAACGAGATTAAATTTGATTTTGAGCCATTTACGATGTTTTCTTTTTGTCCTGCTTGAAGGCTACAGCGGCTAATGGAGACACAGCCCTGCATTTGGCAGCTAGACGGCGGGATGTCGATATGGTGCGTATACTGGTGGACTATGGCACCAATGTGGATACTCAAAATGGTGAAGGACAAACTCCTTTGCATATAGCGGCGGCTGAAGGTGATGAAGCTTTACTTAAATACTTTTATGGTGTACGAGCGTCCGCTTCTATAGCGGACAACCAAGGTAATAAGAGAAAACTTGTAGTTTTTGAATGATTTACCTTGTTAATCCAATTACTTAAGATCGAACTCCCATGCACTTGGCTGCGGAAAACGGTCATGCCCACGTCATTGAAATACTGGCTGACAAGTTTAAGGCGAGTATATTCGAACGTACCAAAGATGGAAGTACCTTAATGCACATTGCCTCTCTTAATGGTCACGCTGATTGTGCCACAATGCTTTTTAAGAAAGGAGTTTACCTGCATATGCCAAATAAAGATGGTGCTCGCAGCATTCACACAGCTGCTGCTTACGGGCATACCGGGATTATAAACACTCTGCTACAAAAAGGAGAAAAAGTTGACGTAACAACTAATGTGGGTATCGTTGTTACCAAAATGATTTTCATTTTTAGTGAATATAACTTTCTCCCTAATAGCAAAATTATACAGCATTACATATTGCTGTGGAAGCGTGCAAGCCGGCAGTTGTTGAAACACTCCTGGGTTTTGGCGCCGATGTGCATGTGCGTGGCGGAAAATCGCATGAAACACCTCTGCATTTAGCCGCACGAGTTAAGGATGGAGATCGTTGTGCCTTAATGCTCCTTAAGTCCGGTGCTAGTCCCAATTTAACTACCGATGATGGCCTGACACCGGTGCACTTTGCCGCTCGTCATGGTAATCTGGCAACGCTGATGCAACTCCTCGAAGATAATGGGGATCCTCTTTATAAGTCCAATGTATGCAAGTGCAATGGAAATTATATTATTATTACAGTAACTAAATAAATTTTTTCTGCAGACCGGCGAAACTCCCCTGCATATGGCATGTCGTGCTTGCCACCCTGAAATAGTTAGACATCTTATAGAAACTGTGAAAGAGAAACATGGCCCTGATAAAGCCACATCCTATATAAATACAGTTAATGAAGATGGCGCTACAGCGCTACATTTCACTTGCCAAATTACAAAAGATGAAGTAAAAATACCTGAGTCTGATAAAGAAATTGTTAGCATGCTGTTAGAGAATGGAGCTGATGTTACCCTGCAGACAAAAAATGCGCTTGAAACTGCTTTCCATTATTGTGCAATGGCGGGTAACAATGATGTGTTGATGGAGATGATTGCCCACATGAATCCGACAGATATACAAAAAGCGATGAATCGTCAGTCTTCCATAGGTTGGACGCCCTTACTGATTGCCTGTCATAGAGGACATATGGAGCTGGTCAACAACCTTTTAGCGAATCATGCCAGAGTTGATGTGTTCGATATCGAGGGTCGTTCTGCTTTGCATTTGGCTGCCGAACGGGGGTATCTGCATGTATGCGATGCTCTTTTGACAAACAAGGCGTTTATTAATTCAAAGTCTCGAGTCGGTCGCACGGCGTTACATCTGGCCGCGATGAACGGCTTCACGCACCTTGTGAAGTTCCTCATCAAGGATCATAATGCTGTTATTGATATATTAACACTACGGAAACAGACGCCACTTCATCTGGCTGCGGCCAGCGGTCAGATGGAGGTATGTCAGCTCTTGCTGGAACTGGGAGCTAACATAGACGCGACCGATGACTTGGGACAAAAACCTATACATGTCGCCGCGCAGAACAACTACTCAGAAGTGGCCAAATTGTTTCTGCAGCAACATCCATCGCTGGTTAATGCCACTAGTAAAGATGGCAATACCTGTGCCCATATCGCTGCTATGCAGGGTTCTGTTAAGGTGATAGAGGAACTTATGAAGTTCGACCGATCTGGCGTGATATCTGCTAGAAATAAATTGACTGACGCAACACCATTACAATTGGCAGCCGAAGGTGGTCATGCTGATGTTGTGAAGGCTTTGGTGAGAGCTGGGGCCTCGTGTACTGAAGAAAATAAAGCTGGTTTTACGGCCGTCCATTTAGCTGCTCAGAATGGTCACGGTCAGGTATTGGACGTTTTAAAAAGTACAAATTCTTTGAGGATCACCAGCAAGAAATTGGGACTGACACCGTTGCATGTGGCAGCCTATTATGGGCAAGCGGATACGGTACGTGAACTGCTAACAAGTGTACCGGCAACTGTTAAGTCAGAAACGCCAACAGGCCAAAGTTTGTTTGGCGAGTTGGGAACGGAGTCGGGAATGACACCTTTACATTTGGCAGCATTTTCGGGAAACGAGAATGTAGTGCGGCTACTGTTGAATTCAGCAGGTGTACAAGTGGATGCAGCCACTACAGAAAATGTAAGCATTTCAAATGACTTACTTCTTCAAACAAGTTCAACATTCGTTTATAATGCAGGGTTACAATCCACTTCATTTGGCGTGCTTCGGTGGTCACATGTCAGTGGTTGGTTTGCTTCTGAGTCGCTCGGCAGAACTTCTTCAATCTACAGATCGTCATGGTCGAACCGGCCTGCATATAGCTGCTATGCATGGTCATTTTCAGATGGTGGAGATTTTGTTGGGTCAAGGCGCAGAAATAAATGCAACCGATAGAAATGGTTGGACTCCACTACATTGTGCCGCCAAAGCCGGTCACTTGGAAGTGGTTAAACTGTTGTGCGAAGCTGGAGCCTCTCCGAAATCGGAAACCAATTACGGCTGTGCTCCCATTTGGTTTGCTGCATCCGAAGGGCATAACGATGTCTTAAGGTACCTTATGAATAAGGAACACGATACATATGGCTTGATGGATGACAAACGCTTTGTGTACAATCTGATGGTGGTCTCTAAAAATCATAATAATAAACCAATTCAAGAGTTTGTCTTAGTATCGCCGGCTCCTGTTGATACTGCTGCCAAATTGTCAAATATTTATATGATTTTATCTACAAAGGTGATATACTTATGAAATACTTTAAATAATTATGTAAATTACCTCTACTCGGCAGGAAAAAGAGCGTGCTAAAGATTTAGTGGCAGCTGGAAAACAGTGTGAGGCGATGGCTACAGAGCTGCTGGCGCTAGCAGCCGGCTCAGACTCAGCGGGCAAAATATTACAAGCCACCGATAAGAGAAATGTAGAGTTTTTAGATGTGTTAATAGAAAATGAGCAAAAGGAGGTGATTGCCCACACGGTTGTCCAACGATACCTGCAGGTATGGTGTTACTTACGTTACGTTAATACTTTAAAAGTAATTTATAGTGCAAATCGTTTGATAGGAATTATGGAGAGGTTCATTGACTTGGGCTTCCTGGAAGATACTGCTACTGCTTGTGGCATTTATAGTCTGTCCGCCCGTTTGGATTGGTTTCACCTTTCCCATGGGCCACAAATTCAACAAAGTGCCTATAATCAAATTCATGTCTTACCTTACATCGCACATCTACCTAATGATCCACCTTAGTATTGTGGGGATTACGCCCATTTATCCAGTGCTTCGTCTCAGTTTGGTTCCTTACTGGTATGAAATAGGGCTGCTAATTTGGCTAAGCGGGCTTCTGTTATTTGAGTTGACGAACCCATCGGATAAATCCGGCTTGGGCTCAATAAAATTGCTGGTACTATTACTGGGAATGGCTGGAGTGGGAGTTCATGTGTCTGCCCTTTGCTTTGTGTCCAAAGAATATTGGCCAACGCTTATATATTGCAGAAATCAGTGCTTTGCTCTGGCGTTTTTGCTTGCATGTGTTCAAATTTTAGATTTTCTTTCATTTCATCATCTCTTCGGGCCTTGGGCGATCATAATCGGGGATCTACTTAAGGACTTGGCTCGATTCTTAGCCGTGCTGGCGATCTTCGTATTTGGATTTTCAATGCATATAGTGGCCTTGAATCAATCGTTTGCCAATTTTACACCCGATGAGTTGAGATCATTTGAAAAGAAGAACCGCAATCGGGGATACTTCACTGATGGTAAGTCAAAATGTTGAGAGCTACTCGTACTCAAAGTGTTTTGGATGTTGTTTTTCTTCGTTGTGCATTTTATTATATATGTATAATAAAAAATTTATTAATTTTTAAGAAGATTATGAAATTGATAAGTATCTTAATCATGTTCAGTTTGCATGTCGAACAATTACAGACCCTATCTAAATTAAAAACTCTATAGCGGTTCGATTTCACAACGTTGAAAAATTCATGTGTTGGTATATTTTACACAAATTAATTTGAGAGATATTTCTACAAGTATCAAAATTAAAGTTGTGCAGTTGCAAACACCGCTTCTTGCAAATGCGTGAATTTGTCCAGAGCGAATATAAACTTAACAATTTTTAAAAGAAAATTCTACCATTTTCAAATGCAGATGACATGCCTACGCCACGCCCGCCACCTGCTGAAAACTATATTGACTCTAGCCGCAGTATGTTGAGCGAGTTTCGGCGCAAACATAAAGATGACCGTAAGTGTTGAATTCGCTTCCTCTGAGTGTTATGTGTGAACGCATTCATGTTATTTGCCTTCGGTGTTGTGTGTTTTCTCTTCCAATTTTTTATTAAATTAAATTAAATTAAATTAAATTTAAAAAATAAAAATCCAAGCAGGATCAGTTGAAAAGCTTTCAGCGACATTTTTCCTTGTGAGGGCTATTGGCATGTTGGCTCCATAACACGAGTGTGTGGTATTAAATAATGTTTTCGTTGGTTAATTTTTTATGAATTTATTTTGTGTTTTCTTGATGTTGTGGAAAAGTGTTACAAGATGCTAAAAATATTTAATTTGATTTTTGTTTTTCTGTTGGCTGCCAACGCCAACGCCATATTCTTTTTTGCTGTTTTTCACTTTTTCCATTCATTGGCAATTAAAGAAACTATCAGTTCTGTTTTCGAAAAATATTATATTTTGATATCGAAAAGATTTATTTATCTTAAAGAAAATCTAGTTCCATTTTCTAAAATTAAAAATTACTGAAAAAAAAAAATTAAAGTGTTCAGATATGTGAGACACTGAGCTAAAAAACCCGCTACTTGTATCTGAGATATTGCATCAAAAATCTACTTTAAGTTCAATAAGTACATAATTTTGTATTTAAATTCAACATTGCACTTACTTTACGTATCGGATATATTTGGCTTCAGTGACGAGTTTCAGATCTTAGAGCCTCATATGTTTTTTCGAAAAATTAAAAATATTTAGGACCTTAGAAAGTAGCTATAGTTACATAAATACACTTTGGTTTTTAATTAAAATAGAAAATATAATGAACTATAGTTGTCATAAATTTGAGAATGGAACCGAATAGTTTTGAAATTAAATTTCTCTTCTTTAAAATCTTTCCGTTTTACTTTTATTTATCAGTCTACCGCTTTTTACGAAGCATGTTATTTTAAATTTTCTAAAGAGCTTCTTGCTACTGCTGCACCTTTTAATGTTTTATTTTTTTAAATTTAAATGTTTTCTGAACAAACAAACAATGCTACATATGTATATGCAGTATGTTAGGGCGGTTCGATTTAGCAAGCGATATTTCGCCATTGGGTTTTGAAAGTATTTGGCATGAGGAAAAAAGTTTTTCTGTGCCATATCAAAATAATCATTTTCATATCAAAATTTTTGTATGTACCACGCCTCCTTAAGGAGGAGTCTAGGGTTTCAAAAAAAAAAAAAAAAACAAATTATCAACCCCTGGGTTGATGTCTTACAAAATTTTAGCTAAACAACTTCTGAAACAAAAATATTTTGAACTTTTAAAACTAACTATTTAACACAAATTTTATTAGACATCAAGAAGAAAACATTTCCTGAAGAAGGTACACAATAGAGTAATATAATATGGAAGTGACAAACATTTTTCAGTTTATAAATTCAAAAATATCTAACAAATCATCAGATCATTACAGTAACTATAAAAGAGTGTAGTGCACCACACACTGCGACAATGCTCCAATGAGTCATTGAGGTTGGACAGCCCACTGTCACCAATAATGTTTTACATTCATTGCTGAAAACGCGTCAGTAACCGCAAAGTAGACTTTAACACACTGATAGAAATATGAAAATTGTATTTCATTTGCAGTCCGCTATAGGTTGGTCACTCCATTATATCTTACATCGTTTACAAAATAAACGAACTTTCGAGACACAAAGTATGTGGTTAAGATCTATAGTGGTTACTTTTCATGTTTCTATTATTGGTGTTTGTTGTTGTAGCGGCCAGTTAGTTTTATAGCAAGGAAATACATATGTATATCTCTTACGGCTAGAAAGCTACTAATAATTTTCAAAATGAAGTTTAGATATCCACATTTTGCTATCTCTAGTATTTGTTGCTAATAAAAATTCTCAGCTTTCTAGCTCCAACCATTCGGGAGAATGAGCGCTGTGACGGACGATCGCTCGCTCGTACGGACAGCGAAGTCTCAGTCATAGGGCTTCGCATTCACTGTGTGAGCACAAAACCATAATAAACTATAAAATTTCAAATAAACTATAAAATTTTCATTTATTTTCATCCTTCCTCAAAGTTATGCATGTTTGTCTATTTTTGTTTTTCCTTATTTCGCTTTTTGGTGTCGTAATGTTTTTTTTTTTTTTAATAAACAAATTGTTACGCATGTTTATATGAACAAAAGTTAAGAGGAACAAAAATGTTATTTATTGTGATATTTTTGTTATGGGCTTATGACGCTTTCCACACAATCTGGAGCACATTATAATAAAAAAGAAAATAAATTTATAAAAGCAAGCCAAAGGTACTGCACCAAGTGAAGTTTTGTTGTTGTTGGGACAAAAATTACACTACAATTTTGTAGACTCTTAATAAAAACATTTTCCTAATAATTCTTTTGCAATCAAACGCGCTTGCTTCAATTTTCAATTGAATGCACATGATTTCTGAATATAAACTAATTGCGAAAAAAGGACCAATGACACCATTTCTGGCATTTGAAAGACTGTTCTTTGCGGTTTTTGGTCAAACAACCACTGTGGATATAAATCCCATGCGTCATTTAAGGCCCGAGTGGACAGAGGTTCTGTTCAAATTTGTATTTGGCATCTATCTTCTAGTGTCTGTGGTTGTTCTCATAAATCTACTTATTGCCATGATGTCGGATACTTATCAGCGGATCCAGGTTGGTATTGGAAAACTAATTATTTTCTTTTCCTTTTCTGTCTCTCTCCCTACTAAAACGTGTATTATAAAATGGACTTGGCAAAAATCGATTCGTCGAATCGGTCACCGTTGTCGTCGACATCATCATCGTCATCACTGTCACCGTTTCTTCGTGTGTGGGCGTCGTTAATGTTTTTATTTGTTCAATTTATGATTTCACTTATCATTTGCTTTTGTCATAATAACCGGTGTGTACTGTGTTCTTTATCCTGTTCATGATGATTTGTTTGTGGTTCAACGGGTCTGTGTGTGTGGGTGCATATGATAAAAATCATTTATGGACACAGTGCGCATGCATCCGATAAATTCATTTGAACTATTATTTTTTGCCGTGTTTGGTCAAACGACGACCGAACAGACACAAGTTGACAAAATCAAAAATCTAGCCACGCCCACTCAACCCTATTGGGTGGAGTATCTATTTAAAATAGTATTTGGTATCTATATGTTGGTGTCGGTGGTGGTGCTAATTAATCTGCTTATTGCTATGATGTCCGATACATATCAAAGAATACAGGTACTCTTAATTTTGTAACATATTTCAACATATTTTTTGGCATTCAACTAACATACGTACAAACAGCATACGTGTAGCTGATTCAAATATACATATATAAATTTTATATTCCGTTATAAGCAGGATACTTTTTACAGGCCAGGACACTGTTACTCCATTTCCTATGCTACAAACACTAATCCTAGTTACCTAGAGATGGCATCTTAAATGCATGCCCAAGATGTTTTATTTTACTCAGACCTTTTTAGGGCCATAACGCTGTTGCGATTTCTTCTAGCATATTACGAATAACCTGGGCAGAAATAATTTACTAGAACTCTTTTATAATGTTGTGAATACGTTTGCAGCAGCGATATTGTCCTAAAAATGTTTCAAATAAAATTTGTGTCTGAAAAAGGCGTTTAAAAATGCTGTCTTCAACATATTCCACAAAATATTTCAAGTGACTTGTAACTAATAAATTATTGTCTGTTTTTTAATTTTTTTTTTTTTTTTGTTTTGTTCAAAGTGTAGTTCCATCTACTGCCCAGACTTGCATCTTTGGTGTAAAACTCGTTTGCAAGAAAATATTTATTCCAGATAATAAATTCTTTAACATACAACATTTACTAATTTTGTATATTAAAGATGGCCCTAAGAGCTTTAGCAGCACAAATTGTAAAAGCTTAAAGCGCGTCTTTTTTTCAAAAGCTCTAAAAATTTAGTTTCAACACTTAAAGTGTGTAGCGTAGTTCAATAAAAGGGAACGCTTTGCAAACAAAGCTTTTGTGTTTGTCCGTTAAATAGTTGTAAGTTTAATACTAAAAAGTCCACTAAGACTTAATCCAATTTCCAATCCCTGCATGTTGCTAAGCAATGCATGTGCTTTTATATGAAATTGGACAAACTATTTTTGTTTTTTGAGTATTCTAATATCCCAAGGGCTTCCAATAAATAACATTGACTGAAAAATAAGGCAACAGATATTGGAAAATTGTGAAGAAGTTTGAAAAATAGCAACACAAAAATATGATTTAAAATGAATATGTATATTCGAGACAATCCAAAGAGAGAAAAGAAATTCGACTTATAGGTAAGGAGAATGTTAAAGAGCAAAGTCTAAGTGAAGAAATATTTAAACATCAGGAGGTTGCAGCGATTAGAAAAAGTACCAACATTACGCTGATTTCATAAAAACCAACATAAAGAGGGTTTGCAAAGAAGACACTAAATTGTACTTTAACTTTTATTGAATACATCGAAGAAGAAAGTGTTCGATTATCTGCTGCTCAGATCACTAATCACATCACATTTACCTGTAGCCAACTAACGAACAAAGTAATAACGGAGGCTGTATGTAATTTAGATCTAAACTTATGTTTTGTCTGCGTGAATGGCATGTAGATGCAAGGATATGCTTGGTCCAAGTGAAATTTTCAACAAACATTGAATTGGTAACACACACTAATCAGTTCGACATTAATTTAGGTGGCGATCTTCTGGAAACAATTGTGATATTAGAATATTCGAGTTTTACTATTGTTTTCTAGCAGAAACACTTCATTGAAATTTTTCAAAATTTGGCCAATAATTAAAAATTTTTTGTTTCTTACTTTCTCTTTCTTATTCATTACATCACTATGGAATGCCACAAATTTCATTACAACAATACGTCAACTCATCAAACATATAATTCATAATTTTGTAAACTAAAAATGAAACCATTAGGCTCAATCTGATATTGAATGGAAGTTCGGTCTATCAAAGCTTATACGCAACATGCATCGCACAACGACAGCGCCATCCCCGCTTAATTTAGTTACCACCTGGTTTATGTGGATCGTCGAGAAGGTCAAGGTAAAATATCAGCAGGGATTTCGATGTAGCAAAAAAATTCTTACCTTAACAAGCATCAAAGCAAAAAGACCTTTTCCCCAATTCATTTAAATCAATATGGCAACAATATTTGAAATTTCCAATCACAGTTTTATCACTGATCTTAAAGCACATTAATAGAACTCGTCTCTGCTTTAAAATAATTGTACATTTAGTGCCATTTGTTGGGCATTAAATATTTGCACTTTGTTTTCTTAGCTTGCACTTGCACGTAGTTTGTATTTTCAGTTTTGCGTGTATTCGGATGTTTCTTAAGAACTCATCATTGTGTTTGTTGTCTCTTGTCCCGCTCTTGCATTGATTGTTGATAATGTTAGGCTCGCATGAGGAAAAAGAAGCGTCCAAGTCTGGTACAGATGATGGGAATACGCCAGGCCAGTCCCCGCACCAAAGCTGGAGCCAAGTGGCTTTCGAAAATCAAAAAAGGTAGGAAATTTACATATAAATTTTACCTCTCCAAGTGAACGATAAACGTATTAAAAAATCTTTTGAGAAAGTCAAAGGTATGCAGCTACGAGATGTCAAGTATATTTTGATCTGTGAATTGGCTTTTAGCTCAGAAAGTTCCTTTTTTCATTTTATTTCAAATATTTTTTCTAATCTTACGCTTAGACTCAACGGCCTTATCAGTTGTCCATTTATCACCACTGGGTTCTCAAACAAGTTTTTCGGCTGCCAACCAAAATCGTATTGAAAATGTTGCTGATTGGGAAGCTATTGCGAAAAAATATAGAGCTTTAATGGGAGACGAAGAAGCAAGTTCTCTTAAAGATTCTGATGCTGAATCTGGTTCAGTTGAAGGAGCGGCAGGCGGCAGTGGAGGAGGTGCCCAGCATCCTCCCGGCCAGGTGGGAAATGATATTGCGAAACAACAGCCAAACGTCTAAATTACCCGGCTAAACTTTCGCTTTTCTCAGACATTTTGTTTTGTATAAATTATTTTAAATTAGTGTGTTTAATTTTTGCAGGTCTAAATTACCCAACCTTCTATTTAAGGATTATTTTATTTTATATAAATTTACATTTAGAAAGATATTTCGTAACTTGAAGTAGGTATATTTTAAAATTTTTCATATTATAAACCAAGTATCATTCTTAAATTTTGTTAGGAAATTAGATAGTTAATAATAAAAAAAGAAAAAACGAAATTCTAACATTTTTATGTATAGTTTTGATCTTGAAAACAAAAGAATAGGAACATGTTTTCCATAAAACTGTGTAGATATTCTGTTCTTTGAAAGATTCAAATTGTCACTCAAAGATATTTTCTCATTTTATCGGGTTTTCTGAAAAAAATATAAAAGATCATAAATATAGAAAATAATTTTTTAAGATATTTTTTTAAATATAGTCGTAAGTTTTAAAATTTAATACCAGTATTTCGGTAAAACATTTCACTTTACATTTTAAGTATTAAAAGGAGATTGTGCAAGTATAATACAAATTACATAATAAATTTAAAGATGGATTTTGTACTGATTGTTTATGAACTCCATAAAAATACATTAACCCATGTGTACATAAACTAATTGTTTAGAAATCGGGTAGACGACAAAAAAAAAAGGCTGACTGTTGAATAAGACACAAATAAAAGCTTCGAGAGAGCTTTTCTGGTTTAAAGTTAGGAAAAACGCTTTTCAAATAGTTTTGCTGTTGCTAGTTAAGCAGTAAGCTCTGTGCAAACCTGTGTACAGAGCTGACAGCCTTGAGTGTTTTAACAAATTAGTCTTGGCTCTTTTAGTAACATTAAAATAGAAAATGTTCCAAAACATTTTGCATGGGCTGATGAAACTTTTGGTTATTAGAGCTTTTAATACTTGCTTGCTTACTGAAAAAAATTTGTATATGTTGTTGTCGCTATGCTCCTGAGTTTTAGTCATAATTAGTGTGTAAATCAAAATTCTGAAGTGACTTCCACCTTTCTGTGAGAGCTTATAAATCAAATTTTGATTTTCCGGCAGTTATGCTGACTTAGCTAAGGACACAACAGTTCCAATGACTTTTCACGGATGAAATTATTTCCTCTAGCGAATTCTTCAACCCAAAATGCAATTGGCGCGACTGTCTAGCAGAAATTCATTCAAGTGATTATTATTAGATTGCTTATAAATATAATTTTTTATAAACGTTTATTAATAGAAAACATTTTGCGTAACTAACGAGTGCTTATACATTATATATGTATATACATACATATATTAAATATGTCACTCTTTCCAACTTTTTCAAATTCTATTAAATATTGTTTCCTTTTTCCAAATCAGGATTTCAAGGTCCTTTGTCTGTCTTTGTATTTAAGAAGAAAAACTAAATTTTTTATTCTAAATAGTTTTCGTTCCGTTTCGTTGGGGAATTTCAATTTTTGTCAGGTGTAGCTTTTTATTTAATGCAAAGTGGCAACATTGTGTAATAGGAATTGAATGCAATATTAAACAATTAAATTAGAATTAAAAAAAAACAATGCAATTAGAGTAGTTCTTAGCAATAAAATTAAATACAGTTGCTTTAAATTAAACTCATGAATTTATATTACTTAAATTTATATTTTATTTGGTTTTGCTTACTTTTTGGTTCTACTTTCGAATCGAAGGTTCACTCCTGCGAGTCTAGGAGTATCCTAGTAGTACATAAATTGAGTATGTTTTTACGTCAACGAAAGCAATACATATTACATGGAACGCATGTTCTTCTCATCCGTTCTAGCGATTTCGGATGAGACTGTGTTGCTGAAGAAAAAATTGAGAACCACGAGAAAATTGTGAACTTCACCAATCAAATGTGCTAAAGGATAGAAAATGTATTAACAAGTCATCTTAAACGCAACAAAAGTCTCCTTCCCATTAGAGCGTGGGGTAATTATTATTATTCAGCGGGACAAGATTGTCATTAAAATTCATTCTTCCCTAATTTTGGTAATTTTGTTTTATTTTGAACAAAACTAATTGAATAAAACTGAAATGAAGCCACGCAGTAGTCCAAATTATTATTATAGAGCCATGTGTTCATGTTGAAGGCAACTTGTAATTAAAATTACAGTATTGCCGGTTGCGGAATGGGCATGCAATAATTATTCCCACTTCCACTTTACTAATATTTTTATGTTTATTCTTGTACACCAATGACCTCGACATGAAATGAAAATGAACAAATGAATCAGTGAAAAATAAACAAGAACTTGTAATTATTTTGTAAAAATATAAATTGCTGGTTTTTGCTCTTTTTTTTTTGATAATTAACTTTTTTAATTTTCTTCTATGAAATTGCAGTAATAAATTTAACATTAAGGCTTGATGCCGTTTAGGTTAAATGAGCTGTATGGCTTTAGTGTCTGCCACATCCTTGTCAAGAGTCTTTCGTACTGTTTCAACCTTCTTTAGGTACATATATTCTAGAAATAGAGAAAAACAACGTAATCGATTGGTTATTGCGGTTTTAAAACTTGAGAACAAAATTTTTCAAAATTTAATACTTAATTTAATTTTAACCATGACACAACCTGTGACTTTTCCAACCCTTTCAGTTTGGTTTGTTTTAGTTTATTTCTGCAGCGGCTGGTAGTTGTTTTACTCCCCACTCCGATTTGCTTTTGAAATTCTGCAAATTGTGTCAGTTAAGTGTGTTCTGGTTCATAAATTCGTAGATTTATGGTAAAAGTGTTTTTTGATGCCACTCTTTTTTTTAAAACAAGAAGAACTACATTGCTGGTATTTCGTGTTCACATCTTATGACTGCCATTTACCACTATAAAAGATGAAAGAAAGTTTATTTCAGAATTTCGGCGAAGTCCTCAAATATTGAAAATCAATTACACAGTGTTATCACTCTAACTATTCCTCTTGCTGGTCTTAAAACTAAGTCTTTAAACACTTAAAAGTTAAACAGTCATTGTGTGATTTCGGTGTTCTGAAATAGAAGCCAAAACGTTCTATTGATTCTATTGATATAAATTAATAATTTTGAAGAAGAAAGAATTATTTGTCAGTATTTTTAGGTTAAACTTTTTGAAAAATATATTAAATTTTTTGAAAATATTTTCACTAATTACACATACTGTGCTTTTAAAACAAAAATACAGTTTTGAAATCTGAAATTTGAATTTCTGAATTTGAACAGCTGATTTAAGTAACATACTAGAAAAATGTGCAGCGCTAAGAATTTTTTCATTAAATCTTTCTAGTGATTATTAACTATTGAGGCAAAAGAGCTGAGGGAGTTCTGTGTTTAAGAAAGCAATTTCAAAAGCTTTCTTAGTCCTTCTATTATTTTACGTAGTTTTATTATAATAATTTTAAATGAATTCCAATTCGGCTTGATGCTCAAATTTAGCCAAACAACAAGATACAGATGTTGCGAAAGTTATTGCTGTTGTTGCCATTTCCATGCTCTGTAGCACTTCAGCAGCAGGAAAAGGTGTTTTGTATGTACCAATCGAGAAGTGCATGCTTTGCTACACTTGTAGTATTGCAAACACAGCCAAAATAGAAAACTTCAGCAGGTTTTGTGAGACTTCAAAGGAGTTACAACTTCTGTTATGGTTATTGCTACAGCAGAGAGAGGGACGCGATACGCAGACTACACTTGCGAAAACATATTTTTTACACTTCCAACCTTAGTTTTTGTTTTATGACATTTTTGCTTAACCGCTAAAGAAAAACTCTAAAATACGTCTCTCTTTAACACTTGTTTACGCATGTATGAAGTCATATTTTCTTTGGTTTTTCGTACATACTGGCTGATGAAGAACTTGTTAAAGTTTTTCCCATATAACATACATATGTTTTTGCTACTGTTTTTGTACTGCAAATGTTTTATATTCCATACATTTGGCCTACTTTTATGTTCTTCCCTCGTTTTCTTCTCTGCAATGCGTTTTAGTTTTAATGCAAGTTTAAGATGTTTAATTTTCTAAAAAAAAAAAACAAAAAAAAAGAACAAATGAAAAAGAAGGCGATAACATCAGCAGCCGCTTTCAACGTGATTAAGTTAATGATTTTGGCGTCAAGATTCCAAAATGAAGCTTCATGCACATTTTATGTGACTGTATGTCTGTGAATCTACTTTTGTATAGTTCTTATGACAATATCTGGACAGGAAAAAAGCAAAGCTTTAACAGGTGCCACCATTTTATTGATTTTAGCATTCGCACTGGTGGGCTTACATATATGTATGTATGTATATCAAAAATCTGTGTAAACAGTCGAGCACAAAATAAGAGGAAGGAAAATAGAATTGTCAAAATTAGCCAGAAATATGCAGGAGAACTAAGAAAAAACCAAAATATTGATAATATGATATCTAAAACAGGATACGTGATTGAGAAGGATAGGAGTTTCACAGCTTTTTGCATCCAAAGTGGCAATAAAGTCTTTTCGTGAGTTTAAGTCATATTCCTAAGCTGGTGTTCTTCTTCATGTTTGTGCTAGAAAAAGAAAGAAATTGACAAGCATATAGATAACTTTGTGCTGGCAAAGAATGGTTGCAGTTACATGGACTATATGACAAACATAGTAATAGTAATATCATCTTTGTGAAAGTTCTACAATATAGTCCTGACGACATTGGAACTCATTTGAGAAATTATGGGCGTCGTTACTTTCGCCGCACGTTTACTTCTGGCCCATCGAAGCTTACAAAGTGAACAAGGCCGTAAGTTTACTTGTTAGCAAAAGCAAATGAGTTTCTTTGCAAGGAATGATGAAATTTTCCGAAAATTTAATAGTCACGAATTGAAAATTATCACTAAATGGGCAAATGGCTTTTTTCTTTATTTATTCAACAGCAATTAATTTATGTTCAATTTATGGTTTTTTATTTAAATCAAACATTTTTGCTTGCAATTTTACGACAATAGAAAAAAGTGTTGTATTTCTTGGGAGCCACTTTTTGAAGGTGGCGTATGAGTTCTGCGTGGTAGCAAATGATGCACAATGTATTTCAGCAAATATGTTTCTGCAAAATGTATGTTTTCAGTCCCTTGAATCCCCATAATTTATTTTACATTTTTTTGGAAATTCCATCGCATATTAATTCGATATAATATTTAATATTTTTTCCGTCATATGTACCGACTACTTTCTGAAAGTGAAATAATATTAAAAAAATGGTTAACGCCGTTGGTTCATATTTATAAACTAGAACAGCATAACTCTTGAAGAAGAGCGCATCAATTTCGATTCTATACAACACCTTTCATAAGATCTGCTTAAACCTTTTTTGAGCGCCTCGATGGCTGAATTGGTAGAGTGTCCTACTAAGAGTCCCCGAGGTCGCAGGTTCGATTCCTGCCGAAGGCTTTGTGTGTTTCTTCAGACAAGCTAAAAGCTTCGCAGTTTTGTGTTTGTTTCATAAAAAAAAATAAATAAATAAATGAGTTAATCAGAAACTGTTTTGATCAAAAGTGAACTTGGTTTAAACTTTGGAATCGGTTTTTTCTTTTAATTAAGATTTGAAATCTGCTGTCACTTCTTCAATACTTATGTAAATACATGCTTCTTGAATGAGTTTAGTTTGACAATATTTCAACTAGACTTGGAGCTTTCACTACGATAATCGTAACCATTACAACCGTATTGTATCGAACTTGATAGCCAATAATATTTCTTACCGATATTTGCAATGTTTGCTGCAAAACTAAAGAAATGTTTTGTATGCTCAGTGCCTCTGTTCCATTTCAATGCAAATCGAAAAAGTAAATTCTTTTAAATTTAAGTTATAGCTCTCAAGTTCAAAGTATTTTTAAATACATTTCAATCGGAAATATGCTCCGCAGTGATGAGCTTGTGCAATATTTTGTGCTTCGGGCAACTTTAAATGTAAATGTATGTATATGTAGTTCCAGCTACAACTGAATTGAAATGAAGTAAATAATTTATAATATTAGAGCAGACATTGAATACCGACACAAACGTAAGACATCTGCTCAAAGTGAGTTGATATCTAAATATTTCATTTTCTTCTTTTGTATCCCTTCACGTTACTTTGCAACTGCAGAATACAATCGCTACACACATACAATCGCATTTAGATTTGCATTTCTCTTTCGCATTTCATCAAAGTTGCAAATTTCCTTTGGCCTTACCATGAAGTTATATACATAAGTATGTGGAGCCCAACATTTTGGATACAGGTTTGTTCTTTTTCATGCTCAGCGAAGGCTCTGCTGCTCTCTGGGCGTTTTTATTTATTTTATTTTTTGTGAATAGCATTTGGCATTTGTACATGAGTTCAGCTGTACAACAATTTGCCATTATTGTCCTTGTCTACACGGCATTTGGGAAATGCAGTAAAATGTGTTCTTAAGGTGTTCTATGGTTTTTCTTGGCTTTTCGCATTAAAGAATTTTCTATATTCAGTCATGAATTTTTATTATATGTATACTTTTTTTTGTTTAGTTTACTTTAGGATGGAATAACGTTTTTTGAATCTTAAAACAACGTATTAGATATTCATTCACAGATTGTTTTTACGTTCGTTCCGTTCTTTACTTAGTATTCAATGGCAGTGTCAATTCAAGAAATGGAAGGAAAAAACTTGTGAACTTAAAAGGTGTCTTGAAATTGTCATTTGCTTGAGAGTATTTGCAAAAGAAATAATCACCCAGATCGAAACGCTCATCAAGCGTGTCTTCTAAGTGTTGAAGTTTCGTTTATTTTGTGTTGTTCAGAATGCTATGTTGTCTTCGTTGCATTGCAAGGTAACATGTTTTGATGATTTCTTACAAATTTTTCGGACGGACAGCCTCTCTGCGTGCAATCTGTTTCGAATACGACCTTATTTTTCCGTTTTTTTTCCGTTCTTATTTGTTTAGAAAATGCGTGAAATCAGATAAAGGTGTGGTATAATAATTGCAAAGATATAGGCATTCGAAAAATTGTCGTGAAAGTAAAGTAAATTATATCTCACTATTTGAAGGAACTTTTCCATGAAAACCGTGGCTTGGACAGGGTTCATTTTGATCACTTAATTTGTGAGCGATTTGTGCTCTATGCGAATACGGCTTACGTATATTTTGTGTGTTTTCTTATATAAATAAACTCAGCTTCGGTTTATGATGGAACATGCAAAATCATTTCTAAATCAAAGTCAAGTTAAGGCTCCAATAAAATAATGCTTCGCACCTACGAAAAGTGATTGTTATCGAAAGGCAAGTATATCGTGTTTGAGCTCTTTCTTCTGTTTTAGCTTCTCATATTCAACGGCACTAAAATGAAAAAACAAAGTGGCAAAACTCATTCCATATTCATTGTTTCTTTGCGTTTCGTTAACTAAATTTAAGTTATAGGTTTGATTATTATCTGGCTTCTTATATCACTTTAGAAATGGGTATTTATTTTTAAAGTGTTTTTTAGGTCGGTAAGTCAGTCCTATTTTCTTGGTTTGACTTTTATCACCCACTAGTTTTTTTTTTCTTAATTGCTGAAAGCCATGAAAAACTCATAAAGTGCACACACCTTTGCAGTGTGAAAATGAATCTGAGACTATGGCTGGCGGTATTTTCTTTTAACCGTAACATTATGTTAAAATTGCAATAAAAATTCAAGACATTTTCCAAACACTTGCTGCAGCCTTATTCTCTCACATAAAATATTTCTTTCGTATTAATTCATACATTGTATAAATAAAAAGAGTAAAATGCTTTTCCATAATTTCACATACGCAGATATTAAAGCAAATAAATTCGGAAGAAGTTAAAATAAACAAAGAAATCCATTCGAAATGATAAAAGCCATTAAAGTCATTTCCCTGTTATATTATTTTATGTTGGATGTTTTCTTTATTCCTTTTTCACCTTCATGTTCATGTTCATGTTCATTTTTATTTTGTGTTTTATTTATTTGATTTTATAAAGTACACATCCACAACTTTGGCACTTTTGCTGCAACAAGCAGCCAGTAAATATGATCATTTGTATGTTGCAACACGAGCATGCATCCTGAAAGCTGCGCAGTTGGCATGAATCAATTTTTTTTTTAATTTAATGCGTAGTACAAAAATATGGAGCGTAAAAGCCAGTGATTAATTTTTTTGTTTTTGCCGTCTGGTCACCACAATTCGATATTGAAATCTCATGCTGTGATAATAATTTCAGTCAACCAAATTGTGCATTTTTATCTTGCAAGAACAAGGGAGTTCCCCTTGAATAGCTGTCAGTATACAACAAGTTTTGATCGAATACTTTGGTTTCATTCTACCGAAATTCATCTCTTCTTCTTCTTTAATAAAAGCTATAATAGAGAGCTGAATTTGCTCAAGTTTCTTTATGCTGAGAAAATTTTGAATGGGAACCCTTAAATTCATCACTCCTACATTTGAACTGCAACAAGGTCAATACGACAATACGCTGGCTTTTGCCACTGGAGAATTGATTAATAATGACATAATAAAATTTCACTTCGGCTGTTTCGTCAAACTACAGCCTCCTGGTACTTTGGCAACATGTATTTTCTTAAATTTCTTTAATGTAATGCATAAAAATTTGTTTTTAATTTTTGAACTTTTCGTAATCTATTTAGCATTGAATGATTAAATTTTATTTTAACTAAGCGCCACATATGAAACCGGAATGAATTATCTCTGGGATTAAAGAAAATATTTTTGCAGCACGAAGGCAGAAAGAAATTTTTTTAATGCAAGTACGTAAGTATGTGCCATCTTTTTCTTTTTAACTACAACATCTTGTTTTTTATTCGCCTTTGCCAACGTTCGAACCTAGATCCTCTCAACTTTAACGTCAGCCACTGTACCAATTCAACGATAGCAAGAATGAAAAATAGTAGAATGACAAGCTATTGAAGTATGTATATGTATATCATACTTGAGCAGTTCTTCACTCATTTGAAGTCGTGAGCCATTTGAAGTTCCTCAGCTTGTTTTTAGTACACCTGTGTGTTATTCGTACTTAAAATTTTGAGTACAACTTGTACTGAAATCAAGTAGGAGAATCTTTTTTCTTCTGTTTATTGATGAGTAAAAACTCGGCCGCCATTTTGCTCGTCGAGTGGTACAGTGTGACTCCGTTGTCTGCCAGGCCAAGTTCTTTTACTTAAGCCTTGTGTTTGGTTTTTTCCTTACTAGAATTTTTTTATGTTTTTTTTTTAGGATTTACATCACACATTTACGAAACTTTCGGCGATTTGATTTTACAAGAAAGTTAAACCTTTCTATGAGATATGCCTAATCTAACAGGGTTATCATTTTTAACACATAAATTGGAGGGCCACACTTAGTAGAAAAGAAGCCTAAGCAAATATTTGGATGTTTACTAGTTCATGTGGATTTCGGTGCTAATGGAAAAAAGCATTTAAATTGAAGCTGCATAACTGCTGTGTAAGCAACACAGATTGTAATACTTTTGTAGTTTTGTTAGTTTACAAAAAAGGGGAATGAAAAAAATAATATCAATCTTGCTACTAAATGGTTTGAAATCCAAGCACACAAGTGCAGTGAACTTACTCTTCCATGTCGCTGCATTTTGTGCGAAACACTGGTATCGCAAAAAGGCAGACATGCACTCGTACTTCTGAGTAATCCGATCTCAAAACATTTGTATGCCTGTGCATGTGTGTATGTATGTATGTATGTGTACATTTGAAAAGTATGTTTGTATACGTGCTTTAAAGTTCACAATCACAATTTTGAACTCGTTCTCAAATATGTGTATTAATAAACATTTGCTCGTGTGTGTATGCGTGAATACGTCTTAAATAATTGCAATAGTAGTTACTCGCATATCCATAAAAACAATGACAACATTTAATACACAAGAGTATGCAATTTATCCTTTTTGATTTCAGATTTTTTACTCTCTAGTCAAACCACTGTTTGTTGCTTTGAAACTGTATTCTATTCGATTCTATTTATTTCTGTATTCTACTTAAAGCCAAATGACATGATACGTACGAGTATTTGTTTCATTGTGATTTTGGGAATTCCAATGAAATATTATATGTACTGGTAATTCTTTTGAAAGATTTGTATGCAATTAGATTGAAAGGAGTAGAAAATACATTATAATTATTATTATTCTTGTTGTTGTTATAAGGGAAAGTACACACAAAGCTGAAAGGGTTGTTAGGTTTATTAAAAACATTTTTCAATTCGAAATTCGAACAAAAAAAATGTGAGGAGAGAATCCGTTGTAAGCAAAACGCATGAAAATACTTTTCTGCTTCTTCTTGAAGACTTTTTAGATAAAAGAATACATTTCTGAATGGTAAATTTTTCTCTAAAGCATGTCTGAAATTGACATGTAGCTCATAATAGCTACCGTTAAGAGTTTTTGTAGAAATTTTGATATTAAATTTAAAATTATTATTCAACTATTATGGGATTGTACTGTTTTGGCAGAATTTGCCGGCGACAATTTAAGAACGAGCAAGAATTCATATTAGAACTGGTGCCAGCAAATAATTGCAAAGTACTTCTAGTCACCAACTAATCTATGTAATGTTAAAGTACTTCCGTTGGACGGCACTGCAGCCAACTGCACCCAAAAACTTGGAACGCAAAGATAAAGATAAAAAACAGCTTTAATTTTTTATTAAATTGAAAAGTTTTTATTGATAAATTGGAATTACAGTAATCTTAGAACGTGATGAGACAATTTTAACATGCCAAAGACACAAGCCTCAAAAATTTTTTGAGAGCTTAGTGCGACTATTCGAATGATGTCTACAACTCATTCATGAACATTTTATTGCGGGCTTTTGAAAATATGCATAAGAAGATAATAAGCAACACCTACTGCACGTACTGTACCTTGCACACACTTATTAGAAGTTACCATGTGTATGGGCTCTAAATCATATGTAAACATTGTATATATTTATGTATTACGATTTTATTTTTAACTCGGCCCACACAGATTATCTGCGTATTTCGATCTTGTGAATGGGAATTTACACGTTAACACCTTTGGGTTTTGCAGCTTTTGTTGGCCTCTTTTTTTTTTTGTTTTTTTTTGTTTTCTGTTGCATTGCTGTTGCTACTGCTACTGCTGTGCTTGTGTTAGTCATTGTTGACTTAAAAATGTTTGAAAAATTTGTTCTAAATCACTGGCTACCAACCACATTATGCAGTTAAGTTGTTGTAAATTGTTTGCTGATTTTTTCCAGTATTCTTTGCTGTTTCTATTTTGAAATCAGTTGTTACTGGGGTTTGCTGTTAACATTTTCAACTAGTTACATTATGGCAAATGCAGTAACGCCTTTTTCAGTTTGGTATATGTATGTGCAACGGAGGGTGAAGTGGGAATTTCGAGTAATAAGAAATACGTAGCAAGAGATGTAGATATAAATGCTAAAAACAGGTACTTATTTGTTGAGATTTGACTTAGTATTGCTAAAAACTTTCAAACACCCCACGTGTTTAACATGTTCTAAAGTTTGATTTTACTGACGGCGACGGGTACTCTATGATTGAAATCTGTAGTAGCATTAGTATGTATGTATTTTAAGTCATATGCTGTTGTTGTTTGCGTTGTATTTCTAAGTAATTTTTGTTGTTGTTCCCCGTTGCAAAGGTGGAGGTGTAATAAAGAAGGCGTTTATTGTACACGTGTAGTCTGTGGTTTGTTTTGTTTAAATTTTTTAAATGTGCTATTGTGTAAATCACTGCCTTTCTCATATGGAGAGTTATAAGAAACATGTAAATAATGAAAGAAAAAAGAATCAAACAATATGCTTTCTGCTTGGAAGTGATTTAAGTTAAAAATTTGAAAATTTAAACTCCAAAGAGGTAACAAATACTTTAAGCTGTGTGGGACTTTCTTTGAAAAAGGGATAATAAGCAATCCCACTTCATAATGCAAGTACACATATGCAATGCATGTCTCTAAATTGTGGGTTCAGTGCATTCGATATCGAGTACGCAATCGAGCTATGTTTTCGTGAAACTGAAAATAAAGACTACAGTATCTGAGAAGATATTTTGAGAAAAAGAATAAAGGAATACTTTATTTAAAAATGAAATCCTGCATTTTTATGCGTTTTTTAATTATTTTTCATTTCGTGGAGAGTGTCCGGTTACCGCATTCTTCATGCAGTTCATGGCTTCAGGTTTCCATGTGCTCCTTTTCTATGCCTTGCACTTTACTTTCAATTGCTTATTTTTTTGGCTTCAGTAATGAGTCGTCGGAATTGTTTCTTAGTTATATCTGTAAGTAGCTCCTATAAATGTACCAGCCACTCAGCTTTCGTAATTCATTGTTGGAGAATTAAGATTTTTTTGTTTCGAGCAACGCTTACTAAATTAAAACTACAACCCTGCTACGTATAAATAAATGCCGGCATCATGTATGCTCTTAACAACACATACTTTAATTTCCATGCAAATATTTTTATTCTATTCTTTGACTTTTTTCGGTTTGCAATTTTCGATCTACAATTCTATGAATTTTTTGTCTATTAGGGTTGAGAGCAGGAAACTCTCTGTTTTTGATAAAATATCAATCTATTAAAGAACTGAAAATAATGGATACTTTTGCAGAGCTTGTGAAACTTTTGGTTTTGGCACCCTTAAGACTATACCTTTGTAGATAAAGCGAGATTTAATTGAAAACAAAAAAATGTACTTAATAAAAGGCATACGTTTCCAGAGGGCTGAATGCAACTGCAAAGGACGCCTTCATAATGCAAGTAAAACAGAAATTCTCGGATAAAATATTTGATACTCAAAAGGAAAGCGGAAACTAAAGCTGACTTTTAGAATATGATACAGTGAAAGCAACAAATACAAAATTCACAACCAACAATAATTGTGAAAATGTATCTGCCATAGGCACAAAAAAGAGACCGCAGGACAGTAATAGTTTTATTAAAAACATGAAGAAAAGAAATTGCATTAAGAAATGTTTTTGTTCGCGGCGAAGAGCGTAGCAGAGCAGCTTTTGTTACTGCGTTTAATATCTTTGTAATAAAATTAAAATTATATGCCTTCAGAATTTTCAATTATTTACTTGTTTTCTTTTTAGAAAGCTAAATGCATTTTTTTATTCTTACATTTTCCTGGTTGATTTTTCATTCATTCTGCACAAATTATTTTTTATACTCTACGTTGTCATCATAATTTTTTCCTTTTTTTCTGCTTAATGCGTCATTTCTGGAGGCATTATAAAGAAATAATTTGAATAAATCTCAGAAACAACTTTATTGTGGAATTCAATAGAGAAGTGTGCGTTTAAAAGGCAAGTCTGTGCCAACATAAAGATATGCTTACATTCAGGAAAACTCACTTTACATCTTAGAGTCTTCGTCAGTTTGAAATCAAAAACAGTCAAAAGAAGAAAAGTAATTGAATGAGGAAACAAAGAAATTGATGAATCAAAGTAATATTTTTTGAATCAGTTAAGAGTGGTTATTATTGATATACTTATTAAGGATTTTTTTTTTGGTGAATTTTAAAATTTTGCCTCATTTTGTCATAAATTTATTTCTGATAGTGTACTAGCAAAGTTGAAAATTTCTTTTAATATGTTTTCGGAAATTACGAAAGATGAAACAATATGTCCAAACATGGCAACAAGCTGCTCTTTTGATTAGTTTTCATCAGTCTAAATTTTGGTATTTTCAAATTAGAAATATATGCATGTAAAATAAGAATTGAGTTTCAGTATTTTTCACATGTTCCACCTCAGAAATATGCTAAACTGGAAAATAATTTCTATTCTATTTTAGACAACTATTAGTTCATCTGCATTCGAGAGAAAGAATGAAAGATTTTCTTTTATAGATTTACTATTTGGTTTTTTTCGACCCCTTCTTTATATTTTATATATTTATTTTCTTTTTATTAGATTAATAAAAAAGACTTTCAGCTCACGAAAATAAATATATAGAATTTCTTTTATATTATACGTTTCCTAACTGGCTCTAGTTTAAGCCTTGGTTGATCACTTTTTATTATTAATATCAATTAAGTAAAGTAAATGGAAAGTAAAATTGTATGAGCTTTGGTTGTTAAAGTTGTAAAATTTAACACGCCCAAAGTTCATGGGGTGCTCAGGAAGGGTGCTTGCTATCCAGAAATAGCCGGCTGTCTACCTAGCTATAAAATTTTTACTTGTCTTTATTCAATTGATGTTGATTAAAAAAGTAACCAACCAAGGGTTGAACTTGAGTCAGCTACGAATCATATAATGTAAATGTATTACAACATCATAGTTCAATGTATTTGAAAATTCAGTAGAAGGAATTTCTAATGCGACCAGTAATAGAGAAAGTCGACGCAAAACAGTTAAAACGGTTTTCGAAAGCTTCAATAAAATAAAAGAGCACGCTTCAAACAACAAGATTAATGTAAGTATTATTTTAGGTTCAAGGGCTCAATGCGAGTGGAATATAAACGCAGAACCAAATGCTTGTACGTTGTGGTGTCTCAGTGAAAGTAGCCTAATAAAGAGTTGACGTGTTGTTGCAGATGCTATTTATGATATTATATATATCTAGATATATATCTAATATGCAGAGATGTTAAGGAAGACACCCTAAGCCGATGATATACATACAGATATCTGAGCACTTAGCAATCCAATGGCACTGCTGTTAGTTGTACAAAGCTAAAACTTTTCTAGCTATGAAAAGAAACCTATAAAAATTGATATTGCAAGAGCTTGAAAAGATATATATATATATAAGGCTTTCGCTGCCGTTCTCGCACAAAAATCATTTGGCTGTTTTTTTTTTTTTTAATAAAAATAAAACTTGTTCTACACGTATTGTGGTGTACTGCTTACAAATGTAATTAAATCTGTTTATTTATCAATTGGGTATAAATAATATCATAAAACATAAAACCGAGCTGGAATTGTTATTAAATCTTGTGGCACCATTGCGTCCAATCAAAAAGACATTGCATATAAACAAACATTAGAAGAAAATGAAATGCTAACATAAAGAAATATGGCAGTGGCAACAGTAACAACAGCTTGAAACATTTTGATGGCAATATGATGGCTGCGGTTGTTCCTACAATAATAATAGAGCCAACAGAAATGTTCATTTCGTTTTACGTTTCATCTTAAATGATTTGTGTGGGGTCAACCTTCTTTAGTTGGAAAAGCAGAATCTTTATTTGGATATAAAACAATGGTTTTCCACAAGCGCCATTCCATTGTTCCGGAATTTATATAAACATTCAACTATACACTTTATATAAAAGTGTATATGCACACATAGACAAAAATTCAAACACACTCTTTCGTAATCTTCTTTAATTTAAGCTGAAACAACAATAATGAAACCGCAAGAGAAAATCTAAATGAGTAAAAGTATGAGTGGCATTAAGTTGTTGGGCAATCTATCTCTATACAATCGTTTATTCATAGATATGAATATGTGTGTGTATGTGTGTCTGGGTACTGTATTAAGCAATATATTTATATATGCATGTGTGTATCATATGCTTAGATTTGTGGTAGCTGTCAGTATGTTTGTCTGCAAGTCTGGTATGTAAATGTCTGTTCGAAGCGTATGTATGTATGTATGTATGTATGTATGTATGTATGTATGTATGTATGTATGTATGTATGTATGTATGTGTGAAAGTCTGCATATGAAGGCAAGTATGTGTCGGCTGTTGGTGTTTTGAAAGGCAATTTGGCGCCTCTCCAAACTAATTTTTTGGTTATTAAAACCACAAAAAAGTGTACTCTTGACATTTGGCAATATAAGCAAAAGTTTGTTTCTACATTTTAATGTGAAGAATAAAGAAAGCATAACCAAATTTCACTTTTCGATTGAGGCAATTCCAAATGTTTGGGGCTTAATTCGTTATTTTTCTGACCACAACATCGAAATTAAACTCAGCACTTCAAAATAATTATCAGCAATAAATAAAGTACATTTTTTTTTAGTTTGCGTTCTATAGTCTGATACTCATTCTATATCAGCAGTACTATTTTTACGCAGAAATAATATAAATAAATATAATATATTTTAGTTACTACAATAATAATGCCATAGTAATTCTGCTGTTGATTACACTCATAAATTGGTTTCCTAAATAAAGATTTATCTTTTTTTAAAACTTTCCGAATTTCTCGGCAGATACACACAGCAAAAAAAAGTTTTGATAAGTGTAATGATTTGCTTTTATAATTTCTTCTGGAGATCATACTTATGTATGTTAGCGGCTGCAAAAAGTGCTCACCATGTTCGAACTCTGTATCTTCTTAATTAGATACGAACTTGGTATGGGCTACACCATGAAGGCAAGGGGTTAAATTTTTAATTTATAAAATTATACGTGAAATTTATAAGAAATAATAATTTTATAGTATTAGTGTAAAATATTGTCTTGGCTTTAATTACTTTTTGTCAAAATAACAAATAACTCATACGGGTATATGTACATACATATTTAGAAATACGTAAAAAGAAAAATAAATAATATAAAATAAAATGCTACAGGGCCATCGATATCAAATGACATTAATTTCGGTGGCTTAAAACTAACCTAGTGAGAGTTTTTTCAGTGTAAACTAAGACCTCCCTTTCACTATCTTTAGTCCATAAGCCGTTGAGCTTTGCCTTATAAGGCCATTGCGATTATTTTTCCCTCTTCGTTTGTTGTTATTTTAGTTAAGAAAGGCTTAACGAACACGAAAGGTCTTTTCAATAAAGTTTATTTTTCTGTTTGCTTGATATCTGACGGTGTCCTTCAACTCTGACGCAGTATCCGATTGTGTTTGTTTGCATTTCTTTCAGTTTTTATTTCGCTTTGTATGTCAGATTATTTAAGGATTACCGCTTTTCATCCCCAATTACTTAACATTTGTTTGTACATTATGAAATCTATTATTATCAAATGACTACACAATGATGCTGCTGATGAGGACTACAAAGACGGCAATGCGAGGATTAACTCTGCTACAAAAACCATCAAGACAGGCAGTGCTTAAAGCACAAAAATACAAAAAGAGTGTCCTTTAGATTTTATCCTTCTCAAATTGGAAATAAATCTGTAACCAAATACTTTGTTAATAGTCGCAAATGTGTATGACGCATTAAATTTGTTTACTTAAAAATAAATAAGGAGTGTTACCAGGATAATAGTGATAAAGCAGTTTGGAGTTAGAACCCTTTAACACACATGCAACACATGCACACACACACACACACTTGTGATTCATTTGCAGAAAAAATTATTATTTTTGCAGTATATTTTTACTGGCATTTCAGTCGTTCGAGAGAGAGAGAGAGAGAGAGAGAGAGAGCTAGTAGTATTTTTAGAGATATTCTTATAATTGATTACTAAACAGTTGCTTATTTAGTGTTAAGAAAGTTCAAATATACTTGCTTATTTGCTGCTTTTGCCATTATTCAGTAGATTTTAAGTAAAACAAATTCGATAAAAGGAGTTTCTTGTGTTAAGAAAATGGTAAAAAGTTCGCCAGAACTACAAAACATAACTAGTTCAACCACTTAATTGAATTTTTCAAGCTTTTGCTCCTAACCAGACTAAGTGTTACAGCCACAAAGAGGTTATGAGGTTGATACGGTAAAAATAATTGGCAGAAAATTAAAGGCTTACTTTATTAGTTTTCATTCAGCCACCGTCAAGTTTCATTGAATCATTGAAACATTTTATTGCTTCAACTAAATATATTTACTACACCTATAAAATTCCATTACCAGGGCGAAAAACGTCATTGTCATAATGAGCAAATACAATCGAAATATTTTCATTACTACGAAAAAGCAAAGTTCTTTCAGTGTACGGTTTTTTACACTGATCATTCGCATTCTCCCTTGCACTTTGCTTTGAGCGGTTTAATCAGTACGTCTTTGAAAATGTTTTGTCACAATTTCAATACAGCTATACTTTTTTGATAATAATGTAGTATTGACTTTCACACCCATGAAACACGTTTTTAAAGCTTTTAGCAACAAATTGGTTAAGAAAAATTTTGGTAAGCAAAATTATTTCTGCAGGAGAAACACTCCTACAAAAGACATGATAGTTGCAAAATGATATGATTTTTTCAGTTTTCTAAGCTTTTATTGCGGTTTTTGTGACACATACACAAATTTTTATCCCGGAACTTTTTTGAAAACAATATTAAAATATGAAAATTAATAATTAATTTTCGTTTTCAACACAAATACAGCAAACAAGCTTATGGACATCTTAAAAAAACAGGCAGTTAAGGTACGTTCGGTCTTAAGCTTTTATTCGTCACCAGCAACAAATAGAGAATATAAGAAAACAAGCCTAAACATTTTAAATTTCACAGCAATATCTTTGATTGTTTTATTCCTTAATGAGCAAGCACAAAACTTACCACAAATTTGTGTTTGCTCTGCCAAAGTTTTTGTGAGATCAAATAATTATTCGCTGTAAATTTTATTTCTGTTACTTGATCGAATAATATCTTAGAAAATACTCTTGCAAAATTTAGCGTTTTTACGATTTTCTCCATTTTTTTCTTTTCGTTGGTGTGTGTTGGTGTATCCATATGTATGCTTATACATTTTTAGCTGTTATGGCTAACTGTGGCTTTTTGCCTTGGAGCTTAATAAATGTGTTCGAAAAATAAAATGCGCTTGAAATGAACTTTAGTACAATTTTGAGTGGATTGTTTGATTTAAAGTTTATCTTATTGATCAATTTCCCATTGTGCACTGCAGTCTATTTCTGCTAGTTGCAGCGTGCAGCAGCATTGTTGTCAAGTGTATTTAGCTGTAAGGTATGCTACGGTTTTTGTAGCAAAGATACTAGAGTTGAACATACGTTTTCGTACTTAAATAAAATATTACACATTCGCAGCGGGTACACATATACAATATATATTCCAGTGAATTTTTGCTATAGCGACAGATAAAATAAAATAGAACTAATCTAAGTGCAATTTTAAAATTGGGAAAACAATTGCGATATCAAAGGCCTAATTACTGAAAGTTGAAAGCAAAACGCTGTTTTTCTGTAGTTGTGAGATTAACCTGTAGTACGCACACTGGCGTACAAGCATGAGAAATGTCTGTTACTTTTACATTACATTGTTTTACTTGTTATTTTGTTACAAAAAGAAAAATAACTATTTATTCTGCTAATTTGGGGTTTTATATTTTCTAACATTGTGTGCAGCTCTCAGAAGTGATTAAAATATAAAATGTAAAATATTTAAATTTCTAATTATCCTTGGCAATCAATCCAAGTCTTATTATATTAGAAATGTGTAACACGTATGCAAACAATTTTTAAATGGGTGAAATACAAAGGTAGTTGCTGGAACATATCTAATAAAAAAAGGAAAATTAAATTATTCACAACTCATTGCAAAACGGAATGGAAAGAAGCAACATAAAAAGGTGAAAATTTGTGTTAATTTGCCAAAGTCATGCGTCGTTACGAGACATTAAGTTGCTGCCCGTCTTTCGATTTAAATGTCTTCGAATAAGGGATTTTATGGATGTGAGCGGGAAGTTAATTGTAAGCAAACACAAGGGCGTACTATTAACATTTCTTTTCGCTATATTTATGTTTTAGCACGTTATGTTCTTTCATGCAGTGTATGATGAATTTTCTGTGCTGTTGACATTTGTGTTTGCCATAGTTTGCACCTGTGGCTTTCTTAGTGAAAATTTTGTTGAATGGCCAGCACTTGCCTTTTTTATATAAAGCTGAAGCTTAAACAATAGCTTCACTTTAGGTACTTAAGATTAAGTGAAATTTTCCCTAACTTCGTTTTATATTTTTTTTTGTAGGAATATGCGTGTTGCATGCAACGAGTTGAAGCAGCTGAAACTGCACAAATAGTTTGTATTAAAATAACTGCAAGGGCAATATGTATGAAAGCCATTTTTACATGCGTTGTAAGCCTTGACAGCTGCAATAAAAGAAGTTTGATGTTATTCTGAAATTGCAGTAGTATTTGACAGCCGATTCATTTACTAGAATATGATGTATGATGACTTTAATGTGCAGAAAAGTCGATTAATCGTCATTCATGTTCATATCATAACAAATTAAATGAATAAATTATCAGGGAGTAAAATCGAACTCTAGCCTGATAAATTATTATAGCAAACAAATAATTAGGTTGGTTTTTGCTTATTAAAAATTCTTAATCATAAAATTCGTCCATAGAGCTGAAACTAATGCATAAATTAGCAGCTGCATTGAAATAAATACCTATGTAAAGCAACGTTTTTGCTTTCACATTTAATCAGAAGCAGAAAATAATAAGTTCTGCAAGAAAATAATAAAGTTAAATTATAAATAAATGCAAGCATATCCAATTCAATATTTTGTCAACATGACACCTGTGTTGACTTTTAAATACTCTTGATGGTTGCGAATTTTGTGTGGGCATCAATTAGAGATGAGACTTCAAAACTATCGTAACACCGAAAATACTTTAACAATAATTGCTTTCAACCTTCTGCCTTAAAAAAATTCAACAGTAACCAGGTATTTAATATGTTCCAAGTCTTTTAGGTAATTCCTCACCATACAGAGCTCAGTGCGCTTGTGACGTTCAACAATTTTTTAAATCTGTTCTATTACTCGTAGCTGCAATTGACCTTGTTTAAAATTCGTGTTTAACTAATGAGTGACTTTAGCTCATTTAATAACCAATTTAGATCCATATTATGCAAATGATTCAACACGAAACTGAAGAGTTCTAAAGGTGTTTGTAAGACTTTGTGCCTTCGTGATTTTTAAACTTGTTTAGCATACAAACATAAAATTTGCTAAATATTTTTGTTGCATTATTTATGTTGTCATGTTCATGCATCATTCAAGCACGATTGTTCGCGCTCACGTTTTCAAATTGTAAAATGGAAAATGCTAAGAAATGATTGAAAGTTTGCAGTCGTAACATTGCGTGTTGGCCATACATATGTTAAAATTTTAACAAATGGTTCAGTATTTTGATAAAAATAAAACAAAAGAAAAACTGTAACAATAATTAGCAAAATGTTTAAGTTTAACAAATATTTAACAAACATTTAAATGACAGCTTAAAATATGTTAAAAAGATGACAGGAAAGACAACAGCAGTAGTGATTATGTAATAAATGGAAAATATACACTTGCAGTAATTTTCCTTTTCATAAAGTTTTTAGTTTTTGCTTCATATCATTAAAAAATTGTTCTAATTTAAAATGGTATTTACTTGAGACAGAGGAACAGTCTGGTGGAACACAGTGGCTCATAGATAAATTCATGTTGCTGTAAGCGGACATTGAAAGCGCGAAAAAGTGTAAGTAGCAATAGCGGAAACGGAAGTTGCAGCTCAGAATTTCTGTCTCTGTTAGATATTTTTTCATCTTCACTTTACTTTTGGAGTTTCTTCTCTATTTCATCTTTTAATGCTTCCACCCTGCAAAAACTATTGGATGGCTGCCAGTTTTCTTATTTAGCCAACGTGCTAAGAACAAAAAGAATAAGAGAGAAAATATGTTGTGAGCAAACTGTGGCCAACTACCAAGATATATGGATGTTGGTTGCAACAACATAAGCACAAGACCATACGCAAAAAACAGAGAACCCAAGAAGACGACCTTCAGTCAGTTCAATTTAGGTGGTGTCTAGTTAAATGTATACGAACTGTTCCAATGCAACAGTATGCAGCTTTAAAGTAATATAAAAATTAAGCATTCAACCAAAAAAGGACAAAAAATCTAAAAAATTTCAACATTTATTGCAAATTGTAGGTAAAAGAAATTGTTGCAAGGAAAAAGATAAAAAACTTCAAAAAACTTTTTAAGACAAATACATTAAATGAAGCCAGTTTAGTCAAACACTTAATGCACGGTACAAACTACGCTTGAGGTGACGACTTCAGATGACAAATATGATATGCTAGAAGTAAAAGTGAAATCTTAACGGTTTTCGATTTGAGAATTGCCAACCCAAGTGTATCAGAAAGCGAATGCCGAATCAGGATAACTTAGGTGAACAAATATCGGTCAGTGTAATGTGGTCTCTCTTCAGACCCTATCCTGATAATTCAAGCTCAGCTCAGTCTATATAATATTTGTGAAGGCATGCAAAATGAAGGAATGAAGTTTACTCTAGTTTTAAGTTCAATATAAGACATGTTTCACTAATTTTGGTATTCTATATTTTGTGATAATTATATGAGACAGACATAAAACCTCTACTCTTTTGCAGTAATATTCCAAAAAGGAAAAAATTGCACCTGCTTAGAAATAACACCTTACCAAACAGGGAAAATGGACAGTTGTCCGGAAGCTTGCATTCTTCCGACAATTTAATTTGTATCAGCGATTTTGTCCTACGCCTTTCGGTTTGTGTAGTGTGCAAAAATTATACATAAGAAGGAACAAAATTGGGATTTCCGTTTTGCTCATGCACGCCAAAAGTCTGAACGTATGAATCTCTCCGTCTATTGGTAGTACGCTTGATAAATGTGGTTGTAATTGTAAGTTGTGTATGTGGTTTATAAAAGGGTGGCCATGTATGTACATATTTCCCCAAATTGAAGCATATAAATTATGACTTTTCTTATAAGAAAAGACGTTTTGCCTTAAATTTGTACAAGCACCATGAAGGTTTTGCAGTTCGCCTTTGGTTTTTACAGGAATCTGTAATAGTGCCTGATGGTCGTGCTGGTTTGGCCTGAGCGTGTGTGTGTGTGTGTGTATGTGTGCGCGTCTGTGTCTATAAATAAATGTAGAATTTGTTCAAAGACCCTTATCATCGTCATCTGTTAAAGCTGATTCATTACTGAAATTTTAATGTTTTTTTTTTCTCCAACATTTATTTTTGTGGCATTTTTTTTGATTCTCCTTCTTTTTCAATTGCTGGAAATTTTCACTCAGTTTCTGTTCGTGAAGTGTTGCTAATTACAGCTCAAATATATCAATTACACGAGCGATTTAATTTTGCAATATCTTAAGATGTTGTACATAGGAGAAGAAAAGTTTAATAAAAACAATGAGAAAAGTTGGAAAATAAAACAAAAACTTTGTAATTTAACAAAGTATGAAGACGGACAGAGAGATAAAAATGTAGTATATCGTATATGCGAGTACGTGTATAAACAATTCATAAAATATCTTAAAAATTGTATGTTTCTTAACTGGCTCTTTTGCCTGGATGGAGTGTGACTCTGCTTACAAGTGGCATGATTCAATTGTTTGCCACATGAACTACATTATTTTGTGTAAGTTTCTATTTTTAGTTTTTTTATTATTGTTATGGTCGAAAATAATGTTACTGACATTTAATTAAAAATATATGCATTTTTATTATGCAAGCCACTGTGATTGTTTTTTTTTATAGTTTCACTTGCAACATTTTAATTTCGTAAAAATCGTAAAAAGTCATTCAAAATAAATGTGCTTTGCAGGGGAACTAAACTTCTAAATTTAAAATGTTAACTACTAATCTTAATAATAATATAATTAATATGTTTTTGCTTATCCCTTTTACGGCCGTGTTTCTGTATCGATTTTCAAAATTTCTCTGTTTTTTTAAAGCTTTGAGCAAAATCTAATTTTATGGAAATCGCTTTGGTTCTTTTGGAGTAATACGCCAATCAAGTTGCTACTAATATCATCGAACTACGGCTGGGAATTACGCAAATATTATCACAGTTTATTTTGAGTCTTTAAAATTTTCAAAATTATTTATATCGTAAATGAAAAAAAAAATAATATTTCCGTGTTCTAAGCATGTGCATTTTCACTTTTTTCCTGGTTCTTTTTCGATCTCTTATAACGACAAAACCTGCCTATCGAAGTACATATGTATTAGGATCAACAAATGAGACTGGGGATCACAACGGCTATGCAGGTGTACTTGTCAAAGTAACAGGAAGTAAGTGACAAGAAAAAAATTAATTTTAATTACACAAATGATAATTCTTTCTTTCTGTCAAAGGAAGTTTCAAAAAAGGTGCATATATCACTAAAACTTACTTACTCTGTTAATAATAATTGAAAAACATATTTGCTTTTTGGTTGAAAAAAAAAAAAAAAAACAAAAGCAACGAAAATCATTATGTCATCAGAAAAAGTATAATTTAGGACCGAAACATAATGCAATTTCTAAAATGCAAAACTGAACAGAATAATTTGCATTTCCCACTTTCTTGGTGAAATATTCATTTAGTAAAAAACTTGATAACAACTTGGCAGCACTGGAGTAGTAAATTTTCAATCGATCGAAGTTGAAGGGGAAAATAGTGCACATATGTCTGCAGTTTTTTTCATATGCAGCTTAAAAAGTAAAAACACAAGGAAATGACATACATATTAAATTAATATTTTTGTTGATTGCTCACTGATATGCGTGTAGGAAAGAAAAAAGAAATTTTTTTTTTCCAATAATTAAAGTTGATAAGTTTGCATGAACCCAACTTGTGCATTTCATATTTCAGAGCTCTTAAATGCGACAAAAATTATCGATTGCTAAAAAGTTGTCTCTTCAGTTGCAAGTATTTTTTTTCATTTATAATCCAACTAACTTTGGCTTTAAATCATTATGCGAAAAAATATGCTTAAAACTTTAGCGAAGACAGACAATCTTGCTGCATTCCAATATTTACTCCCAGAAGTTTGAGGAGAAGTTGAGTTGGAAAACAACTAAGCAAACCAACTGCTAAAACCACATTTCGTTTTTCTGCTATTAACAAAATTTTCTCCATATTCATCTACATCCTTTGCGCCGCTTAAAACTCTATTTCAATGTTTTGTTCCGAGACTTTTTTTTTTACTTTTTGCGTTATTTCTCCTGGTACATATCGAAAAAAGCGAGTAAATATTTTTCTAGTCTTCTTTAACTCCACAGCTTGTTGTTGAACAATATTTTACACACTGTTTCCCGATCGAGTATGTCTCTTCCACTTCGAGGAGATAGAAAATTAAAAACGGTGGAATTGTGATTAAATCTTCACAATAGAAATACGATTTGTCCGGACTGCTATGCCAAACAAGTTTTTGACTATATATGCATCCTTTCTTCCGAAGAGAAGAAATGTTATTCCTTACAACATTGAAACCATTTTAAATCAACTGATATTTGTAGATCTCGGTCTATTTCGACAAATCGCTTTCATATTAGAAGGATCAGATACTATTTAAGTTCCCAAGACTCTTTTCAAAACTACATATTTTGTTTTCTAATATCACTGCCTTTGTGGATATACAAAGTTATTTAAGAAATCAGTACAAAGTGAGTACCAAATATATATCCCTGATAATGGAAATGGTGAGTGCGTTGGCTGATTTGGTTTGGTTTGCTTGTTTGGACATTTGTTTAGTTTGTGTTTGTTGTTTGTTTTGGTGCAATATCAGTTGAATTTTTTGCAAACTTTTTCCAACATTTCGTTTTTTGTTTTCAGCTGCAATGTTTGCATTACCGTTTTAGCAAATAACTTGTTGTAGTCAATAGTTACTACCTGTCCATATTACCAGCATAAAACAAAGATGTGGGGATGCTGGGCAATACTTTATTGTTTTAAGTTGGTTTTCTGTTGCAGAAGGCAAAACGAAAGAGAAAAGAATACATGGTTGGTACGTAAATTTCCTTGGATTCTCTTTCCAGTTGGCCAAGGAAAAGAAAAATCATTCTTTTTTTTTAATATGTGTGAGTGTGTGTTTGATGCTGGGTGGATTATTATTTTTTTCCTTTACGTAGAAAGTTTTCAGGTTTTTATCTTTAGTCTGTCTATTACTTCATTAAATGTTGATGTTAAGTTTATAGTTGTGCTGTTTTTCTTGGACTTTTATCTGCTGGATTTCATTTTTTATTTCCCTTTAATTTTATTCTTCTATTATCGCTTGTTTGCAAGCCAACCTTTAAGTCTTATGGATTCCTGTACAACGAGTTGCATGGCTGCTCTTCCTTGTCTGTGCAGTTGCTGCCGCTGCTGCTTTCAGTTGACAATTTAAGGGCATTCTGCTAAGTTTTATTTCCTTGCAAATTCTTTTATGTGTAAAAATGTTTTAGTTGCTTCTTAGAATATACAAAGTAAATGTTGAATTGAGTGATATTAATCAAAAAAAAAGTCGATGTTTGCTTAAACACTCTTTTTAAAAGCAAATTTCTTCTACACATTGCGAATTGTGAATCGACAGTTGTAGAAGAAATTTTTACGATTACTCTACTGTCAATAGCTTTCAGAAACTGCGCAGTATGTATTTACGTATTAAATTTTTGGAGTAAGTGTTTAGTGAAGCGTTGAGATGAGCATCGAAAGTCAGAGCAGAACTATCTAATACCTACGTGTTTTGTTCAAATATGTAAACACTCATATTCATATTTTTCGTCATGTAATAACAAATATCCATATATGTATCAAAGATACTTCAGATACTTACCGAGGTAACGTTATAGCAAGTTACAACGACCCTCTTTAACATTTCTTCGTTCCGAAGTCTAAACATGCCACTCTTAGATTATTCCACAATATTAAAAGTGATACCAGTTTGCATGTTATGTGAAAATTTCATTACTCGTATCTTTTCTACTCAGCTTTTTAGATAAGTTTTGTCATTAAGTTGAGGGTAAATTCTTTAATTTATTGGTTGATTTCTTGATTCAAACAATACATCAAGATTAAATCATGTTTTGCGTTTCTATTTATTGAGGCAACTGATTGTATTGTGTTGATGACTAAAATCTTTACTTATCCAGCCTTACACAGATCGTTACACCTGAAATATTACGGCTTTTAGAATGAAAACAGACATAATTTGCAATTGGATACATCGATTAGTGATGCAGTACGAACCATGACTTGGTCTAAACCCTGATTTGCTTTCAGTTCGTAGTGAATTTTGGATTAAGTGGTGATTTATATGCGTATCTACTAATTTTTCGAACACTTTTGAAAAAAAAGGCAGATTTCAAACAAAGTTTCTACGAATAAGGCTTTTTGAGTTATGTCTCTTTTGCTGCAAATGCTCGACTAGTATTTGAAAATATACAAAATGTCTTTAATCAGATTATAATAAACACATACTTGACTATAGTGACCATGGAAAATATGCATTGTAGTCAGCCGCAGATGTAAAAGATTTACATTTGCGGAACATTGCTAAGGGAAGACATGCTTTAACATACAAAACAATGAAGTAAGAAGAACACCTGAAAGTAAGCGATTTAGATGTTGCAGACTGAGTCGTACATAAGCAGGAAATTCTTGCTTGGTTTACCTACTTTTGAAAATGGCAAGGCGAACCTTACCTCTACTAATTTTTCATACAATAGGTATCGTAGACGTAAAGCGGGGAATTATAAACAAAAAAATGTCGTCATTGCATAAGGTAGTCGAAAGTAGTTGCAAAGCAGCGGGTATCTGTTTAATAAGTTACAAGAAACACGAATAAAGGTAACTTTCCCCACTTAAACTTTGCACAATTTAGTTACACCATTGTAATTTTCTCAAGTTGCATTGTCAGTCAACAGATGCAAGGGAATAAGAAAGAGTAAATGTTAAAATTTTGCAAAGCAAGACACTTTTGAAGTTGCAAGCAATGGTTGTAAGACAAAAGGAGCATTTAGTAGCCAGTCTGCCAGTTTGTCAGCCATCTTTTCCGCTTGACTGTTTACCCATTAATTTATAATACACATAAAAGTTCTCTGTAGGGAAAATAATGAAAAAGAAACTTGAGAAACAGCAATGTTGGAGGAGAAAAAAGTACGATCAATGAACTTTCCATATGCCGCATAACAGAAAAGCAATGGTGTTATACAATTAAAACGAGCGGGTGTTGGAATTATTAAAGCTCCAAAGCAATTTTAATTTATTGCAAATTTATTAAATGCAAAAAATCAAAAATACCATTAACTTCATGTGCATTCACTTTATTTATATAAGCAGTAAAGGATAATGTCGAATAACAATTGTTCTGATTTATTTTCCAACATTTGGTTGAAACAAATATTTTACTATTTGCCTGATATTTTAGCTAAGCCTTCTGTGACTGGTAAAACACACCTCTAACAGCACGAGTACCCAGGTAACTACATAAAAATGATTCTGGAGACTAATATTCTTCGACAAAACTGTATAGAAAATTGGGGAAAGTATAGCGTTTTGGATGATAGTTTTAGATAATTATAGACGTTAGTTAATTAATTTTTTTATTCGAACTGTTTCTTATATAATTATTTCTGTGTTAAATTTATCCGGCTCAAGTTCTTTCTATATTATTTTTGCGATTGATATTAATTAAATAAGACAAAGAAGACATCAAAGACATTTAGGAGGGTGGACAACTAGTTGTTTCGAAGTCGCCACACTTTCTCGTTAGACAGAAAAATATAAAACAACTTGTGTGGTTGAGTGGCATGGTTGTCGCTTTAGAAACATAAGCCCCTGAGTTCAAGGACGGGTGCTGACGAGAAAGTGTGGCGGTTTCGAAACAACTAGTTGTCCAAACTGCTAAATGTCTTTGATGTCTTCTTTGTCTTATTTAATTAATATCAATTACAAAAATAATATAGAAAGAACGTGAGCCTGATAAACTTAATACAGAAATAATTATAGACGTTAGTTCTTATATTTGAAGAGAAGAAACGTTACGAAAGTCCTCAAACGCATTTAAAAGAATGACTGCGTGAAAATATGAATACATTAGTGAAACACGGCCGCCGGTATATTTACTAAACATGTATATTGCCGCTTACCATTTGTATGCTACAACAAATGTGTGGGCTTATTAGTTTAGTATTGGTTTGATAGCTTAACATTGAAAGTCCTTAGGAATGCAGTGCAGGACGGTGAAAGCGGTTGTGTTTTCAAAACGGCAATATCTCGACCACTGTGCAGCAATGACAACATTAAGTGTATTATTGTTTACCAATGACAAACATACAAAAGGAATTGTTGCAACATGGCTTGCAAAATAGATAAGACAGGTACCTGTTTCTTTGCTGGTCCTAAAGTCTGAATGTAAACATTTAATGGCACAAAATGAAAATGGGTGAAAAAACAAACCTTTCTCTTTGCACACTTTATGCTAAATTGAAAAAATATACAACCTCCCAGCGGATACATCTGTTGGCTAGCATGTCTGTTTGAATATGCAGAGTTGTACATATTTAATTTATAGAAATGCTTGTTTCTGTTGAACAATGTTTACACTTGCACCGCTGCAAAGTGCTTTGCTAAGTGCTATTGCTTTGTTGTTTCAAGTGCATTGTTGTTGTGTCTGTTGGTGCTGAACTTTTATTGTTATTAATATTTTTAGGCAGGTTGTTTTCATGTCTAAAGACACATTTCAAGAATAAAATTTTAACGAGGGTCTTCGTTTCCTTTTTTCTTTATGTCCTCTTCATCAAAACACTCATGTTTCTTTTAACCTCAGATTGTCACACGTTGGTGTGGAGGTTTATCATTTAAATGTTTGCAGAAAGCAAACAAACGTTTGCGTGTGTCAAGACTTGATTGTTAAAGTGTGTTACTAAAATGTCACTTAATATTGTCAAAACATGTTTGATGGCAAGTACTTGCGAAACAAATATTCTTTGCTTTATGGTTTTTTTTAATGTTTTTTTCGCTCTTGTCGTTGAAAGTCTATTGAAAAAATTAGCTGAAGATGTTAAGTGAGGAAACTTTGGCAATATTTCAACCAAGCGCAAACGCTTACATATTTGCATCCCTTTTATTAATCGCTTGCTTTAATGAAACAGCAGCTAAAATGATGGGAATACATCAACCGTATGACAAAACCATATCATGCAAAATTATTTGTTGGAAGATTGATATACTATAGCAGAATAAATGCCTGCAGATCAAACCATTGTAAAGTTTTAATTTTTAGTTCAATATTACTGCTCTGAAGAGCATATCCAAAAGCTAGCTTGGATCAGTACTCAGGAGATGAATCTACGTATGCATTGCATTGTACTGAAACTAGAACAAAATCAAAAAGGAAGTGATGGGTGGAAAGGAGAAAATGGAACATTGGATTAAAGAAGAATATTATAAGAATAGGACAAATATTTCTGCAAAGCTGAGTTAGTCAGAATTAACTGCTGTTAATTTGTCTGTTTAGTGGCCAGTGCTTCGACATTATCCAGTCAATAACATTTGACGCAACGTCTTCAATATTGAAAAACTTCGACTACATGGAAAAAGGACGACACACTAACCACGACAAGATGAAGTCGGAAAGTAAGCTTTTATTTTATTCTTATTTGACAAATATCTATACATAATTTGTGAAATAAGCGTTTAATAAACATGGAGTATTTCTTAAGATAAGTCAGTAAATAAACACGCTGTCACCTATTATTTGTCAATACCTTATACAAAGGATCACCAATAACACATTCACTTCGATCAAACGTTTACAAACAACTCCTTTAGTTTAAAAAAAAATTAGAAAATAAAGTTGCAAGCAACAGGCATGCGGACACAAAATATTCTCTTCGTCATCATGGTAGGATTTCTAGAACTATCCAAAATTATTACCAAAAGCTACTGCTCAATTAATTATAATCAATAGGATTTGACCGGCAACACGGGAATTATAAAGTGCTTTACATAATGCACTCAAGTTATAAGTATTTAAAAAAAAGTATAAAAATATGTCGAACCCTATTGTGAGGTGCACAAAACATTCAAAAATCTACTAAAATCTGGATTTTTCTGCTACAATTTAATTCTTATTTTTTGTTTGTTTTTAAGTCGTTTATATGGCTCCGACCTTTCCCTGATGCAGCACAAATCGTCGTTTGTTTAAACAACTGTAATTGTTACTATTTTCATTACAATGAGAGAGTAAATCGTAAAGTTTAAAACATTCCCTGGCGGTTTTTACAATTCAGGTAACGAATTCAGAAGCATTAACGAAGTCCAGGCAATAGTAATACATACTGCTGAAAAAGACTCAAAACTTTTACTGAGTCCTCTAACACCTAAAACAAATATCGATTGACTCTCATAGCAAAGTGTATAACTATTTTTGAACTATTCACTATGCCCTTCTCCATCAACCACAAAATCTCAGCATTCATGTTTTCGCCTTACCAAGAACCATGAAATAGCTGCTAAATAACAATATGACTCTGAAACAAATTTTGCGAATGTGGCTAAAGCCGTGATTTTGTCATATTCAGCTCGGAAATTGGTTTGGTGTTTTCTGTAAAATGGCTACTTTTGAGCTGTATTAGTTTTAAAGTTATGTGCGATACGTTAGTTATGTGCGTGGTTTGCTCTTGCCTAATACTATTTGAATTTATTATCCGATTGCAACCCATATGGGCTCGTGCTGGGTAGCCTCTAATAACATTTGTTCGACCAATCTCATTAAGTACTTAGCACTTTTATTAGATAGATTAAAAGCCATTAGATTAATACCCCAATATACGTTTCTTAAATAATATATAACACTGTAAGTAATAAATTTTATTTCATGAAGTAATGAAAATAACATGAAGTGGCCGCTTTTGACTTAAAACCCCAATTAGAGGATTTCTCTGCAAAAAAAAAATAAATGCGTGTTTGGTTTCTACATCGTTTTAATTTTCTTATTTCTCTTGAAACGAACGTAGATGTTTGCTTCTCTAATTCACACTGTGTTTGCTGTTCAAGGAAATCACCATCAAGTCTTTTTATATTTTTGAACGGCAATACTTGAACACGCACCAGTTCTTCAAATAATAGCCTAAAAATGTTATGAACTGCTGCAATATTATTTTGCATCATTATCTTGTGCAACAACATTCGCACTCATGTGCACAGCCAGTAAAAATGTTTGAAATTACGAAACAAATGAAAGAGTCACTCTTTAAGGAACTTAAAATACAGACAAAGTGTTTCTTTGCTATTCGGTTAACCGATTAATTATTTTTAACTAAGCAAAGCCCTGATTTAAAATTAAAAGTTTCTTCTTTAATCTAATAATTTATACCAGTTTTGTCAGACAGCCGAATATACATATATCTTATTTAAAGTGAATTTTAGCCAAAAAACTGCAAAAGGTAAAACTTTTGAAATCTTCATACCGAATTTAACATACATAACTGTCTCACACACTTAGCTCTTTCAATACTACTGTCAACACGACACCCAAAATCCTCATGATTGCCTTTTAATCTGGCATCACTAATTTAATTTCGAAAGAAGTAGTTGCTAAAAAATTATGACATATCTACCAATTTAACGAAAGTTTTATTGTCAGGAACGTCTTACCGCCTTCGCCATTTTTGAAGAACTTAATTGCTATTTTTTAATAAGCCATTTTTATTCTAATTGCGAAGTGAATCAGACGTGAATCAGACGCCTTTAATGTCATAGGATTTTCCAGGAATTTCCATACCAAAAAGTATGTAGAATTAGTTATTTTTATTATGAACATTTGAATTTAATATAAATATGTATGTATATTTCTTTACAAAGGAATTTTAATAAAATTATATTGTGTAATGAATCAAGCCTTTTGTTATGTTTTGTAATTTATTCAAAATCCTGTGGACTGTGTGCTGGCTCGGCCGATATCCTTCTCAACAACTACGATTCACTTATTTAATGTATGTATTTCTAGTTCTAGTTTTGAGTTTCTGTGTCAAACTAACTTGCTTTACATAAACATTATCAGTCCATTCATTTGAATATCCGAATAATTCAGTACTCCAGTATTCACATACATATGTACATATATTATTTTTATGAAGATTCAACTTGCGTAGTGTTTTATAATGCAATGGTAAAATGGCCTCAAAAGCAGACAATTTTTCTTTATCTCACACAGTGCTCAACATTTGCTTTTCATACTTTTTGTGTATCTAATTTAAGAGCGCAAGATCTCTTTTTTTTAACATAAGATGCAGTTAGATGAGCAAACAGCGGCTGCATTTACTCATCTAAACACAAAAGTAATCACAGAGAGACATTTTTTTCCTTACAAGAAATCTTTTTTCAAGTCAAAATAATAGAGGTATTTATATCTTAAGCTTCTTTGTGCAAACAGAAAAAGTTGGGGAAAAATGAAAATATGGCAGTTATCAACAATTTTTCTGATTACCCCTAAAAGGGCATGCAGTTTGAAGGCCAGCACATCTTTACTGCCAAATATGAATTCACACATGTACACACTTGTGTACTTTTAGTTAATAACTGTGAGACGTTTTATTATTGTTGCTTGCAGTTTTCCTTAGAGAAGTGATTATTTATGTATGTACATATTTCTAGAAAAATTTATCTTTAACCGTGCTGCAAATCAAGTTTTTCTTAATGTTGAATTATGTCAACTGTCAGGTTGTTTGGTTGTTGAAAAGTATTTTGTTGTTATCTCTTAAGAGGGTTTTCTTACGTTTTTCTTCTATCCACCATCAAAGTTGTTACCATCAGCATCATCATTATGACATGACAATTGCTGAAAATAGGGGAAAACAGGGGAGAACAACTAAAGTATTTCATACAAATTGTTGACATGATTCAGTTTTGTCTGATTAAAAAAAGTTTTTGTGGGAAATAAATTTTGCTTTTTATAAGAGGAGGACGAATTTACCACAAATTTATGTTTTGAGTCAATAAAGTACAAGTTATTTAAAGAGCAACTAAGAATTAGTCAACGTAAAAGAAGTTACTTATGGTGTACGATTTAAATATCCCGAATATTCAGTGCATATTTGCATATTTTGAGCAAATCAAGGAAATATACATACATATGTAGACACTTAAACATTTCAAGATGGTAACCGCAACAGCAATAATGACAGTTATACAAAAAATCTTGGCAGAAACTCGTATGATCTGGATGTAACTTATTTATTAAAGTGTCGTTACAATTACTTCAGTTACATACGCGCTAACAGAATATAATTCATCGATTCTGCATTCTATTTTGATATAAACCTAAAAAAGAGTTAAATATTACATATGTATATTTCATTATGAAAGTGTCTTAAACATTTTTAAACCTTTTTCTCGTTTATTTGGTTTACCAAATTGCTTTACATATTACTCCTGCGATTGCTAAAAATCAAATTCAATCATGCAAAAAGTATCCACTGGTACGTTCAACCATAAATAATATAATCATTTTTGAAAATCTTCTGGTAACCCGACAATGAAATGAGAAAAACAAAAATGACAAACAAAAAAAAAAAAAACGAAAAATAATATTTTGTAAATCTTTTTTTCTGGTTGTTTTTCATCTTATTCGGTAGTTGAGCAAAATAAACTATATGAAAATAAGCAACAGTAAACATACATATGTTATATATGTATGTATGTGTGTTTGTACACTCGCCCACACTCACATTAACACGGACACAAGTGCAATCAGACATGCATTCACCCAGCGCACATTTTGCACTTGTAAGATTCTAAATTTTGGTTTTCATGTCTTCCCGTCATTCAGGGGTGCTATGGTTTTCACGATTATTAGAATTAGCCTTTTCTGCTTTTAGTAGTTGAGTTTTAAAATTTTACGACAACTATATCAAAAAATTACAAATCGAATACAGATTTGATCGTTAGCAAATTTTCGCAAAAGCATACAAATCCACCGACGAGTTGGTTGGCATCAAAATGGTGCAACATACATATGTATGTATATGCTAGCTGGAAAATGCGAAAAATTGGGCAGTTTCTTGAAGAGTAATAAAGGTTAGATTACATGCAAATTTCGTGTTTGCTGTTGTTGTTTTACAATAGCAAGAGTTTCCATATGGCGGAGTCCCGTAAGTGACTTTTTGAAGTCTGAATATGAAACGTATAACTTTCTAGCAATGGCTAATAACGCAACAAGGCATTTTAGCAGATATTGCAAAAAGAATATAAAAGTTACGTTCAAAAATCATCGTTTTCGAGCTCTACGCTACTGCAAATTGAATACCGATCTAGCCGCAGTGCTACGCTTGATTGTTGCATACAATAGACAAAACTTTCACTATTTAGATGTGTGAATGTTGCAATTTGCTGGGAAGTGACTCCTTGCTTTTATGTACATACTTGTATGTGTCACATAAAACATGACATTGTGTGGTTAAGTTTTAGCTCCCAGTAAGCTTTGTGCACAGTGGCGCAAAGTAAACAAAGTAAATATTTTGAAATACTTGCACTCATCATTAGAAATGCTGAAATATATGTTTTGTTTGTAACTTAAAGTATTTTTTCGGCATATATGTATGTAAAACTTGTTTGTAATAGCATCGAAAAATAGCATCTTGTCGTTGTACACGCCAGAAGCAGATAATACGCTGTTAATGAGGCCATGAATACTGTGCAGCGTGCCGATTGTTTTTATTTCTTTTTTTTTTGCTATTGCCTGTTTTTTTTTATGTTCATATTTAGCCTTTTGTTGTTTACATTGTTGTAGCTATTGTGATTTTGTGAATTATTTGTGAGAGTATCACAGTTGAATTGTTGTTTATCAAATTGGAAAAATCACAGCTTCAATTGACAGAAAATAAAAAAGTGAAAAGGAATTATATACCAGAAATTTATTCTACTCTTCCTTTGAAATGGACAAACCGACTTTAAGTAGTGAGTGGAGAATGCACTGAAACGATTACAAAATAAAGAAAAACTGAACAGAAATATGCAATAAAAATGAAATGAAATGAAAGCAAAACTACCACTGCCAATGAAACAAAGAAACAGATAATAATGAAACTAAATATTATTCATCCATATTGAAATGGAATTCCATTCTCGATAAAACACAATCACTGCAAAAGCGAGCAACAGTGATTTATATTTCAAATGAATAAATTTCATACTCAGAAGGGGAGAATGGTAGAAAGAATGAGAGTGCAGAAAAAGCCAACGAGTTTGGCTGAGAACGAGCAGTAACGCGAAACAGTCAGTGGAAAATGCGTTATTGAAATTGACTCAAAGTACTGAATTTGCAATGAATATGAAACAGTGAGATTGCTTTGAAACAGATCCCATTTCTGTTTATGGACTTACTTGCTCATATGAGAAATTTCATTTAGTTTTTATAGAATTTTTCGTTCTCCCAATCGTACTTTCACAATAATTTGTTTTTTTTTTTTTTACCACGGATCATGTAGAAGCGCAAGATAAAAAAAAATTTGTGCCATATTAAGATAACGAGAAGCTGTGTTGTGTAATTTTCTTGTAAGCCACTTGCAGTTGTGGTCATAGTTTAAGCAGTGACAATTTGTTGTACTGAAATCACATATTTCTCCACAACAACTTTTTCAAAAAAAGCAAAGGGGCGTCTTGATGGACGGTGCCAATTTATTTTGCACTTAAAAATTATAATAATTTCTATACCTTTCATTGATGTAGTGTACTGATAAAGAAATCTGTCAGTGAAATTTTTTGGTAGCCGTTTTTGTGTGTAATTTTTTTTTAATTTTCATAAGTATAAGAAACGTTGCGTAAGACGTTTTGCTTTTATTATCTGTACTGCATAGTACATATACGCATAGAAGGACATACAGATTTAGGTATTGATTTACGTATGGAGATGTACCTGAATGCATTTAGAAACGTATAATTGACCAACAATTTATTCTTTTAGAAATTTCTTTAACTTGGTAGTGATAATTCTTAATTATCCCTTTTGACAAAATCTAAGAGAAACAACCTGAGGAATAAAATCGATATAGAGCCCGATAAAGTAATTAGCAAATAAAAGAGCTGTCCAATAGCGCAGTATAACGACACATTATATTAAAGAATATACTTGCCGAAAATAACCTTAAGAATCATCAAAGAGAATCTAATTTTCTGTAATGCATGTTTCACAGGATTTTGCCAACAGACATTATTATCATTGCTAAAAATTTAATGACTTAGAGACAAAAAACAGCTTTATTCTGCTTAAAAACAACAAACAAGTAGAAGTACTTCACATAGGAGGTCCAGAGCTTAGCGTTTCGAGTTCCTAAACGTATGAACACGACTTTTTGTAAATAACAAAAAACAAAAAAAAGGGAAGAAAACACATTTCATTACTAACGGCAAGAGCAGCAAATTAAGTTCTATTTGCAGAATAAAAAATATTATTGTACCCCAACAGCATGTTGTAAAACAATTGTTAGTCAACAAATTCTCAAGAATATCGTTTATGTGCTTAAGCAGAGCACTTGCAGTTAAAGCTTTTAATGTAATAGAAATCTTTGAATTAAGTTCGTTATAGTAAATTATAATACACACACTCTCGTACACTGGAACAGATTTTACCATACACTGACACATTTTAATGTGTGGCATTAAAGAAAAATGGCCGACAATAATAATGAGTATCGACAGTTGGATAAAACCACACAAGAAGTTAGAAAGAAGGGGAAAACAGTAGAAACCAACTGGTGCCAGTCGTGTGTGGATCTAAAAAACTTACGTCATCCTTCGTAGGAGGAGGAAGGATGCTAGAAGAACGCTTATCGAGAGAAACATTCTCTAGGCGCACTTGTTGTGTTTGCTGTTAGCAATGACCACTTGTTGAAGTTGTACGCAAAATAAAGTTTGAAAATATAATAAACACCAATAATTAAATCTACAAAGTTTTCACTTTCAAACAAATATACGCATAGTCGTGGTGTTCTTTGCCGGTCGTATTGTACTGCTCTCGTAGTAAGAGCTTTTATAGTATAGTTATTGTTGTGTACTACATTTATTAAGAAATTTAAAACGCCAGCAAATAAGTACATTTCGATGCGTATGAATGAGTAAATAAGATTAAATTTAGTACCAAATAAACCCTGTCTCTACGTGATTCTATTTAAAATGCTATTCTTAACACATGCCTACAGTTGGTGGTAAGATATTTTATTCAATTTCTACATAATTGATTTCCTCTCCGATAGATGTGAGACTAAAGTCTACATGAGAATTTTGTTGTTTGCAGTTTTATAGATTTTATTATTATTGTTTCGTTATGCACATTTACACAATAGACAAACTTTTACACAGACCGTTGTGTGTCTGCAGAGGAATGCATGTATATTTGCCTGTTAGTTATTTGCGCTCAAGCGAATAATTAGAAATTATATCCAATTGCCTTGTGGCTGATTTTTGATTTTCATAGAAATTGAAACATACACATAATCAGCCAACCAGCCAACCAGCCAGCCAGCCATCCAACCAATACTCACCCAACAATACAGATAAAGCCCTGTTAGGTGATTGTGTGTTTGTGTGTGTATGCGTGCGTCTATGTATGTGAATGCATGTCATTGACAATGTTTAGCCACATGCCTACTTCCGTCTGTTGCCATCACCATTCCACTCAAAATACAAAATGAACTGCATAAAATGTACGTGTAAATGTTGTTATTGTTAAAATAGCGTAGATATGTATGTATGTAAGTAAGTTGGTTAGGAGGTCTATAGACAAGCGTTTCGGTATGTCGGTATGCGTGTGCACAATAGCACATGCTAAATTGTATCCAGTGGCTTAGTTTCATATACATGCATGCACTCCGTGTTACTTTTTGTTTCAGTATCACTTCACTCACATATTCATATCTATTTCCACTAACATCCACACATACCTTTGCACACATCCATATAAACATACTGGCTGTAGTTGCGGATAAATTAGATTCTATGGCCATTTGCACGTAAAAATATACATATGTATGTACGTATCAAAAGAAAAAAAAAATACGACTTTAACAGAGCAATGCTTACAATATATATATTAAATCAAAAAAAAAAAAAAGAAAAAGTTGGCCTGTTGCGTACCTTAAATACCCTTCACAAAAGTATATATGTATCTGCTATTTGGTCAGTTGGGACTATATACATATGTATAGACCGATATGAAAACTTTTTTAACTACTCATTTAGACGACTTTCTCCAGTGACTGGGGAAGGTTTATACTGAGAAGTGGAGACCCAGGAGTAACACAGAGTTTGCTTTAATTTAGTTCATATTGTACAATGTACATAATAAATTCACTACAGAGAGAAGTAAGCTGAATGTGGTTTAAAATTAAGTGTAACAGACTTTGTCATTGTTTGACGTACCTCACTCGTAAGTGTTATGTCTTAATATTCAATATGCGAACTGTGTAGGAGTTTATTATACACATCGCTCCTCTATTGCAATATAGTCATATCTCAAAAAACTTATATTTTGAAGTTTCCAAGAGAAAATTGTTTCATTATACCTTCTTTATCTCTGTGTAAATTTTCACCCTTACATCCCAAGTTAAACGGAAATTATAGCAACAACCATTTATAAGATTATTATCTTGTTGTGCTAGATTTTCACTTAATAATAAATAAATAAATAAATAAATAAACCCTTTACACACTCATTTTATATGGCTAAAACATGGAAATTTTTTGTCTCATTTAGCGAAATACATTTTTTGAAAATTTGTATGAAAAAGTGTTGCCTAATATCTCTAAGTTAAACCGAAGTTGTAATAAAAAAAAAGTCTTGTTTTGAAAACTTAAAATGCATTTTGCCAAGTTTGGGGTTTTTTTCGAGCTACGACTACGTTGCAAAAAAGGAGCGATATGTACATATGATGAAAAGAAAGAACTCAAGTTTGTAATGTTTATGGAAACGAAAAGCAAATAGGCACAGTGGATCATATCTCTGAAGGAAATAAAGAGAAATGGTGGGATCTTATTTCTTATTATTATGCTTTTTTGATGTTTTTAGCCATTACTGCTCTTAAGTCCAAAGAAAACGAGTTTCGAGTCAGGCAGGATTGCATACGAGTTTACATTGCGTCCTGAATACAATCATTAGAACGTCTTTTAAGATGAGCTTCATCTGTTTTTTATTTTGTATAGGAGATATTTGTGTAGGAGATATTTGTGAATGTCACTAGAGTACCCAGGACGTCGCACTTGTTCGGCTTCACGTACATGCGATCTGCTCTGCATGAAGCAAAAACTAAACGTTTTTGATATTTTTGTTGAAGAATTTTTTTCCTCACGTATGCACTATTGCGCGGCAAAAACCTGATTTGGTTTGAAATTTCTTGGTAGATAGATACATAAATATGCGGGTGAAAAAACAGTAGCAAGATGCGTAACTGTTGCTTCTTTGTATTTTTCAAAATTGCGTGAGCTTTGGTTGCCAAGTGGTTAAAGCGGCTGTGCCAAAATTGTGAAATTTGACACGTCCAAAGTTCTTAGGGTGCTGATGAAGGGTGTTTGCTACCCAGAAACAGCCGGTTGTCCATCTAGCTATAAACATTTTACTTTTCTCTACTTAATAAATATTGATTAAAAAGTGGCAAACCAAGGGTTGAACTTGAGCCTGAAAAGGTAATTTAATACAAATGTATTACAATATCATAGTTCAATAAAATTAAAATTTCAGTAAAATGTTAACAAAAGTTTTTAGGTTTTTTTTTGTGTGTGGTTAAAGCCTTCATCATGAAAAGAGGTTTTCACGGTTTATTGAAAATTATCTTTGAGCGAGAAAAAACAGCACAATAAAAAAAACTCACCACCCGACGTCGTAATGGAAACGGACGCTAGAAAGTTAAAAATTGGTTTGCCCTCTTTCTCGACTATATGCTCAAACATAAAATTCTGCAAAAAGCGGTTTTCAAAAATTTTCTAATTTAAAAAGGCGTTATCTATCACAATTTGCTGTTTTTATATATCACTTGCATATATCGGATATTGAACATTTATACCATTTTTAGCAGAACCCATTATCCAAAACTATTTTCATAAGCAGTCTAAAAAACCGGTAGTTTGATTTGTCTTGGCAATTAGTGAACCGATTTGACTGAATTATCATAGCAAGCACATAAACAATATAGTATCCAGTGATCTTAAAGTTTGTTCTGAGCCAAGTAAAAGCTAAAATTTGTAAAAAAAAATTCTCACTTTTTTACCCTCAGGTAAAGTTCAAAGAAACGGCATTTCAGCAGCCTACAAAAGGACGATGGAATATCGCTTAATCGACATTTCTAATAATAATGAACTAGAATATACATATGTATCTACTTTGCGGAATTGGAAGCGCAAATTGCAAAAATTACAAACTGAATAACAAACTCATATACACCCTTAATATTTATTGTAAAGTGTATAAAATATAGAAAAGTAGAAAAATTTCATATTCACTCGTGACAAGAAACAGATATTTTGTGCATGTTTATACAATGTATGTATGTAGCACGAATAATATTTCTTAATTAAAGCCAGGTCCTTAGCTTTTGTGTAATATGATAAGAATTTAAATCTTAAAGCAATTTGATTGTTATAATAAATGTTTACCAGAAGGAGACAAAATTTGATTGAGAAAGAGAGAGTATAAATCAAATTAACTATTATGTGCAATTGCAAACATTATTATTCAAAATTCTGGCATTTATTGTAAGAAGCACCGATTTTTTATGTGCTTATCAAAAAGGTCCGGTTTTTGAAAAATCTAAGCAAACTATTTCAATATTGAGACAAATTAATGAGAGTTCAGTTTGTTGGCCCCATAAAATCTCCTCCTTTTTCTTTTGCCAGCATCCCCTAAGTGTGTTGGGACCAATTCTAAGAGCTAACTTAAAAAGTAAACTATCAATCTGTTACATATACTTGTATTATGAAGCGTTTGCTACAGGAATCATTCGAGGCTAATGTCCATTTATGTATGATCCACAAGATTTGTTGGGAATGTTGAAAAGAATTTTTCTTTTTGATTTGTTCTTTAACGATCATACACAATCTTCCGTTGGTGTACAAATAAAATGAAAAAAAAAACAAACAAAAACGCATACAGATAAAATAAATAATGTCAATTAAATCGTGTGCGCAGATATTTTCTTATCTTAGTCTGACATATTCAGAGTCAACATATTTTATTCAGTTGTGTCGCCAGAAACAATTCCAATTCCCCAAAGACGTTTTTTGTTTAGTTGGAATTTAAAGCATTTAAAGTCAATAACATGAAACAAGTATGTATAAGTCGTTCATAGCACGCATACATTTTTTGACTTGATTAGAAATGACTGATAAAATTTCATTACGAACGTTAACAACTTTTCCCGCACTCTTATTCCAAGCGACTTTAAACCAGCTTTCTAAAAAAGACCTGATTTTTGTGAGTTTTTATTAACGTTCCTACTCTCATGTTGCTAATCTCCTTCAGCTCTGTGTTTCTATTTTACACCAGCTTTTGTTGTGTTAACTTTGAGCCACTGATTTGCTTTGTACAATTAGAGCTTCATCGAAAATAATCACTACGTGCTGTTGATGCTATCAACGTGTGATGAAAATCAATCTGGATTTTTTCTTCGCCATATTTTCATTCTGTATAATAATTACACACATTCTCATGCTCGTGCAGGCATACAATGTATTCCATGCTTGTATTGCGGTTCTTATTCGTAAGAGTGCCGATTTTATTTGCAAGTGTGAACAAAAAGTTTGGAATGCGGAAGAAAAACTTCAATAATTGAAAGTTAAAAAAATGCTGTCGAGCTTTCGAAATACTTGTTCCCACTTCTTGACATAAAAAATTTCATTAAAATTAAAAAAATCAATTACTGTAATGAAGGTTGTAAGAATACAATGATTATTTATTCACCCGGCAACCAAGCCCACTTCAAACAATGTGAACATAATTTCACTATAAAAAAAAAAAAAACATATTTTTCAACTTTCTTTTTCATGTCATTTGAAATCTGTAAGCAGATTGCTTACAACATTATTTATGTTCCTCTGCATATCCAAAATATCCACACTCTTTTCTATTATTTCTTTATCTTTTGTAAATATAAGTTATTAAAAATATTAAAATGACATTCTTTGAGTATACTAGATACTCGTGCATTACTTTAATGCAAAAAAGGCGCTATAATTTCTAGTTCATTCATTCATTTCGATGCGAAAGTCCGAAATGTGTGCAACTTATTTGTGAATCGGGCAGACTTGATACTTTTTGACAAAATAACTCTAAGCAATTTAAAGTTAACTATCAATCAATGGTATACTGTGTGTGTCCGTCGAGTTGTTTCATGAGAAAGAGAAGAGTGTTCTTTATATTTGAAGTAAATTAAATAGGACAACTTTATAGTAGTGTGAATTCCACTGAGTGGAAATTTATGAGCAAACCTCACAACCCAGAAGTAACACGATCGAGTTTCCTGGTTCACATTAAGAAAGCAAACTACGAGGCATTTAAAAATATTTAAGACGAGTGTGATATTTTATAGATTAAGGTTTATGGGAAGCAGTTCTTCTTCAATCAGCAAGTATAATACGTTCTTGGCAAGTCATGTTAAAGTCGACTGTAGCTTATATCCACCGTTTGGGAGGGCCATCGAACAAAATGTCAAATCAAGATTATGTCGGCATAAAGACATTTTCATAAAAATTATGTACACAGCATGTAGTCACTCGCAACACATATTTGAGCTGCATTATAAAAAGAGAGAATGAAAGGTAAAGGAAGAAAAGTAGATGGCAAAATCAATAGCTGCCCTACTACTTTGTGCCCATACAGGAATGGAAGAGCCAGATAACTAAAATGAGCTAAAGCTTGGGAATTACATAGTAATTACGTTTATAATGCCATGTTTAATTAAATTTTGGAATTAATGATTATTTGTGGTAGTATTGAGATATTATTTTAATTTTGAAATTTCTTAGTGTTCGAAAATTTCCATATTGCTTATTAAGTAATTAATATATGAAGAACAGCACGTTTTCCATCCCTGGCAACAACAAATCTTTAGTTATGATAATAGCATACATCTACAACGTAACATTGTTTTCATAGCAGCAACAAATATGTCAAGCAAGAGTGAAAAAAAAACAAAAAAACTCAATTCAAAAGTATTACCACAGACAGCTTAACGGTCAAGCTGTTAAAGAGAGTTTTTGAAAAATACTGTCGTTTTTCCATTTCGTCTCAGGTACACTGAGACAAAGAAAAGAGCTAAATTTGTACGAAACTTCATAATTTTGGTCGCTCTATTATTATTCTATCCTTATATGGGATTAAAGTACTGTGTGTCGTCGTCTGAAAATCGTTGCCTTCATGTATAGTTGGTCGCAACATTTGTACAGCACTTTCAGCTGATCTCAAGATGGGATCACATTTTAGTTCAAATTCACATAAAAATTGTATTATTATAGTCTTTCGTAGCGTCGTGCCTTTCTTCGCTTGATTGAAATTTCAAAACTGCCTTTAAGTGTGGGGCTGCCAGTTTTTTAACCGATCAGCTTTTGATCTCAAATGGCTATTAATTTTGTTCACCGGTGGCTGATTTCTGACGATTTTTAACAAAAAAGAAAATAGGTTTAAAGTAAAATAAAAAAAAAACAATAATAATTTCAGACATGTTAGTAATAGTTAAACCGTACAAATACTCATTTTTAAGTTCATATTCTCAAAATACTTTGGTCATAAAGTACGGAATATCGCTAACTACTTGGAATGTAGATTTCTGTTGTTGCTTTCCAAAGTCCCTTTCAAACATAAAAGACTGAACCAAAATTAAGCTTTTTCTTTTAGTGTAGAATTTTGAGGTAATCTCTTACAAACAACAAACTTCTGCTTAAACTTCCAATAGAAACAAGTTTTCTTCATGTTTTCGGCAGAGTCATATTAAAACTTTCTGTCTGTGTGTTTTGGATTTGACCCTAATCAAAAGCAAGTTAAAAATCGTTTAATTTTTTTCTGGCTTTTGGTTTTAACTTTTTTGTTGTTCCCAACTTAAGTTCGACCGAGAGAACCAGAGGAAATATATAAAAATAACTATTGGGGAACACAATGCTTTAGTAAAGTGATGACTTATTTATTTTTGTGTGTGTGTGTGTTTTTTGTTTTTTCGGTTTGATCTCAAACAAAAAATATAGTATTTTTAAGAGGGGAAGCGCTTTACGTTGGGTTGCCTTTCGATGAACAACAACATTTAGAGCGTTAATAAAACTACCTCTATATGGAAGTGAATGAAAGATTCTTTAATATCAAGAGCCACCAACAGATGGTAGAATTAGACCCTAAAACTGCAATGATTCGTGTAAATTTAAGAACAAACACATACATGTCTAATAAAATATTTATGTGCACACACAGACTGTAAATTAGTAGGAGCTCAATGCATTAATAATTAAAATACCATACCACTTAAGACGTGGGTTGGCATATGTTAAAACAGAATTGGTATGGAAAAAAATCAAATGATTTCGAACAGATCAGGAACTTTCACATTTACCGCATGTGGAAGCTCCTGAGGTAAAGCTGTCAAAGGTAAAACAATAAGACTTGAATATTTTCAAAGAAATTGATAGTTATCAAATAATAAGCTATCAAAAGCCTAAAAGGTCAAACAACTGCTTGGACTGGAATTAATGAGACCCGCTTGCTAACGCCATTTTGGCAATAAATAAATAAATAAATTTAAATTTGTAAGTAAATTTGTTGCAGCTTTTTTCGGCCACACAGAATGTTCGGCATCTAAACAGGCCTTTGCTTTGAAATAAGTTATTTTATTGCAATGTGTACAGCTTTTGTGTTACGAACACATGATTCATAATTGAGCTTGATGATATATTAATTATACGGGTGCATCACAGTTGAAATATTGCATTTTACATAACCAAGTTCCGGTATAGAAATATGTGCACAAAAAGTGTAATAGTAGGAAAAATTATACTGTTGTATTTGTTTTTGAAGTCTACGAAACCACCGTATACGAAATTGAATAAATTTTTTTGTTGGCTTGTTCTGCAGGCGATCTTGAAAATACAACTTCTAATACAGTTTGTTCTGCAGAGGTGCCTTGAAAGAGGTATATTGCTGAGTAGTATTACTTATACGCAATGTAGTACTGTTCGAACATTCTGGGATTACTCATACGCCTCTTACCTGCTGCTGTATTCTAATTGGAGTTGTTCCCGGTCGTTTGGTTAATTAGCACAGACTGATCTGTTCGTTCAACCGGTCACTTTAAACGTATGTACCTTCGGCAACAGTTTTTTCGTTTATGTATCTTCCGGCCAGATATTAAAATAAAGTAAACAACCAGCACAGATATAAAAGCAAAAATGTGTTATTGTATAATTTTGAAAATTTAATAAAATGTACATACCTATATCTATACTAATAATCAGAATAGTTTGGCGTTTTTACATTCATATGAATAATAAATAGTTATACTGCTTTTTTTTTAACAGCAATGAAGACTTAAAATGAAGTTTTCGTTTACTTACATTTAAATCAATCCTTAATAATACACAAAAACCCATCTAAAGCAGAGGAGCATGACATGAAGTGAACGAAAGCCAATCTGAAGGCTACACCTTAACAAGCACTATTGAACGAAATCTGGCTACTACAAGGGCTGGAACACTTCTTAGGTTGACGGGATCTATTGAAATTAACCCGTTCGTTTATGAGCGAAACAGCTCTAATTCTAATACATGGGTCAGCGTATGTACATGGTAAGAGTATATCAAATCGCCGAATTTTAGTACAATATATTAGAAGGATAATTTTCTGCAATACATTTTTGAACAAAGGACACATGCAATTGTGTTAAGAAATTCAATGCAACGTTTAATATACTTCGTCGACCAGATTCGCGTCCAATTTTGTTCGTAATTGAAAAATCAAAAAATTTACGTGCTGCTGATAAAGGATTGTGCATGTTTTCAAAATTCGAATTGGGTCTGTACAGCTATTATTCCTGTATAAGTAATTAGTCTAAGGAATGAAAATGTTCAAAATTCTTAGATCGGCTATAAGTTGCTTTGCAAGAATATTCCTCTAGATTACTTCGATATATGCGAATTATCAGTACTGTGCGCCTTATTGCTGACACGTTTGTAAGCTAATACATATGCATGTACATACATGTATGTACTTCTGTGGCGTAATGTTTAAGTTTTAAAATTTCCGCCGTAGAGTGATGTTGTGTTATTGTAAACAAACACAGTAATTATACAAAGTAGGAGTGGGGGAGCCAACAAATATTGTAAATGTTTACAAAGAATGTAAACGACACGTGTTCTTTGTGATGTGCTATGCATCACGTCACATACTGGCACACATGATAGCGGGTTGTTAAAGACGAAAGATGAATCTGTTGCTACCAATGTTACTTTTGTTGTCGCTCATCTTTAGTACTTAAAACTACAGTAATTTAAATCCTCATCATGATGTACAATACTCCTTTTATACCTGCAAGTTTTGTTGTCCTTTTGAAAGTTTGTGTGTTGGCAGTGAGTTGAAAGTATACATTTTTTTGTTTTATTGATGGATGTTTCATGTATATACATATAAAACAATAAGATATATATGTATACATATATATATATATATATATATATATATATATATATATATATATATATATATATATATATATATATATATATATATATATATATATATATATATATATATATATATATATATACATATATGTGTGTGTGTGTGTGTGTGTGTTTTTATAAATAAGCAAGCATATGTGCGTGTTTTGTGAACGTTGATGGAATTTTAATTAAATTGTTATGTGGTTATTAATGTGTGCATATGTTAGACAACGAATATATGTATGTTTATATGAAACACGTGTATGTTTGCCGTGTATCTACTGTTGTATAACTTGAAGTTATCTTTCTTTGTCTCTCAAGTCACTTTTACCGCCCTTATGTTTCACATGAACATGTTCATCGTGCTCTTGAATGTTGCTGTATATGAAGGAATGAATGGTTATTGCAGGTGTATATCAGTAAATTTTTGTTGCTTGTGATGCTTTTGATTTTACTGTCTGTATGTATTGCCCTGGTTTTCCTATTGTTGTGAGTAATCTTAAGTTTGAAATGAATTGCCCCTGTAGTCTTAACTGTACACTCAAATAAGCAAACGTACGCAACAAGCGTGTGCACTTTTGCCCAAACATTTGATACAATATTTAAGTAAGAGATTGAAGATTTTGGCAGGTGAAATAGTCAAGAAAGACTAAAGGCTCAACATATTGTTGCTCAACAAAAACAGTTCATAATAAAATTAAAAACTTTTAACAAATGATTAAATGGAAGTGTCAAAGGATTTACGGCATACATTAACATAATATGATTGTATGTATAATATGTTTTGCAAATGAGCAAAAGGGCTCCATTCTCATGGAAGCATTTACTTATCAAATAATTATTGCTCCGGATTTTTAAACGATTTAAGGATTAAGCAATATTTTTTTGTAACTCACAAGCATCAAGTGTCAAAGGATACTAATCATCTAAACATTGTTTCTTTAAAATAATCCTTAATACTTTAAGCACACATTCCACCAAGGACTTCTATTAAAGTATTGAAATTAACACTCCGTAGTCTTCAAATGCGAAATGCTAGGAATCAAATAAAAGTCAATACGACCACACGCACACACACACACATATCTATGTATATATACATATATGAAACATGGGATTTGGTGTCTGTTGCAAAGGAAGCAGAAAATGAAAATTAGCTTTGAAATAACTTAAACTAATTCCATATAACGACAAATAACTGAAGAAGGATAGCCATTGCCATCCAGTGAAACTGCAGCATCAGTAACTAATTCGGCTTATTCAGAAGCACACAGCAACCAGCCATTGCCACTTAATAAATAGGAAGAGTGAACGATAGCTTGCAGAAGAATAATCTGGTTCAACTAACCACAAAACCACCATAAAGCAAAATAACTAAACCACTTAAAACTGAGAAGAATATGAATATTGAAAGATTACCAACGAGAAGTGGAGCTAAATAAATGAAAAGGGTAAATTAAAACCTTTATCGGCAAACACCACAAAGCGGCACTAATGCCACCTCATTGCTTCTTCAACAAATATCTTCGTTCTTGACGTTGCATGGTACAAATGATTGTTTAAAAACAAAGAGTGAATGCAGCAGTTGATGGGCATCAGCAAGCCAAAAGCAACATCATTACGCTAAGTTGTAGTGCAGCTTACATATTAAGCTAAAATAATAATTGAATTCTTAAGGAGCTTATCACCATTATAATGCTTGGATTGCAAAAAAGAAAAGTATAAACGAAAAAAGCACCAACTGGCTTAAAGAGAGAATATAACAAACTTGGCAAAGGCAATCAAATTGAAATATTCTGCCAACTAAATGTACTAAAGGATAATTGTCCATTCTGCAGCAACCCCCCATACACTGAAATACATATAATGTCGAAAATTGTGAGCCATCATGCTCACGACGAAGAACAAAATGAAATCCGCTTATAGTTTGTAAAAATTTTTAAAACATTTATAGCAACAAGCAAAACAAAGGAATATAATAAATGATTTGAAAAGTGCACCCCACAAACCACTTCATGGATAAAAACTATCTCCGATGTTTATTTATAAATCGATCAACGATATAATAATAATACTAATAAACCAGCGAATACTCCCGATAGTAGGATATCAGGATTTCATACCTTCAATTATTTTTAGAGGAAAATACTCTGTACAATAAGAAAATGATGAGACAACGCTTTTGTAGATGACATCAACTCTAGTTGGGCCGTTTTCGTTTTTGTTAGGTTTCTTAGGAGTTTAGTTTATGGGGTAAACAAACTAGACTATAGTATTACATGTGCATGTATGTATGTATATGAAAAGTTAATTTTGAGTTAACAAGAAAATTTTTGTTTTTTATGTGGAAAAAGAGTGCATTCCAAAGAAATTATAGATTTATTAGTAGTAGTGTGAACAATGTGTACTTTTGCAAACTTTTCGTGCATCCCTATTGAGCGCATGGGGCACCATCACAAAATCTCTTTTGTGATGGTGCTGCATGAACCCGATTATCAAGACCTTGGCCTTTAAAAAATTTATAGAAATCAGTCGAATCAAAACCCTGTTAGAGTTTTGGGAAAAAATGCACGCGACCTGTGGGCAGAAATCCAAACATGTCTTTTATTTCTTCATTTACCAATTTCATACAGTCATTGTTTTCAGCTGTACCGCACATACTCGTACTTGTGGGAACATCTCATTTGAACACACAATAAAAAAATTACTGCAGAGAAGGGAACTGCATTTGGTGGTTAAATGATAACCAGTTAAGGACTCTCGACATGCAACGCTTAGAAGGCTTTGCTTGTTCTAATTTGTTTACAAGTATGGGAAGTATTTTGTATTTTCTAGATAAGAAGAGACATAAAGCTATAAATATGAAGTTTGCGTTTTCATAATTTTACCTAGTGGCATAAAATATGTACAAAGTTTGACATGGTGTACCAAGAATAGGATTTGAGGCATACGTAGATTAATCTAAAGCATGCATCTTTTACGTTCTTTTTTTTCATTTCTGTTTGTTTTTATCGTCTTTGCTAAAAACGAAAAGTCCTTAAACTTAAGGGTAGAGCACGTAGCCGCCAAATTATTTATATTGCTTTTTTTTTGCCTTAAAGGAACATGAATGTCATGAGTTTCGTTAAAAAGAAAGTGCAATCAGTATTGACTTCTGTGTAGGAGTGTGCTCTCTTGTGAATGTGGCAGAATACATTGTGCTAATTGCTTTAAACTAAACATGTCATCTCAACCGAACAACGTCAACATCTATTGCTTTCAATATCATCACATCGTCAAGTGTCATTGAGTTTATAAAAAAAAAGAATAACACAAACAAAAAAGATATACATATGAACATACATATAAAGGAGTATCTACTCGTGTATATAAATTTGCTTTTTAAAAGCAATACGTTTGTGTGGAAATATGTTGGCAAGGATAAACTCATGTGGCTGTTACAAGTCAAGAGTACTTGTTTTCTCTAAAGGAGTCTTCATCTCATTTTTTCATTTTTGCAATATGCAGAAAGGTGTGCCAATAAAACTTTATAACATCTGGCTGACTATTTTAGCAAAACTTTGGTGCATTCACTGAATCCAGTCGAAGGCGCATTTAAAAATTAGATTTCTTGGAGTTGGTTCGACGCACATGATAAGTTTTAAATGCCACATTCAGTGATGGGATGTGAACCAAATTGAAAAAGATTCGATTATAAAAAAAATAAAATAAGATAAATAATAACGAAATTTAAAATGGTTAAATAATTTGAGCACCAATGCATAAACAGATTATAAATAGAAAAGAATTGCTACTAGCACCTATGCAGGTGATCAATTACCTTACATGACTTCATCTAAGTATTTACTTTATGCATGACAGTTTGAATTTTTGATATTTTTGGCTATACCATCAACTTTATAAGCGACGGCTGCCTAATTTGCATTCATCAGTTGTTCTTCTAGTTTATAGTTATACGGATATTTGCAGGATTGGAGCAAATACAGCAAGTTTCCAATCATCGGTTAAATGCGAGCGATAGATAATCAAACACATGCAAATTTATTCGTCGAAAATGTTTTTACATGTTCAACATGTCGCTTATGAAAAAATGTTTATATCCGAAAAAAAAAAACAAACAAAAATCTGATTATGCTCGCTAATTATACTGTTGGTTTGAAATTCTATTGTGGTGGTAAAGATTTTCTACATGCAGGCCAAGTGAAATTATATTAAAAAGTGCTAAAAACTTCTGGGAGTGCAAGTGATGGGGTAAACGACGAGAGTTCTTTGGGCTGTGGGATATCCTTGCACTTTTCTGATGCTTGCCGTAACTTGAGGTCCCAGATACACGGAACTCTGATCTGGAGTCAGCAAAAGCATTTCTTCCCAAAGCTTTCGTAAGCTTTTTCAGAAAAAAAGGAAGCTTTACTTTGCTATGAATGAACATACTTTTTCCTGAAAGCAATTGAAACACCACGAATTTTTTGAATATTTTTAAGTATTTATATTTTTACGAATATAACTTTTTTATGACATTTTTTTTATAAATAATTTTAGTAATTTACAATAAGTTTTATTTGTGTAATCTGAGATAAGTTTGGTTTTTATTTGTTATTATTTCCGTATTTATTATTTAATTTCTTTTGACAGGTAAATTACTTTTGCATTTGTATTGATGTTTTACCTTCGTTTCTGTTTCTCATATAATATTCTAGCTCATTTGTCGATTATCTACAGTTAAATTTACATATAATTTATATGAAAACAGAAGATTCAAAATTTCAAGCAGCAAATCCGAAACTTTAATAAAAACATTAAATTCTATTTACACTCAAAATAAAGCAAAAGTTACAAACATTCACCTGGTATTTATGTATGTACATTAAAATCAATTTAACAAAATTCTTAAAATTTCCTTTCTACATGAACCACTCACTCTCTTTTAGAGCCAAAATTATGCGGGAGAAAAGTTTTTGAATTATGTTTTTGATTATATATTTACAAAATAAAGAAAATCGCTGTATCCGTTCAATCGCTGATGAAAACAGGCCGGCAAATCTGTTTTCAATATTTTGTAGCAACAGCAAGCAGAAAAATATCGAATTGACTCTTTCGCCGGACTATTTACATCAGTGGCTTAACCGGTCTCTCTTTCAGTAAAAAAGTAATTTAATTAACATTTTGGTCTTTTTTTTTGTTTGTTGTTAATATGATACATTATGTTTACATGGAATGTGTAGAAGCATTTCTTTTTTGGAGGTTTCCATTTCTTCTTTTTATACAAAAATATATATATTTCTATACGTGTAGATACTTGTTTGGTTTAGAAAACTTTCTTCATTTATATTCATCTGTTACTTATTTCGCTTGCATATGAACTGTGTGTGGTATTATTTTGCTTCCGTAAGTCCCAGTTTGGCCAAGTTACCTAAAGTGGTGGCATCACCGGGTTGCAGTCTCAGAGCTTCTTTATAGCTTGCTGCTGCTTTGCGTGTATGACCCAATAAATGCAATATAGCCCCCAGGTTTGTATGGGCATGGGCATCATTTGGTCTCAAACTAGCCGCCTGAAATGCAAGCAAATAAAAATTAGTTCGTTAATATTCATGGCTTCATGTTCTTTTTATATTTAATGAGTTCGAAATTTTTATTCTTCCTATTGGAGCGTTCAAAACTTTTATCAGAGTTTCAAATCAATTTTAGTTTGAACATTTTGTGTTCCTGGCCTTATTTCAGTTTATTCCGATTCAAGTTATAGTCATTAAATCGGAAACAAACATTCGACAAATCTGACATCACAAGCAATAGTTCATTAAATTGAACTTGAGCCTGGATTCAAGTAAGAAGAATTTATTTGTGTAAATTTGTCATAAACGCCAATTATTTTGCTGATATACACTTTTAAGACAATTAAACAAGATTTCTGGTTTACTTGACAATACTCTTATGTACATAAATACTCATTGAGATAAAAATAAAGTATCCGGAATTTGCTCGTCAAATAATAGCAACTGCACAAGTAGTTGTAGTATGTAAGTTATTGTTAACATTAATTTAACTTTCTAGTCAAGCTTTGTGATTTACAATTGTTATGGACTTTATCGGACTTTAAGTTTGATCTTACTTGCCCAGTATTCAGAAGAGATTTGTTTTGCGGCAAATTTGTAGAGATCAACATTTTGAAAGAAGACATGAAAAGTAAGGGTGCCTACTACATGTTGTTGTAGTACCCTTAGAAAACAAAAAAAAAAAAAAAACTTATTTCATCTTAATACTGACCTTTCTGTACCAAATTTCTGCTTCTTGCTTTCGATCCATCAATCTTAACGCTGTTGCTGCAGCCACCACTAGTGCGTAGTCATTGGATGCTAACTTAGCTGCTTTAATTCTGTATGCAATGGCTTCTACTAAGCGGGTTTGTGTTGTTAAAAATTCAGCTAGAATGAAGATAACCAAGTTTAAGAGGTATGCAGCAGTTTCGAGAAGAAAAAAGAAAAAAGAAAAAAGAAAAGAAGAGCAGATTTGCCCTTATGACAATTGTTGACTCAACGGCACGATGAAGTGGCTTGAGTTTGGTTCGAGGACTGTCAGTGCAGCATATATATGTATTTCCAGATTGGTTTCATTGGAGGAACAAACTTTGAGATGTAGAAAAACACTTTTATTAATAACTTGACGAGTATTACTCCATAATAAAAAGAAAATTTGACAATCCTGTCAGTCTACTAATTGGACAATTACTGACATTGATTGTAGAGTTGGCTTCATTCATTGATTTGGTTCCATTATGATGGAATCATCTGATGCAAGACTGGTTAGATGTCAGTTTTTGGATAAATGCTTGCGGACTAAATGATTGTTTTGTTTGCTTGTAATCCAAGTAAGTAATTAAACGTAAATTAGAAATCAATATCGGTTTCAAGCTTAGCCTACTTATTGTACTTTGACAACAGGATAATCGATGTCTCTAAGGTGTGCAACCTTAGAGCCCTACATGAAGTGGTTGAGTGCACTACCTTTTTAAAATGATCAACAGTTTTCACTGACAGAAGAAAAAATTATTTTATTAACATTAGCGGAACTTGTGTGTCTTGTACACATAATATTGTTCAATACAATTTACATCAAAAATTTGATTTTAGGCTCGATTTCACAACTTACGGTCAGCTAAAGGTGAGATTTGCGAATCGATAATTTTAAAATTTGAACATGAATATCATTCTCGCATAGAAATATTTGTTTGGTTGAGAAGTGTGAAGTCTTAATTTACAAAATATTTCTGCAGTGCATTGTGAAAGCGGGCGTTGCTGTTATATTATTTGGAACGGGTCAGCCTCAATTATATGTAGCTCAATATTTCTAAAAACTATAGTTACAATTCTAAATTTTTACCATAATGATGATAAACGCTGGCTTCTTCAGGTGCTAATTGCAAAGCGCGCTTAAACCACATTTCAGCCTCTGAGACTCTACTGCTCTGTAACGAAACATTTTAGTTATTCATCGGAATGATGCAAGGATATAGTATGTATTGAATATTTTAAATCAGCAGTCGAATTCAAGCTTACATTTCTGGCCAGTGTAACACCGTACGATAAATGAGCCGCCACTTGATTTGGCTGTAGCTCCAGAGCAGCCCTGTGATACTTCTCAGCTTCATCCCACTGTTGTAATCTGCCAAATATGTCACCAATACGATGATAAATAATATCACGTTTGTAGTAATTATGAGGAAGCTCATGTATTGCCTCCCGATAAACTGCTAATGCCCGCTGTAGCTTGCCCTGTTCGACATGCAGTGCTCCCAGCTGCAGGTACGACGATATTCTTGCATTTTCATGCGCCAGACGATCTCGGACTCCACTTCCATCTACCTTGGAGCCTTCTTGTAAGATCTGGGCCGCCTCCTGGCATTTTCCCAGGGCAAGTAAGGAAATGCCCAAATTTAAGTGCGCCACTATAAATATTTTAACAACACATGTTTCGTACTGAAGATTGCAAGCCGTACTAGCAACCGTAAAAGTCTCTAGTGTCGGTACTTACCAGCTAAATTAGGTCGGAAGCTCAAGGCGTTCTTAAAACTTTTTACAGCACTTTTATAATCTTCTTGGTTCTGGTATAAAATTCCTCTGCAAAAAAGAACAATAAAAAATCATTGGCAATAAATTCCAAAAAAAAAAAAAAAACAAAACAAAATGTTTTTATTTGTCTTAAACAAACAATTCATGTTCGTCCGTGTCTCACCACTATTCTTTTCAAAAATCTTTTTGTGGTAATTTTTGTTTACTTTTCTTATCCTTCTTTCTATAATTGTTAAATCAAACATTTCATGAACTTCTACTCATACACAATCATCGTTGCTCACCACTTCAAGTACTTGTGCTCGAATAACAAAAGGAAAATGCATAAAAGTGAAATCAAGGTCCTTGATTTTATACTAATTGCTATTTTTTTTTTCTTTTTGTTTAAAAAATAAGCGAAGGAAAAAATTGATAGTATGAGTGTGCAGAGTACATTCACATGTACATATGTATTTGTGAATATGAGTTAAAATGCATTTGCCTGTTTTTTATTGATCTGCAGTACGCAGTACGAGTCTAAAAGAAACAACAAAAACGAAAAATGAAAAGTCTATCAAAACGCAGTTGCTAGGCGGAAAATATGAAAATTGTATGTCAATTTTAAAGTTTTTCTTCTTTTTCCTTAACTTGCAACATACAACACTTGTAAAAAAGAAAATACTGGATGGGCTCTCAGGCTTTCTGATTGACTTTAGCTTGTAGCTGACAGACACTCTCGAGCTGTCTGTTCATTACCTTCTTCACAAAATACAAACTTGGATGGTGGTTACTAATATTTCATATTTCTTTGAAACATACTTTTCTATGACAGAATACGATTGTTAAATGATGATAATGAGCACAATAGGTAATAGTACTTTTAGCTGTAGGAAGGAAAACGCTTACCTTTAGTTATTAATTAATTTAAAAACCAAAATACGGACCGGCAACTAAACTTTCGCTCAAAATAATTATTATACATACAAAATAAATATGTTAAATTAGTACACGATAGGTTAAGTTTCATGTTCTTCCAGTCGGAATCTTACAATAAAAGTAGGCAGGATGTTATTTTTTTAGCTTATCATCAAATTTTAGCACAAAGGAAAAACTTTTTAGCTTTGGAGTAACATCCTACGATCAGCAATAGACAAGCTGTACCTCATACTTTGGAGTCCAACATACTTTGTAAATATTTCTTCAATTTTGCTGTGTAATTGTTTTGAAATTGGAGTCATCTGCTTCATTCGCTTGAGCTTTATAAATATCGATAATGCATTTAATTTGCAAAAACTATTTGTATCTGTTCGGTTTTGCAGTTAAAAGCAATTGTTGCTTATTTTAAAGGCACTAAATCCGATTTAGCAGTATTTGCAATTCCATCTAGTTAACGTTGTTCCAAAAGTTTTATTTGCTGCAACTCTTCTAAGAATGAATATTTTGCCCGTTCTTCGACATTTTGTGTATTCAACCAATTTTTAGTTGTTGCTTTGAAGAATGTTTCTATGAATATGTGCAAAAAAGACTTCATTCATTTTGTATTGTATTTTGACATAAATGGGCTTTTAGTCCAATTCCATGAGAATAGTTTTGTTTGTTGTTGCTATAGTCGTTTCCTTTTGTGCCTGTGTGTGTGTGTGTGTGTGTGCTTTTTTATGTGATTGCTTGTGCATGGTCGAGTGCATGTTTATTCGTGTTGGTGTTTCATTCTTTTTTTTCGTATTTTAATTTTATACCCGTTTTTGTTCTTTTTGACAAATTTGTAGGAAAATCCGTTCATTCATTCAGTCACTTTTGTACGTTTTAGCATTTTATGTTTTCGTAGGTATTGTTGTTGTAGCTGTTGTGTTTTCCTTTGAAAATTTCATTCAATTGACGGAAATGCTTATGTGAGCAACAAAACGTCTCACAAAGTACAATTTAAGCGAACATGCCGTACAAACACTGACTCACTTTATTATAAGCATTCGCATTTAAATGTGTACAATAGTTTCGTTATACATATATGTGTGTGTGTGTGTATGTATCGGGTACCCAGTAGTTCTCATATATATATATATATATATATATATATATATATATATATATATATATATATATATATATATATATATATATATATATATATATATAGTATATATATATTTATATATTACATTTTACTACGAAGATGAGCGGGCGGCAAATTTGTTCTGTTTGGTTTCTTCTTCAGACTTCCTTAGATCGTCCGGTGCTGAGAAAAAGAAGATTCCCACACGGACCAGATGTAAAATTTTCAAAGTTTCCTAAGTACCGCGAGCACAATATAGCATAGATAGCAAACTCGGTTTTAATAAGAAGCAAAATATATTATCAAAAACATTCCAAAAATTAAATTTTTAAAACTGATCTAAATACATTATGCGACTACCGATCAGTATCGTAAGTTCCCGTTTTTTCACACGAAATCCGTTAGGCATCGAAATTATGAAACTGTTTGCTGGCTTTTAGTATGTCTATGAGTAATCTGTACATAAAATAAAAACTAGCATCGCCTTGCGATGGACATGCTCACAGTTGCAATGCTGTAACAAAAACGGTAGATATTAAAAAGACATGAAAATAAATCAAGTGATGATACATAAAAAAGGAGCTATGCACAAGAAAGTAAATTTGAAAATTTAAATGCGCATTTACGATTCTTTACGATTCACTAGAAAAATTATGAGATGCCAACTCCAATTCAAAAGGCAAAAATAATACTAGTTTTCCAACTTGCATGTAACAGTATGTAAAATGAGCTAATCGAGTAGTGGTGAAACCGACAGATGTGAAAACAGACAGAATTTAAAAGCACCCACTACATTTTTTACCAGGTAGTCAAACTTATGTTGCCTGTAGGGTAGCTTAGAACTGTGTCTGCGCTTATGTTCAGTTTATCATGGAAATGACATTGGGTCTTTTACTATTTAGTTCTCTTTCAATATTTTATATTTGTTTGCCATATCATGCATTTTACAGACTGAGAGGGGTAGTTTAAAAAGGAACTTAAATATGCCACACTTTGAGTTTCTTGCAGGGAAGTAATGCATCGTTATTCAGCTATGTCCATTCTGTAACTTGGTGGCCAATGTAAAACATTATTTTTATTTGCAAATTTGTACATGGAGAAAAAATAGTTCCTAATAATTTTTTATTGGATGAATGAAAATTAAGAGCAGTAAACTAAATTGTCCTGCATTTTTGAGCTTTTAAATTATTTGAAATTCTACATAATAAATTATTATATATGAAGAAAAACGGTTTTGGTTGAAGAGTTTAACAAATATAAACTATTTGTGTGGGTTGTAGTTCTTCTGGGCGTAAGGAAACTAAGGCAGAAGTTGCTCTCGCAGGTGTAGTAGAGTAGGCAATGTCTCAAACGCACAGTGACGAGTTTGTACTATTTAGTAATTTGTATGTATATGTCAATACATTTACATACATATATTTTCAAGGTCAATATATTTATATTTGTTTTACATTTGTTTTCAACCAACATCAATAGTCTTGTTGCAACTTCCACAAGAAAAACTATAATTAAAAATCTTCTAAAACTGCCTTGGTTTGCCATTGTTTTGCAGCTCTCGAAGATTAAAAACTCCAGTTTGTTTGTAGAATTTGATGGTCTTTTGTTGTTGAATCCATGACGTTTGCTAGACGGTTGGTAAAATGGAATTAAAAAAAAAATTTGCAAAAAGCTCAAAGTCAATGAAAAATACTGTTAGACTGGGTAGCTATGTACAAATGATTTTTAATATGAATGAAAGTTTCAAGGGACTCCTTTAATTTTTTTCCGCTTTTGTGACAGTATACTACTTTGTCACCAAGTCCGTTATGCAAGAAAGCAAAATAATGCTTCATCAGAAGAAATGTTGGGAAGTGGATTGCTAAGAATCAAACGCAAAAAAATATGGCAAAAATCCTGGGCTTAAAATACATTTATCTTCTTAATTGGTTATTATTCAAATTCTGCATACAAAATAAAAAAGTTACAAAGTCTCTCGAAACCTTAACAGATCCTTGGGAGAATTTTATCTTGATTCTTAGGAGGATTTTCAACACGGCATACGTTCTTATTAATACTATTTCAACGCTTTCCGCCAACACATTGTTTACTGAGTGAAGAAAGAATGCCTTGTGGTTTGAAAAAATAGCAGTTCCATTTTTGTATTCTGTTGACATAGCACCTTCACTATGTCTTGGTGAAAGTAATCTTTCATTTCACGATGAGTGAGAAATAAGTGCTTCTGTGAGTCGTGTCGAAAGCTATATATAAAAAATAGAATATATATACTAATTTTAAAGAAAAGGGGCCAAATAAGAGCGGTTAGTAACGCAGACCTGCTTGCTTTGGGCAGGCACAGTTTAATGTAATCAAATAATAGATAAGATAAGATAAGGAAACACTACAAAAGTTAGAGTAAAAAACAGATGTTTTACAAAAAAATAATAAGATATTTTCTGGTAAACAAACGAAAAAAAGGCATCGCCGTTCTTTTCTTGTTAAAACAACATTAATGTGAAGTTTGATGAAATGAATTTGATGCGTCGCTGACAGAGTCAAACTTAATTTTACATACATACATTTCGACATTTTCCAAGAACCGGTTTCGGAATAGCTTAAATATCACTTTTCACGTATTCTCAATTATAAAAATATTTATGTAGTTCTGTACATTTTTCAATATACATACAAATATGGCTCAAAACATCACTGGGAGATAAAAAATCTGATGCAACAACACTTCAGTATATTTAAATTAAATTCACTTTAGTCAGTAAAATTAGCTTACCATTTATTATGCATTATGTTTTAATGCACGTGTACTTGTGTATTATGCAGTGTATTTGTGACCGGAGTATCAATGAGCTTAATGGTAGGTTAGATGTTCGCTGTTTTGCAGAAGTGCTAGTTTAAACTTATTTTAAACTGAAAAGACTATCCGCTACTGATTTTTAGAAATAAATATTATAAGAATCATGTAAGCTTTTTACAACTCTTAGTGAAGAAGCTGTAATTATTTTTGTTATTTACTTTATAGCTGGCCAGTTAGCAGTGTACTTGGCAATTCTGAAATCTACCTGCATCTATGGTTGGTGGCTCTGTCTTATTAACTCCATAGAATACCTTAATATTGGCGGCTGTTTGTTTTGGTTTATAAATAATCTAATTGCGCAGAAATCAATTTGAATTTTATTAAATACTCTGTCAAGTTGTAAACGCCACAATTTCCCACACCTCCACCGTTAGGAGAAGTCACACCCCCTTTCTTACGAACAACAGCAACCATAAAAACGTGTGTAGAAGTATCAGCATATGATTCTAGAAATTGCAGAATGAGTTTCGTACCATTGATTATTGCGTGTTAACTTTGTGCTAAAAGGTATGAAAGAAGGTTGCTAAAAGGGGAAAAGTGTTTTTATATTGTAAATAATTTATAAGCCCAAAACACCCTCGATTTAACACACAGCCCAAACCATTTGAACTTGAGCAGAGTGATAAAAAACTTTATGAATGACATATTCCTGCTACAAGTTACTGAGATTTTTGAGTCCGCACACAAACTCACACAAGTTTGTATGAGAGTGACTGTTACAGTCACGATGTTTCTGATCACAGTGGCAGCAGTGAAAAGGTGAAGCAAAACCAGAAAAATGTATTCAATTCAACCTGTTTAAATCAGCAAATCCTGACCTCTGTGTACATGTATTATTGATATCTTAGTATTTGCAAATGTAACAATCCAAATAAATTTAAGTCGAAAGCAGCAGAAACAGCAACAGCATCAGAAGCAGCCAAAGCATCGTTATCTTCATTTACATTTTTTAACATTTCTAATGGCGTTGATGATGATAGCAGCACTGCACTGAGGTGGGACAGAAGAATATGGATGGGATGAATGTTGATGCCGCTGTTGTTGGAAGAGCTCTCTAACCAAACCTAACAACAAAACCGATAACCATTGAACTGAATAATTTGATTTCTTTTCAATGAGTTTGGTAACGTTTTTTTTTTTATTTTTTTTTTTTTTTTGTTATTCTACTCATCTCCCCCTATTTCTCAATTTGTTTGCAGCAGAGTGTGTTTGCTTTGATTCAATGAAGTCTGTTTTTTGTCGTAAAGAAATTGAATAGAAAAAATGAAAGATAAAACACTTAACACAGGAATTCATCTTGAAATGTTTTTTTACAGCTATTATTTTTTTTTTGTATATGTGTTTTAGTTTTTTTTTTTTTGCTAAAGATTCATAGAAACAAGTAATCGAAGTTGAATAATAAACAAAATTTCAGACAGAGAGTAAAAAATGTGTTTTACCTGCTGTTTTTTGTGTTTCTATATTGGATACTTTTTGCTACACAGACAACAACTTTGTAGATTGGGGACTCTGGAGATTTTGAGATTGTTGCTGATTTTTCTTTAATTTTGTAAAGGTTTTCCTTCAGCTTTTAGTTGTCGCAACATGTTGGGACAGCATAAACTTGTTTGGAAAATAAAAGAAAACAATGCAGAGGTTGAGTTATTCTTGGCACTTGTTCGCAATCAATATTTTTTTACGCCTTGAGAAAAAATATACTTATAATATTTTTTGTGCCAAGTGTCCTCGTGTTTGAACAAATTTTATATTGAATTTCTTGTATCGTTTTTTAGTCCTTGCTGATAAAGTTTCCACACCATAAAACAAAATATTGTGCAAGTGATCTGTCATTGTAGATATTATTTACACTGCACTCTACATTCTGCTCCAGTGAAAATATGAAGAGAACACATTTGAAATTTCTATCCCGGCAACAATAACATTCATTCCAGGGAAAAATTGCTCCGACTGTGGGAATGCACTTTTAAAGCGGTGGTATATGGTTACTAAAAATTACATTCGTTACGTTCACTTCAATCACATACCGTTTTTTGTCTTAAGTCGCAGACGCAGAATATCACTTATAAGAGATTTCTGAATTCCAGTACATTTTTTTCTCTTCGCCATTAAGCGAGTTTTGATTCATATTTATAATGAAACGAGCTGGTTTTCGCTAATACGACATACATATATTATCCTGGTAATGAAATTTCAGAAATAATGAACTGGTTACATCAATTTAATGATTGATTCATTGAGTTAATGGCTTTCTTTGATTCAGTGAAGTATTTAATCGATTTGATGAAGCCCGACGGTGGTCTAACACTGAGGAAATATTTGATTAATTTTCATATACTTTTATAGTCCTAATTTGTATTCTTGCTTTCAAGCCAGGTAATGGCTAAAATATTCGCTCACCAACCATCAAAATTCGGTTATGTTCTACACGGTTCATTTTATCTTATGCAAAAACTTATTGCTTTACAATGCCAACGAGAAATATTGTTTTTCTTTGCTTTTCTTACGAGATGTATGTCTGTGTAAGTCTGTTGCTTGCGTTGGAAATTCGTTTTGATATTCAACGTTTTGTTTTCTATTTACGAGTATTTATTTTCCTGTATGTTTGCTTTTGGCTTATGCTTGTTTTACTGTCTCCCTTCCGCCCACTTATCTTCTTCTTTTTGCCATCAGTCTTTTGTCTGCTAATGTGGTCTTAAATGGCTGCCAAAGTAGAAAATAAGTGAAACACTCAAACTCTAGCTTTTTGTTTACTAGCTCTTAGTTTTTCTTTAAATCATCATTTTAGAACAGAGTTTTTGTGTTCTTTACATTTGTTCAATAGAGTTGCATTTTTGTTTTACATTATCTGATTTTTTGTATGTCTTATATGTAGTAGAATTGGAAGCACCACAGCAATGTTGTAGCACAATATTGCAAATTATTTGTTGTTGGATGTTTACAATTTTATCTCTGTCTCTACATCTGTTATATTTTTTTAAGCTTATTTCAATTTTTTCTAGCAAAGTGTTGTTTAAATTTCCGTTATTTATTTGAAAAGCAAAACGCATTGTGTGGGTTTTCTTTCCACCCTTGAGCAACCGTTGTAAATGCCTTTTCCTCCTTATATTCTACGTTCATCCAGATGTTGATATTTATTTTTTATTTTCCTGTGTTTACTATTTTTTCTTTCATTTACTTACATTTCTTTTAACAGAAACAGAAAATCTCGGAAATACCTTAAGCTGTATTGATTAGATGGCGGTGATTTGTTAACAGCAGACAAAAAAGTGAGTGCAAATATCAAAGTAAAAATAAAAACAAATAGATTTTTGTTTATATTTGTCTCTAAGTCGCGTTGTTCTTCAGGTCTCTTGTATTGTAGAGTCAAAATCCAAATGTGTTAGAGATGTAAATAAATTGAATTTAAACCAATATGATAATCAGACGATTCGTCGGGTTTGGGTCCTGTCAAAAATTTCCATCAGTGATAGTGTGAGTGCGCAGACATATAAATTTGTTTTATGTACAGATATACAATGTTTTGAAAAATACGAATCAGGATTATAACTTCTACATGTCGATACGATTGTTTGTGTTGTGTTTAGAAGGTAATAAATTAAACGAAGTTCAATTATATGCAGCCGACGAGCTCTAAGTTTTCGAAAATTTCTTACTACAATTATTCGTGGCCACACAATAGAGTTACAATGATTAACTGCGTGTGAGCTTTGTTAACCGTATTGTCTCACTATTTGGAGTCTCACATATCTGAAGCACAAATAATGCAGGATATAAGAGGCAATAAGACAACAACTCGCTTGCAAGTATCTTACGGATATTGTCTTTAAAATTTAATATAACTGAAAGTAATTTTTGCAATTTAAGCTATGCATTTTGTTTCGTTGTTGATGATATGTGTAATAAAGACAAATCAATCGTAGTTAACTCTGATGTTCTTAACTTTGAAAAAAAATATATATATTTTATTTTTCAGCTGTATTTTTTTATTTTGTTTGATCAAAAGTTCTCACTTTGCTAGTTCAGATATAATGCAACACATACATAAGTCGAAGCCAACCCCTAAGTAATGATGCAAAATAAAAAATTTATAAATAGTGTATTGCTGTATTGCTAATGGCACTGTCTTTTTCCTTGTCACACATTTTTACAAGTACTAAAAAGTTTATTTCTGAGTTCTTAAAAGCTTGCTGAGCTACATACATATATCTTAAGAGCTGTCCTCAATATTTCAGAAATCGATTTCAAAAACACTTTTACTTTCGTCATATTTTGCAAAACATTTTTTTTTCCGAAACATGTTAATTTGACAGTTTGTTCATTAGACTGACTCATTTGGTACCATATAAGAAAAATTGTTTTTCTAAATTCTCTGAATTTAGAATTTTAAATTAGTAACTAATTTAACTACTACTGCCTTAAAGTTGAATCATGTTTTGACGGCAATGAAAGTAAAATGGAGCCCCTAAAGTTTTCCAATAAAAATATTTGCCAAACGTAATATATCATTGGACGGTTTGTTTATACGAAATTCCTGATGCTTCCTTTTGGTTTTTGTTCGTTTCAATGTTGTTTGTAAATAGTACATAGTCTTAAATAGTTTATTACCTGACATTTTATCGAATTTTTCAAGATTTATAAGTTTATTTAGTAAAACTATTTTGTAATAGTACAAAAGTCGAAAATTCGTTTTTCGCGAATCTGTTTAATATTTACAAGTATTTCTTTTCCATGACAACAAAAAGAAAAGTTCTTCTCGCTGTTTACATTTTTTTGTATCGATATGGTATATCTTGACTCATTTTCTTCATTTTGTGCTTAAAAACTACGCACTTACAACGAACCCTTAGCATACATTTTATCGAGTACAACATTTCTATAGTTTTTATTTCCTGTGGTTAAGCTGGTTGCACTATTTCTTTTTTGAGTCAATGACAATGAAATGAGCAACAACACCATCTATGTCATTCATCATTTGTGCCATTTTACGAGCATTCATTCGCATTGCTTGCAAATCTCAGAAATATTCAAAAGCATAACAGCAGCGACAACAAATGCCAACAACATCCTTCGAACCAATACAACAGCAACGTTTCACATCGCAAGGAAAAATAAGCAACAAAAGCACTTGAAAACAAAACTCAACAAGGAACTCATAAAAAGTAAATAAGTGACAAAGAGGCCTGCATGATGTTTTAAGGCCTAAGTATTTCTTTAAAGAGGGAGGTTGAAATAGTTACCATCATCTTCCACTTTACTTTTCGAAAAAATGTTAGTGAAATAATTAAAAGAATAGCTGAGACCAAAACCAGCATTACGTTCTTTACAGTTAAAAGCAGAATCCTTTCTAATCAGTGGCAAGTTTGACTAGACCTTCTAAACTCAGCCCTCAGCATAACTTCTTTTTATATGAGAGCACATTGAATAGAATATTGGCCACCAAGTTTAGGCCCTTTTACTCCTTCTTTTTTTGAATTTCATGTGGCAACATACAGAGTGGGAAATTACTATAATTATTTGTGGCCACACCATAAATGCAGTCAACGCTTCCCACACTCCTTTCCTTAGCAGGCCTTCAACTAGGGTTGTAGAGGAAGGGGAGTGGAAGGTCTTGCTTGGTTAGGCTATCGCGCTTAGAAAAAACATATGATAGAATGGAGCAAGAAGGCCTTGTGTTTGTCAAATAAGTCATTTCTGTATTCTTCCTTTTATCGTGGGGTATTTTAACATAACGATTGTTGATCAGTGCATATTTGGATCAATACAGAAAAAGTGGTTATTGCATCAGAAAAAAGAGGTGGCCAGCTATTTAAAACTCATAAGATTCTATGTATGCCTGATAATATTTAGACTAAAAAGGGTGACTTTACGTTTGCACAGTATCAAAAATACCCAAAAAAGTGACATTTTGATATTTCACTACAAATACTTTTTGAGTCAACGAAGAGCATTTAATAATCGTCTATAATCGACAGAGTATATAACTGATAGAATAGGGGTACAAGAATCAGTGGAGTTAGTTAATTAAAATTTGTATTTAGACATAATTTTCAATAGAAGAGAGTAATAACCTCAATAGAAAATTATGTATTAGTGCTTTCACAGCAGTACACCACTTCAAACATATTTTGAGTGATGTTGCAAGAATTCTATTTGTTTGATTCAAATATACTTTTCTGCAGGCAATAAACTTAGAGATCTAATTTTCTTTTGCGAAACTTCTGACTTAAGGAGGTTTCGTTTCTAAGACCAAAAGCAATCAAAATATATTATACAAAATGACAACCAAAGACTTTGATTCAAAAAAGTTATTGGAGTGAAGATGTTAGTAGGTAGTGCAAAGTCGTGGGATGAATATTATTATTTTTGGTATCAATAGACCTCGTTAATTGCTTTCTTCGGCTCTGAACAGTCTGCATACCGCCGATATTCGACCCTTAAGTCAACTTAACTTTACTGCCTGTTCCATTACTTTCATGAACACAATAAGAGTCACAAGTGTTCGAACAAACTTAATAAATAAAACAATTCAAACGTTTAGCAAATTTTTTTAATTAATCAAGCATTAGTTTTAGCTTTATGGTCGAACAATATGGTATACAATTGTTAATAATTTTAACAGGCCTAAGTTCGATTTTTACAAAATTGGGAAAAATTGGAGTGATCAACATTTTTAAAGAAGACTCGAAAAGTCGGTCATCTGCAACCAAATTTGCTTTGAAACCAGGTCATGACTAATTGTATACTGTTTTTTAGCCGCAGCGCGTAGCCATCCTACCACCTGGGCTCTTTCTCAATTTTGAGGAAGTAGAAATCGAACTCAAGCCCGATAAAATTATTAACAATTGTACTTTTCATTTTCTTAATAACCTTCATACAAATTATTGCCGATGGATGCTAAGATTTTTTTTCCTGACTGAAAACAATTAATAGGTCTATTTAGACCTAAAATAAATTATTTCAATTGGCTCTTATAACAAATATATAATTAGATTAACTTTTAAATACTCAAGAAAACTTTTACTTCTTGATAGCTTGAAGAATACCGACCCACGGCAGCTTGCTCTGGATAAAATGATTAAAAACCTATAGCAATTAATGATTTCAGTTTAATTTTGGAATTATTTTTCTTACAAATTGCAGAGATTGCACAAAATCAAATGGGAACATTTTTCCAGTTTCAAAATATTAAACTGTAAACATCATAGGAAAACCTTCAGTTCGAAAATAAATGTCAATTTAAATATAAAATCAATTTAAATTTTTTATAATTGCGAAGCGTTTTGCTCACCAAACGATTTGAAATTTTGTATAAATTGTTGTCAAAGTCAAAGTAAGTGGTATATTGTTCGTTAAATTAAATTTCTGAACTTTTCACCCATCTATTCCAGAATTATCTGTTGAAATTAATATCACTTTCTTAATTTTAGCTACAAATGTAACAGCGGCATGCATCGTTTTCGCAAGTGTGAAAGAGTGTGAAATCGACTTTTGTGTACTACATTCCATTTTGTTATCTTCTAGAAAGTCAAGGTTCATTTGATTTGTACTTACAGATTAAAATGTACATCTGCCATGTTTGGTCTGTATTTGATAGCTTCTAGCAGAACCTCCTCGGCTTCTTTGTAACGAGCCTGGGAACTAAGGACACTTCCTAAATTGCCAAGAGCTGAAATAAAATATATAAATGGAGATTTAAAAATACGTTTGAAGTTATAGTTATGTCTGTGAAATATAAGAAAATAACAAATTTACAATGTGCATTTGATAGCGGGTTGAGAGATAGTAAACGAAAGTAAATAAAATAATTACCTTTAGGTGGATTTATTTGCACAGCACTACGGTATAAACTCTCTTCATCCCGCCAATCCAAGTTGCGTCTTATCGTTCTCGCACTCAGAGTGCTTAACACCAGACACAAACTCAGTATGAGCATCTGTTGCTGACGAGGGTTTTTATTTGTTCGCAGTTGATTCATCCACTTGCCGAAACCGAATCCCACCAGCAGGCAAAAGCCAACACTGGGCAAATATAAAAGACGCTCGGCCACTACAAAGCCCACGTAGAAGACAAGATTTGCGGCAGGTAGAAATGGTAGCGTTAAAAAAGCCAATGCCATCAGGAGAACACCAGCGTTCGCACATTTCTGCGGCATTTCATTCAGCATAAAATCTTCTTGTCTCAATAAAGGCCATGTTGCCAGGCAAACATTTCTCTGTGACGTAGATGACTTGGAGGAGGCTGATGATCCCGAACTACAAGTTGAGGAAGCACTACTTTCGGTACTCTTGTTGCTGGCTGTTGTGGAATTGCTGCAACTGCTACTGCTGCGCGAGCTACGTGCAGCAACCACTGAGGCTATGGCTTTATGCAAGGCATAGGCGAAAAACTGGGGTGACGTACCGTTGGTCGATGCGACACTGGAAGACATTAGCTGATGACAACAGCAGGCTGTGTGATAAACATTTGAGTGACTCAATGTTAAAATATTATTGTTGTTATTTAACACCCGGCACGAGTTTGTATGATGTCCGGAACTGAATTCCTGTTTGCAATCACCACATGCGAGGGTGTTGCTTATGCCCAAAAGTTTGTGTTTAAGATATGATGTGGGGCTGTGTATCGAAGGACAATGGGATGTTGTCATTGTTTTTGTAGTTGTGTAGTGATGTGCGGACGTTGAAAGAGGAGGTGGTGATGACATCATGTAGTAAGTTTGTGTTTGGTTGTCACTTGCTGCCGTTGTTGCTCCATTTGAGGTTTGACACTGCACCTGTTTGCAATATTTTCGCTTAGTGCGTGACTTTCGTTGAAGTTGTGGCTGCAAATGGTACTGTGGCCCCGATGTACCATACGTAGAGCGCGTTTGTTGTCTGCTTTTTTGTTGTGCATAGTAGTGCAGTTGTTTATGTTGTTGCATTAAAATGCGACAACTTTTCCAGGCTGTAAAGGTTAATGCACCATAGAAACCTATACTCAACATGTTGCGCCCATCCCAAATTGTGGTTATACGTGGAATAGCGTTCATGCCCCAATCGAAACTTAACACTTGAGGATAAAGCAACAGTTTGCAGTTAAACACCGGAAGGTAAAGAAAAGTCAAAAAACGTGTCCACACAGAATTTGTTTTTGCTATGGGATTGTCTGATGTAGAGAACAGTGTTTGGGGCCGTGGAATTACCGCCAGGCGACAATACACTGTGCCCAACAATACTGAGGTCAACACACACACTGACCGTATGCGATGCTTGTCTCTCAAACCACTTAAGCCACGTATCACATCAAACATACCGCATATTAGCAAAGCAGTGATAGCTGTTTCTTTAAACAGCAATGCAGCTATTGAAGAAACTAAAGTGAAACTCAAAGCCAGCCACTGTAAAGGGTCACCTTTCTCTCTCCACGCTATGTGGCGCATGTAGGTAAGAAAGGCTAGCAAATAACAAACGCAGGCCGCTAAGTCAGCTCTCCCCACAATTCCAGCCACAGATTCTGTATGAATGGGGTGTGCAGCGAAGAGTGCTCCCGTCGCCACAACACCCCAAACTGAGGAGAGAAAATGTCTGGCCACCTTCACCACCAACCCGGTTGCCAGACAGTGCAGCAAATTGTTCACCAGATGGAAGCCCCATGCACTGTAGCCGCTGAATAAAACATTCAGTCGGAATGTTAGGACAGTCAATGGTCGATAAGAGCCGTGAGAGCCACTGTCTGTTAGTGGCGTGCCCCAGTAGTCGTGTAGGAAAACATTTTGCCAGGGCATGCTGCCTGCAACATCGGTGTTTGCAAGAATAGCTCGTCTGGAAAGAAGGAAAATACTTAGGTGTACTTCTTTTAACAAAAAATTCGTATACATTTTCATAGCCAAATTCTACAGCGTTTTTTCAAAAAATTATTTCATGATTTAGTTGTATGGCCCATATAACACTGCTTTTTTCAATGTTATAATCATCTAAAGGTATTTGTTTGCTCGATAGCAAAATAATTTTTACAAGTTTTATGTAACCAGTTGTGTGTCAAATAAATTTTATCCAACCAATAGGTGCAGCCTCATTGTTTAAAACATGTGTGAAATTACTAATAATCGCGATGGATGCACCGACTGACCAGGGGTCAAGAGATCGTGAAAAGCACAAAAGATGGAATGTTGTACAATATTGTTTATTTGCGCCACCGCAAGACTGATAGGGACGTTTTTGTGTCATATACAAAATTTTGAGCATCATATATTGTGTTTCTACCCTAAAAGTAGAATCAAAATTATATTTAAAATCTATATTGCATAAAAGCAAGTACTTTTCAGACATTGTTTAACTGAAAACTATATCTCCGTTTTTAAATATACCCTGTTGTTGCAAAATCCTTGTCGTTTCTCTATATAATTTATTGAGAAAAAGAAAACCACATCACAAAAACCCATCTCTTCGATAATAAGGATTTTATGATTCTCTCGTTCTTTCGTGCTTTGTTGACATTTATGTGTTTGCCAGCTATTATGAAAAAATGGTAAATATGTATTATAACGCTGTACCTTAAGGTATAGGGTTGATGGATGAAAACAAAGATTATATATAAATTCTGCAACCTCAGTTTTACAGAGATCAGAGACAAAGTGCCAGCGGAACGTCACCAAATTCCTATATTCTATTTTGACCAAATCAGTTTACGCCGGAAAATATTTGCTACCATAGTCCTACTATCAATCTAACCTAATTCTGAAACATCTGTTCATAGGTATTAAAAGGTCAACCGGAAGAGATTCCAGAAAATTCCAGAAATTTGCTACACAAAACTTTTAATTAGCAATATGAGCTCTTTTTACTTTCCTCAAAATATACGATATAAAATAATAGGAAAACGTTGTGCCCACAGCTAGCAAAACGCGTTGAGGTGCCAACGCCTCCCAAGGAACGCTAAAGTTATTGCGCAATAAATAAGTTAATATTCTCAAAAAGATGCCCGCACAGACAGCACATGAATTGAAAGCACAAGTTACCACTTGCTGCATGCTGATTTTCAAAAGTTTCCCTGAAATTCGGCAAACAGAAATTATGTCAACTGTGCGGACAGGTCATAAGGAGCACAAGCGATTGTAGTAACTACCCTGGCAATATCTATGAAATAGAAGAACAAATCGCCAATTAATCAACTAAAGTAAACTGTTGCAATGCAAGATACCAGTAGAGTGTGCCAGTGCGAATGTACGTGTTCGTTCTCTTGCTTGGCTGTGCCACGAGAGATAAAAGCAGGTGTAGGTCGATTTAAACAGCGTAAGGTAGGTAGTGTTATTAAGCATTTTACAAAATACTTTCCCGGCTTGTTTGGTATAGACTTGCATATACAACACACACACACACACACATACACATACACTTTCGCTGTACAATTTCCTCCAGCAACAAACACAGAGTTTTATAGTCTGGGTTCTTCTCCATTAGAAATAAACAATTTATAACTTTTGCGTCTGTGTTTTCATGGATTTGTGGCAACAGTGTTTCACACTGTAAGTAATTGTCTTTCTACAAGTGTGCGTTTCTGTGTTCATGTATTTATAACTGTCAGGTGCCACGGAAGTTTAGAGTTTCGTTTGGCAATTAATGTGCTTATTTCTGTCGCTTCTAGTTAACAAACGTCGTCAAAGGAAATTAGATTGGTCTCTAGAGCCTACTAACCTTAGGAAGAATGCTTTTATGTAAAATTTATACATTCCCGCAGCAAACACATTAATAAGTTTTCATTAAAACTAAGGCCAAATTAAACAGAAAGCCAACAAGCCAAACTGGCGTCCAAACATTTTAATTAATCTTAAATGTTGTCATTTATTTAAGTCATAATTTTGTTCGGACAGTTTGCAAAAAGGAAGGTACGCAAGAAAATGCTCGTCATTGGCGAGAAAAACGCCATCAACAGGTTCAAAGATAACAAGCGGTTGGCACTGAATTATTTATATAAGATATATTTTGTGTTTAAATCTCCAGTGCGAAAGTATTACGCAGTACTTATTGTATGGGAGCAATAGATATCATAGCTATTTGCCGATATTTGCAAACTACTAGCAAGTTTATTTGCAGACCAAATTGTTAGCAGATCAAATAAGAACGACCAACTAGACTGCCTATAAGGAAGAAAAGCTTTGCGCAGAACAAGATTCAGATTGTGAACCTACCTTCAATGGCTGTTACATAGGAAAAGGCAACCCGAAATTTCAGTTTCGCAAAAATATGCTACAACTCCGCTTACTGCAAAAAATATTTTTATATATATATATATATATATATATATATATATATATATATATATATATATATATATATATTGGTTTGGTAACATTTCGTTACCATGCCATTTCCAATTGCTACCAAACATATTCTTTGTATTTCTGATACTACCTATTTAGTATTAACGTTTAAAGTATGACTTGTATTCAATATAAATATATTTTATCTCTTAATCCGCACATCCGTAACAACTCAAATAAATTTTCAACAAGTTTTAAATTTTATTAAAATTGCTTTTAAGCCGATTTCAAGTTTTTTTTTAAATATATCCCTAAAATTTACTTCTATAAAAAGATTATTTTTCACGGTTAAACCTACGGAGCGCACAACAAGCCTATATTGGCTTAGGTGTATGTCGTAAGACATGGGCAGAAGTACCCCTCCATTCAACCTAACCTAACCTAACCTAAAAGATTATTTTCTAAAATATTTCTTTATATTGACAAAAGTATTACTAAAAGTATAAGTTTTTTTTTTATAAAAATGTAGGCCTGACAGATCGGGAAGGGTAGGCCTGGGCGTAATAGCAAACAAACAAATTCAGTTTTGAGTATTGTAAAACATATAGATTTCAAAAATAATTTGTTTTAATTTTCCCACTTAAGTTCTGTAAGTTTAGTTGATACTGCGTATATATTGTTGCTTGGTGCCATGAACCAGCACTATGCCGACCATTTTATCTAAATCAAATAAAAAAGTAATGTTTTTCAATATTTTTTCTTTACATGTGTAATTTTCGCTTACAGGTAATACTACTTGTACTCATTTGCAAATAGATTATAATTGGATGTAAAAAATGTATTAAATGTATAATATTACTTATAATTTCTATACTAGAGAGCTCGATTAAGGGACAGTATATAATATACATGTTAGTAAAACTACTCTTTTGTTTATTTCTAAGTATAATTATAATAATCTTTTATAGTATTTTGCTGAAATAAACAATTAAAAAAAAAAAAAAAAAAAAACCAGCACTATGCCATTCATTGTTTAAGGTTGTTGAATGAAAATTAAGGACAGGAAGCCATCAGGAAGAAGTCTAAGCTTATCGATTATTAATTGATTTTATTTTTTTATGTGTCCGCTTTCATATTTTTAAATGGTTTTTCAGGGATGACTTCTGAAGCCCACACGAGCATTTATTATGTCACTGTTAATAAAAATATTAATGAAACTCATAATTAAAAACAGTCTTTTTCGGTTTAATTAAATATCTTTATTAAAATTGGAAAAAAAAGTCTGCAGAATTCAGGTTACATGAAATTAAAACAACGAATCATGTTGCCTTCTTTTCAAATAAATTCGAGAGCATGTAAGCTAAAACGTTTCAAAGCCGGCATTCAATCTGCTTGGCATTCTTATCGTTATACATACAATTCCAACACAAGGACGAAGGCAAATACCGACATGCCAACAGAAAGTCATGTACAAGCACAGTCAGAAGCTAAATAAACGAGAAATAATCGTGCAGCATGTTGCTATAGAGCTTTTTCTATACGAAGCATCCCATATGGATGTATCTAAGTACGCATTTATTCGAAGGTAAGTGCATGTGTGTATGTATGTATGCACGTGTGTACGGTATTACATCAAGAGGGGTGACAAATTTTGTTTTAATTTAAGCAATATTCCCACCTAGCACATGCATATGTACATAAGTTTTTCCTTTGCTTCTGGTAAAAGTTTGTGTGTGTGTGGGTGAGTGGGTGTGTGCCATTTGCACAGAAGGATAAAGAAAAGAACTTCTATTGAATAAGTATCTCACATTTACAGTGGCTTTAACAAATAACCTCAGCAAAATACCAACAAAAACATAAATGATGATGATAATGACAACGACAATGACTACAATCATGATAACGATGATTATGATGAGAAAGGCAACCTCATAATCATTACTTCCGCCATCTCTTTAAGCTCCAGGGAAAACTTGCTTTGCCTGAATATTTGTGTACTTCTCTTTCACATATGCGTTTAATATAAACTCACTGCTTTTCGTTTACATATGTGTGAATATCGTACTCTATTTTGAAATCAATACACGTAAAAATATCATGCATAAATTTCTGCAAAATACTCCTCGTGAGTACCCCGGAGGCCATGTGAAAATAAAGCAAAATATATAAAATAGAATTTACTTTAAGTACAATCAATGTAAATATTCCTGAAGCAACAAAAATAATGATGATGACAACACAAGCAACATTGGCGGCAACAGTAAGAACAACAACCGCTTTGTTTGCTCGGGTAAAATAAAATTGTTTAAATTTGTTTGCGATTTAAACGTAATTGTTTGTATGTATTCTCTTATGTACGTATTGATGCATGTATTTTCGTTTCTGTAAAAGTATTTGCTAAATGTAGGCGAACTGAAAAGTTATATGTTTTTGATACCGGCATAAATGTTTTATGGAAATTAACTTTCGAAAAGGTTGAACTCTTGAAGCAGCAAATTTTCTGCAGAGAACATCTAGACCAACTTAGAGGGATTTGGAATTCCTAGAGCATTCTTAATAAAATATTTGTAAAAATTCCAAATCCGCAAGCAATTTTTCAAAAAAATTTGTATGATAGATGAATTGGCCTAGCACCCTGCTAAGAGTTTGCAAGGTCACAGGTTTGATTGCTGCCGAAGGCTGTCGGTGTTTCTGCCGGCGATTTCAGTGTTTTAACTATAAAAATTTACAGCTTGTAACAGTATATTATTTGATCCTGTTTACAGACCTTTAAAATGTGAAGTAACTTCGATGCGAGGATAGTGTTTTTTTGTCAGTTACAAACACAATCAATAAAACCAGATGTCTCTGAATATTCTGCAAGAGTTTCTTTGTGTACCTCTTATAGGAATAATGCGAGGAGATGAATATAGACCATGTGGTGACCAGAGCGAGACACTAAAGCATAACTACGCCATTTTCGTTTTTCATTCCTCTACGATCAAGAGCTTAAAAAAATTTGTTCTTTCATATTCATACATATTTAAGCACTTTTGAGTTGTCCTTCGAATATTAATAACTAAACGAATGGTGGAGTATTTTTTTTTTCACGATTTCAGCTGTTTGCATGTGAAGGCATATATATTCCGAAATATACATTTTATATAGTTGGTGTATGAAATTAAAATAAAGAAAAAATCTTTTCTCTATCTTCCAATATTGAAACGCATAAGAGCAAACATAAAATGCTGGAAAAGTCTGCCAAAAGTATACAACCTTGTACTGTGGGCTGCCTGTTTAACTTATCGACGGACTTGACTGGCTTTGAATTTATTATATAAATAAGTTTTGTGAATTTTTATACACAACAGAACAAAGTGAGAGAAGAAAGCTTGAAACGAAGGCTGCAAACAGAGTGGGGAAAGCAAGCAGTAAGTGAGTCTGCATAATGTGAGCTAGAGCGCAAAGAATGAGACCATTACGTTAAACACTTTCGGTTTTATTTGAACGCCTCTTTTGCCACCATAAATTGTTTTCCACTTGTCTTGTCTACGCCACTTTCTAACTGCAACCAAAAAAAAAAAAAAAAAAAAAAAACTGAATGGAAACCCATGTTGCCATTATGGCAACATTTATGTTTGCCCTCCTTCCTTCGCTTTTTAGTACGTTTAGTTCGACAGCGAAATAATTTATGCGCTCTACGAAAACGAGTGTTAAAATGATTCAAATACTTTTTACAATAACCTATTTTAAGCTTAAAGATTTTGTTAAAATTTTTCTTTACGAACAAGTTGCATAATTTTTATTTTATGGATTCATAAGTTCTGTACTGGTAACTCTGCGGAGCTCCAATGTAAAATATTATAAGTCAAAGCTTATGGCTGTAATGACATTCTAGTTGTGTATTTTAAAATTCCTGATCTGCGTAATACAAAAAACTTGAATCGACAAATATTTAATAGTGCGTATGGGGGGGATGATAAAGTAAAATTAATGATTCCGCAGGACAGCAAAATATGAGATCTTTTCGCTCTTAATACTTATTTTTTATGTACCAGATCTATCTTCTATTCCTTTCTGTTAGTTATACACTTTCCCGTCTGTTAGTAGGATTTTATTCACATCGGTTTTTCAATAAAAAAAAAAAAACACATTTTTCATCAAGAGATCAAAGTTACAAAAAGATTTATTATAATTGTATTAAGCGTTAAAAGTTACTTGCTGTTGTAACACTTTAAAACTTTTTATGTTCGAATTAATTTTTTGCCTTCTTTATATTACGCCACAAAATGTTTCTAATTTAACAGTAAGTTGTTTTTAATGAAAGTTAAAACATTCTCTTTACTTTTTGTAACACACGAAAAAGAAGTACCAAACACAAATTATTACGAAATATCCACTTGCTTGTAAAAGTTTGGACATAAAGTTTGTTTTTGTTTTTGAGCTGAAAATAATCGTAATGATGGTCGAACATCTTGAACACACTAACAATGTTTTTCATAAATGTCCATTTGCGAAAAACATGTTACGAATTTATTTTGTCATCTTTAAATCATTTTCAGGATAATGACCCAAATATTTTTTATTGTTCTCAAGTTTTCTATTTGCCCCGTGAACATCTGGTTGTAATCTGAAGTAATGCTCAACATGTTGTTTTATTTGTAAATGTTTCACAAGTAGATTTTAGTTTTCTTGCGCCAATAATATTTGGAAATAAATTCAATTTGATTTGACAAAAGATTTGACTTAAATTTTTGCTTGATATGATTTCCTTTTTTTTCCCATTACGTGAAGTAAATTGGAGATAATTTAGGTATTTGGTTGTTTTTAGACTTCAGTGATTCGTATGATAATGGAAGCAATTGTAACACTAACACGAATTCAGCTATTTTAATATCCTAGAATTAAACCGGGCATAAATAAATAAAAGTCTTGAGGATTTTGCAGAGATTTAAGCAGGCCAATTTAAGCACTATAATTGGTATAGTAATTTTGCTCTAAGTCTCTAAAAATGTTTTTCTTTCTCCTCAATATGATTATAGTTCACCACTTTGAAGGATGAACTTAATTTAATTAAAATATTTGTTGTTGTTGATTGTTTTAATTTCAAATAAGTTATATTTTGAATGATATATTTGTAAAAGTACTGGCTAGTTTGACTGGCTACAACCTCGTTGTAGTCTTGGGTGCGTCTCATTGTTTTTGTCAGTATTTTAATGGATGTTGCTCTGAAGAGATCAGAGATCTTGTTTTAGAAACCCATACTTTTTCACGTAATACACTTGCATCAATTCATCCGATCAGCGAATCGTACAACGCATTATACAGGAAAACTAATTCTTCATTCGTACGGTCCATCTGTAGAACGTGTTTTCTCTCACTTACAATATACGAAAATTCACATCAAATGTATAAAACACTATTCCCTCTTTCCCCCTCCCTACAACATATTTTTCTCGTTTCGGTAAAATGCATTATATATGTAGGGGTTGTCGCCTGAGTACTGGTAACATATTAAAAAGAATAAATAAAAAAGCTTAAATAAAAAGAGATCTTAAAAATATATAGCGAGAACAAGAACTTTAATGATTTGTACTCGCTCAAACACAGCTTTCACACATAGGCTTGTAAAACTATTTACATCACCAGACTTTTTTCTTGTAGTCTTATTTGAATAACGTGTTTACGTATTTAGTAACGCTCTGTGGGAAATATTTGCTTTAGCCATTGATTTTTAGGCATTGACTATCTTTTGATACATTTACTTATTAAATATAGCTGAGATGTACATTTTGTTACTTATCTTATAATTTTTTAAAATACATTTTTGGGCATACCTGTCATCGTAAACAAATCCTGAATTTAACGTGTTCAGATATAAAATGAAGGCCAAAGCGCAACAGCCCAAGCTAGTGTAGTCCATATTGCTGAAAATAAAGAGAGAGAGGTCATGGGATGAGTAAGTAGAAACATAATTGAGATCGACTATAATTATACATGTCATCGAATTATTTTTATTTTTATTCATTAGCTGAAATGCGAAGAATGCTTTTTAGAGTAATTTACAGTTTTGCTGTTTTCTTTTCTGCATTAAGTCTATAAGTTTAAATATATTTTACAAACATTGATGATGAGCATAGTTTTTTCATGCTTTTTTTTTGTTTTTGCTTGTGTTACGATATTACCCATTGTCAGCTATCATATTTTTCCATTAAATCGGCGATGCGTCTGTTTATGTAGAAATATAACTATGTACGTAGCCAGGTATTTACAAAGGTGCTTAAAACAATCTGTAGCCAGAGGCAAACAATGGCAGCGTTTTACTTTTACTCGCACCATAGAAATTCATCAAGCCGCAAAACTTTTCATTGCAGCCATACCCCTGTCAGTTATATTCACTGACAGTTTACTAATTAAACCAATTAACTTATTTTAAATTTGATTAATATTTAATAAAGGCATTTCTAATTTGAAGAACATTTCACCCATGTTCGTACGCCATCAATGCTTCATTCTCTATCAAGAGGCCCATTTAATATTTAAAATAAATTTTTATGAAAAAAAGCACTAACTCATTGCCCTTTTTTAAATAAACAACACTTTCTTAAAGTACAAATATTTAGCTTGTGAAATTGTCTCCAACTTTCACATAAAAATTTAAAAAATTTTGAAACGTATGTTTTTGAAATAGCAAATATCGTGAGTGTCGTATTGAAAAACCGGTGGCGCCATTGTCCTCAAAGTAAATAAATAAGTTTTTTGATAGAAGAAAAATGTGACGAGTTTGAGCACAGCTTTATTTATTTCAAATACATGGAACTAATTTCACCATCGTATGTGGGGAAATTTTTGTTTTCAAGAGTAGAAGTAGCAGTTTTTTCAAAATATTACTATATTTCCGCTCCCCCCAGGGCTTATTCCGCATGAACTCTTAATATTTAGTTGCATTTTATAAAATAATTTAGTCCTAGGAGGACCCAAAAGGTATCAGTTATATGAGAGGTACAAATAAACTCATCCAGCATCAGAATAGTTTTGGGAATTCGTTTTTATTGGCCTCCAGAGCAGTTCGACCGACTTCAGTGTACTACTGTTCAAACGAAGCAACTGAAGTTCTTAATTCTCATCAATCAAAGCCGTTATGCATGCCGTCGGTGAAGTTAAATACCACAAATCGGCATAAAAAATTTTGTAGTCTTGGTGATCGTCTCCAGGACTCTTTAGCCTTTTGACTGCATTGCTGATGAAATGAATCAGGCACAAGTTCGTATAAAATACCAGCATCTTTTTTTTACTTGTGTTTATTTCTCTGTTGCCGCAAAATAATGATTTTATAATTCCGCGAAATTAATATAAAACATTTCCTTGTATCTTGCACAGAGGAAAAAAAAAACAAAAATAAGAAATGCAGAACAAAATGTCGAATATTGTGTTTGAAATGTTTTTAATTATTTTGCTTCATTGGATTTTCTTTTTTGAGAGCAGAGTTCAATGCAGGGAAAACTAAACCTCTGTAGGGCTTGAGTAGGTTTGCTTTTATAGTTCTATTCAATGCTATGCTTCAGGCCTTTTGTGACTCGGAAGATTTCCTAGAAACTATGAAGTTAAATTATCTACTCACTTATAGTTAGTTAATTGTGCTACTGTTAGTCAAATGATTTCAAGTCTACTTTTTTCCAACTAACAAATTTAACTTCAAATTCGAAGAAAGAAATTAACAATTAACACTTCTGTTTGACGATGATGGAAGCAACGGAATTATTTAATAAGTTTTGATACAATCGTTTACGAGGAGAACCTTTGCCACATAATAAAAATCAGTTGTGCATATATAACATTTTATGTTTACAAAAATAATCTACCATGTGTTAAATAATAAAAAAAGAAGTAATGAAACCAATGTTAAATATTTTGTAAACGACTGCTAGAAGTTTATACATGTGTAATATCATATTTCAATTTGTACTCTGTATTTGGAATTTTACTAAACTCCTTTTGTTTTTTATAATTGCTGTTGCCGTGATGATATCAGCAAACAAAAACAACAAATATCAGAAAATGGTTGTCATACACATGTTTGTTTCTTCTGGATTATCCTTCCGTTTTTCTTCAATAACGAAACTTTCGTCAATTTTGTTCAGAAGCCATTGTGTGATTTTGGATTCATTAAAAGTTTCATAGATTTTGTCTGATAAGAATTGTTAGGAGTATTGAGTAAACTTATGCCATCAAGCAGGAGTTGTCTGCAGCTCATTAATTTTGTCTTCATCACAAAAGGCTTGCAACCATGCGTTTTAAACTCACACATTCAAATACCGACACAAGCATCCTGACACTCAACTACAGCAACTGCTCTCGGCTTAAATGAATCAAAAGTATAACGTAGCAAATGTCCATGTGTCTATCTTTAGCAGACATTCTCATGTATTGTCCTGTAATGTTTTTGTTACGTTTTCTATTTGGTTCCTCCTTCATTAAAAGTTTTTTACTTTATTCTTTTATCTAAAGAGCTCATGTTTTGTTTGATATTTACTGGTTTTGGTTGAGTTGGGATGTGTTGGGAAAACAAAAGCAAAATTCAATTCGTTTGTGGAGGTATTGCAAGAATAGAAAAATGTACAAAAAACTAATTTTGTGCCAAGTCAGGTCATTTAGTTGCGTTGGTTTTTCTTCATTTTTGCTTTCAATGAAAATGGCTCAACACAATCCATGTTTGGTTATGTTCTAATCATTCTTTGGTAAACTTTGCCGGTTCCATGCTGAAACTGCTGCTGCTGCTGCTAATAGTGGTTGGTTCTGTGTCTGTTTTCGACTTGGTCTCAATTTGGTCTCGACTTATAATGGCCTGACTAGCAATTCCGTAGAAGTAGCATCATTGCCAGCAATGAAGTAGTAAAAGTGGTTGTGGAATGTTAAGTTCATTTATTTTTTATCAAAGATTTTGATTTTATTTTGTACGTACGTCAGTCTGTCTGTCTGTTTGTTGGTCCGCAAATTCCTATGTATAGCTGGTACAACAAGTTAAACTTTTTAGTTTGAAATTTATTTTGCTCCCAACCAAAAAACTGCACTGGTATGTGTGCTGCAGAGTTAAATTTCATTGTAAACAAATTAGCAAATGCCATACAGAATATTAAAAAATATTTTTTTTTTAAATAGAGATGAAAAAAAATTTCAAATTGAAGATGTGGCAATGCTTCGAGCTAAAATTGTTTTTGTAGACGGTTTCGAAAAGAATGCTTGAATAATTATGAAAATAAATACAATTATTTATGATTTCCCCGCTTGCAATATTCGGGTCGGATATAAATAGATCGAAACCTTTTTTACACCATTGGGCATGCTAAATATTTTGGAATATTTTTAAAGATGTACACAGGTTATTTTATCTGTACAAAACATTACTTTTGTAATAAAACAGATGGTTGCACGGGCCATAGACTAAAATAAAAGAAACAAGTGAAATATATTTCGGACAACGCAGAAAGCTGTTCTGTATCCATAACAACATACATCTAATTTAATGTATGAGTTTTTCATTATCACTTCTGCAAACAGTATTATGGATAATTTTGTATATATCAAAAATTGCTTTAAATTTCGTACAGGAGAACCACAAGAAGTCAATAAGTGTCGGTAGAGTGTATTTGGCAATGAATTCTTTCAAATGCCTTTCTCTTAATATACACGTAAAACAAAATATGGTAGAGGTAATATGGCCGAGTTGGGACGCAGAATTTAAATTTATCCAGCAGGAGCTGAGAACCAACATCTCCACGAATAATTCCATACAGAAGCGAGATACTCAGCAACACACGACCAGTTAATAAGACCAAAGTCTATCTGTATCTTCGTAAATGGAAGATAAAAAAATGGTTCGGCATAGAACCAATACTATTTATATGAACCTCCAGGATAGTAAGTTGAATAGGGTTTATTTATGCGGTGAAAAGTCACAGGTTTGTAGTTTTGAACATTTAGCTCCATTAAATTAGTAGCAGACCAATCTGAAAATTTATGTAACCATATCGGACTGCAGTAATATTGATAATAATAAATTGAAAGTCTTGCAAGTTTTGACGTCATTTGCTTACATTGGCACTCTGGAATGCAAAATAATAGATAGCATAAATAATAGAGGCTCAAGATGAATACCTTGAGCAACACCGGCAGTAACATGGATGTCTGAACGTCACTTGTTAATATCTGCTACATTTTGTAGGTAGGAGCGCAGCAATTTGTTTTTGGCAGTATTACCAGTGTTACAATTGTCCTAGATATGACCATGTTATTGAAAAGAATGTTTAGAACAACTATATTGCAGTCATATTTAATCATAATATTGTTGTGAGGAACCATTTTGTTGTTTTATTTATTCAAGCCTATTCTATTAAGAACTTACACTAAACCCACTGTAAGCAAATTCGGTCACAATATTGTCATATAAACGATCATATTTCAAAAGAGGATTTATTATTATCAAATATAAGCATAATGTTGTCCTATTCAAGCACACTTTTACAAATAGTTTTGCTGTGACCTAAGTATTATAAAATTCAAAAATAGTACTGTGATATCAAAACATACCATTTTGAGCATTTTGAGTAGAGATATCATTGTGGAGAAGATGCTCGTAAACGAGTCCCAATGTGTAGTATTAACCAAATACTGCAAGCAGCTATTACGAAAGAAATAAGTTGACATCTCGGAAAGATGAGTTGTAGGCTCACAGCCACGTATCCACAATGGATATATGTATTTTCCTTTGAAGGCAAAGGATGTTTTAGTCAATATACGCTATTTGCGGACTCTGTAATACCACAGAATACCTATGGATAAGTAAATCATTTTACGTCTTTATCGAAGCCTCATACCGTAATATTTTCAAATTACAAAATGCAAACTAAAAGTTCTTGGCCACACACAATAATAGTTTTTGTGTGCGCGTGGGAGCATCGTCAGCATTGTTGTTATTATTGTTTAAATTTCTATATCTTGTCTTGAGCCATGACATAAGTCACGATTCAAATATTAATAAATATAAAACAATCGTTGCAATCGTTAGTTATTTGATACATTTTGCTTGGCAAATATATTTGTGAGTCATGATTACAAACAGGTTAAAAACTTTTGAAAACATTTGTGCATAAACCTTTACGTGCCAATTCCTTTGCTTCACTTCTAAAGAGGTCATTCCAAAGTTTGAATACCTTTATAAATGGAAATTTGCTTAAATGTTTTTGCTTTAATTTTGTAAAATCAATAAGATTGCAGAGAGACAAGCAATTTCCTTTCCTCTATGCAATTCAAGCCGCCTTGAGTTGCTATACATTTGTTTTCAAACTTTTGCAATTTTCTTTGTTTTCCGTATTCTTTGTAGGCTTAACTTTTATTTCATCTTTTTTTCCCATTTTGCCCTAAAGAAAACCTTATTATTTGCCTTTTCTTGTGTGAATATTTCTTTCTTTACTTTTGGATTTTTTATTTCATTTTATTTAATAAGATTTCTTGTTTCTGCCAAAACAGAAATATTTCTTTTACTCGTGGTAAAGCGAACTTAAGCAGTTGGCAGAATAGGGGAGGGAAATTGTCACAAATAATTTGGTAAAAGTAGCTGCTTTTATTAAAAGTTGTTTGCCAAAATATTGCACAATGTACCGGAAGCTCAAGCATTAAGGACACAATAAACTTTTTTCTTATCCTTTGGTTAAGCTGAGTTTGGAAGTTTGTTTTTCACGTTTTTCTTTTTTATTAAATAAAGAAGAAAAAACTTTTGCAGCTACTACTACAAATAAGTTAATAATAACAATAATAATATGAGAGGTAGGAAAACAATGAGCCATACTGTTTAAATTGGGGGGAAAATGGGAACTAAAAGTGAGACAAAAACACCTTCAACCGGATACGGAAACATTAACCTCGAAATGTCAGCGAATGTAACGGTGGCGAATTAAATTTAAAGTTCTGTTACTGGGTCAACACAAACAATTTCCTATCCGCCAAAACACAACCAAAAATGTAACGTCACACAAGCTAAAATCAGTAGAAAAAAATTAAGGAAATTTTGCATAAAAATACAAAACTTAATAACAAAGACAGCAAATAAAGTAAAAAAGGCTGATAAATAAGAAAAGTATGAATATATAAACACTATCAACCAGAAAGGAAAATGTTGCACGGAAATCAACTTGTGTCAACAGCTTGCAAACCTGCTGAAAATATGAACGTTATTCTGAAAGAAGAGGGTGGAATAATTGGTGGCAGAGTGATAAAAAAAGGAAACGAATATAAGAACTCTCAAAACTAATGCAATCAGGTGAAAAACATAAAAGTTACAAAATACCTGCAGCAAGAAAAGACAACAATGCAAAATGCAGACAACATTGCTTAAGGGAGATTACGAGTGGAATAGACTATAATGTCATGCAGTTTCTTATTTAGTACTGAAATATTTAAGCTTCGATTTCAACGAAAACCATAAACTGTTTCAATGCAATTGTTTTTATTTCAGTTTCGAAGTTTTTCATTGCCTCGGTAGTTAAAAGTTGTTTAATTTTTAGTCGGGACATTGCTGAGTTATAAACGAAAATAAAATAATATAATGTTTAACAAAAAGACAAGAAAAAGTAGAGAAGAACAGAATGCAAAAGATAAAAGCTTTGACTTGAAATTTCTTATAAAATGAGTATGTTTTTCAAAACTTTTCTTTGTTCAAAACCGATAGATTTGGGCGTTTCATTAAAAGCGCTTTTGGCTAAAATTTATTCAAAATACACTTCAAGGTGTTTAGAGACAGGTTTTATGTTAGCGATAAGTTCATAACTATTTAACTATTATACCTTTTAAATTTTAGAAGGTGGGAAAGTTTTTGGATTCTAGCTATATTTTTATATACATTTTGGAAGACTAGGTTGTATTCGCTAATAATGTGTAGTGAAAGTTATTAGCGCAAAGGAAAACTGTGCTATTCAGCCAATAGCTGTAAGAGCAGTGGCCTTTGTTGCTATCAATACTTTTATTAAAAATATTGCGGATAATTCTTCATACTAGTTTTATTTTCAAAGCTTGAAATAAAGAAGTTTTCATCAAGAGCTTAAACGTTGTAGCTAAAACTGCTTTGGAAATAATGTTTTTTATTTAAAGAGTATAATTTGCTATCACTCGATTTTCTTATGTAAACATTTTGTGAAAAACATCTCTGCTTTCAACTAAATGTTTGCTGTTTGTCAGTGGCTCAAACAGCCATGCATGTACATCCAAACAATTGCTATCGGGTTGTGGAGGAAACAGAGATGAGTACAAAAAAGCTTAACAATGAAACTTAATTTTCTATGTATGAGAATTTTTCGGCTATGTTATGCAAATCATCGAACCAGAAACATAAAAACGTACATTTTACTCGGTTGTTTTGTTTTATTTGCTATTGCTTTTTTTGTGATTGTTTTGTAACATTTTTTTGTGTACTTGCATGTATGTATGTATATGGGTTGTATGTATATGGGTTGTGTTCTTAATGTTGTGGCATGTAGTACGCTTATGTTTTATTTCGCCACACATACAGTCGTGTTGCAGCGAAAATATTTATTATGTAGAATTTTTCCCAAATGTTGCTCTTTGGAAAATATATATGTACATACACGTATGCTTATGTACCTACATATGTAAGTAGCACAAATGCATTCATGTTTGTTTGCTGGTATCATGGGGCGGCATAAGAGCACTAAATTTCAGCTGAATAAAAGAGACAAAAGAACACAATGATTTCTGAAAGTCATTTTCAACTTATGGATTTTAAATCAACAGAGCTTTGCAATTCATGATAAACGGATTTAAGCTAAAGACCGAACCAAAAGTATAATTTTTATCCAACATACATAAATACGTGAATTAGTTTAAAAGCTGATTATTTTTAAATTTAAAAATTAAAAACTGTCTACCTTCTGATTGCATTAATTTGAGAACTTTGTGCTGAAATGCGGCTGCCGCAAAATTTTTATGAATATTTTCCACACTTTATTTGTACAATGTCCCTGTTTTACTTTAAGTAACTTGCGGAGCGTGAATATGACATTTACGTTACACAATATAACCACAGTATTATTGAGTTTATTTTTTATTACAAAAAAAAAAAAAAAAAATAATAAATGGCAACTGAAATTTTAACGTCCTTGCGTTTTTTTTTGTACGCTTACTTGTTATTTTCGCGTTTTATTATTTTCTGTGGCCTTTATTTTAATTATCACTCATATTCTATAATTGTTCGTTTTACTGAAATCTTTGCAGCCTGCTGTCTAGCGGAGTAAAGGAAAATAGAAATATTAAGACTTGTAACCAAAAATAAACGAAAAACAGAACAGATACTGTATGCCTGTTTTACCTCGGCTGGCGATTCCCTGGCTGCTGAACCTACTGAAGGCTGATCCGAATTTCAAGTTTATATGTACATACTTAGTTTTGTACGCTATGTAATAACCAGTTTTCTGCTCCTTCTTTTTTACTTTCGCACAAATGGCACTTCCGTTTTGATTTCATCATAAGGACCCAATTACACATTTTTATCTGCTTTCTTCAGCTACATATAATTACGGTGGATTTTTGATATCTATATATATAAATATATATATATGTATATATATATATATATTTTTTTTTTTTTTGTACACACATCCACACAAATCCAAGAAATAAAAGTTGTTATATACAATATTAACATTTTAAGATTCTACACTTTTAAGAGTTGGGGGCCTAGTCAGAGCATTCGTGATCGAATGAATTTCGCCTCGTGTTTTTTGCGCGGTTTCTCCAAATCACATAATTTGCAAGTTTTCGCGTAGGCTATCATGTACATATATATACATACATAACTATTTCTAAAACGTTAGTTTTTTTCATCTTTCTTTTTGAGTTCTTATTCAGCTTGGGTATTTCGGTTAATGTGGCAAAAGCAGACAAAACCGGAGTAATGATGTTTTTTGTGCGTGTGTTCGTTCGCATATGCACGTCATGAAAACTATGCATTCATGCACACATACATACCAAATTCAGGGATGTGTGTGTGTGTGTGTGTGTGGAGGTGTTTCTATTTTGATGCTGTCTGTTGTAAGGAACTAACGAAGTGTAAGAAAAAGCTATAAACAGAACAACTCGTAGCGATTGCATTCAAAATTCATAATGGAGTACGGTTTCTTGTGTTTTTGTTTTTGCTGTGTAAAATGTTTGTTTTTTTTTTTGCTACAAAGCGTTTTGTGTCGGTGTGAGGTTTATTTGTAGGTGGGTTTTTGTACACACACATGTAGATGTGTATGAAAACCCAACTACAAATAAAAAATATATTTTTTTGCTCTTCTTTGTTACAATTTTATTTATTTTACTTTTTTTTTATTAGAAAGTGTCCTTGCTCAAGTTCTGGGATTTTAATTTCCTGTGCACTGACCTACATAAATTATTCGGTTTTAATTTTCTCTTCTTGTGCTTTTCATGTTGTGTGCGTTTTACAGTTTCTATTTGAGTTTTGTATTTATTTATCTTCTTTTTTCAATTCCATTATTTGCAACGTATTTATTTACTTAAACTTTTTTTCTGCCACTGGTTTATTTGGTTTTCGATGTTGTTCATAGAGAACCGCATTTAAAGCTCTTTGTGGTTTCGCTTTTTTTTCATCAGATTTGGAAACGTTTTTTGTAGTTATTTAATTAATTTTTTTACCATTATGTACATTTGAAATTTAAATTAGATTCTGCTTTTCAATAGCGTTCAAAAAACTAAAAACTCTGGAATTTCTCATAATTCACATTAAACAGCTTGGCTGCAAATCGATTTTGTATTTGCTGTTGTCTTATTCTATAAAAAATTAGATAGGCTTGCTAATGAAGCTGGCTTAATTTTGAAGTATTGACGGTTGCCATAAACATTACTGTGGATCAATTCAGTAATCAATGTTGTGCCATAAATTCTTCGATAGCTTTTTAAATGGGAAAATCAACTTTCACCGGGACGTGTCCAAAAAACGATTTGGAAGGGACCAGACTTATATTTTGTATATGGCAGTTCCCCTAAAGAGGCACGGAACGGTACAGGGCCGATGCATACGAAAAAAATTTTTACTACTTGCATCCTGGGACTGATTTGTGTAATTGGGAAATACACAAGGAATTTCAATACTAATACTAATTTTTTGGTAAGACATAGTAGAGATTTTTTTCTCATGACAAAAGCTATTGAAAAATCAACAAACTTTTGCCCTTACAAATCAATCCTCCCTAATATTGCCTGTCCACCATACCCTTGTGCATATAAAACTTACTAAAGATAAAAAAGCTTAATAGAGAATCGCACTAACATATAATCTGCTCTAATTAAGGCTCTTGTAAAAGTTCGCCACAAGCTAAAGTCTCTGCCAGTAGAATTCTGACTGTATATGTGGTGCAGGACTAATAAATTAATCATTACAACAACTGAATTTTTTGCAATTAGTACACACGCATTGCTCTATGCCAGCAAGTAGAGCCTTTTGTTCGGCATGTAAGACGTTGATAGAGGCCGTATGTGAGGCCTGATTAGGCAGACCTGGTTAACATTTAGTCTTTTAATTTTAAATAATTGTCAAAATACTATTGAAGGTATGGTTTTATTGTATGAGCTACAAAATAAATAAAACTATATTAACTGGAATTGTTTGTGAATACGAACACATCAGTCAGAACTGATTTTACGATATATTTTTATGTATTGCTGGCCTTAAATTTTCCTGAGCTAGAGCAGAACCAAATCAAACTAAAGAAAATAAACTGTAACTCACAAAAAAATTTAGAAATGTTTGAAATGTTTGTGCAGAATTAAATTTTGCTTTTATACATATGTATGTATGTATATGTGAAGACTTGATTAGAGCGGACGTTTTTTTTTTGTGATCCTTCGTATAAGGTGTGGAGACGTAAAAGATTAACTCGTGTTTGTTTACTGGTTTAAAAAAAATTAATTGAATGTTTAATAAGCACTTATTTGACAAATAATATAGAGGTGTTCGTCAAACAAGAACTTAATTAACGAAAAGTATTTTTAAAAATAAGACTGTGAAACTATAAATTCGTAGTATCAGACGTTGAGTTAAATGTTGTTGGCTGAATAGTATCGAAGGTACATATACATATATACATACATACACGAGACTTACTCAGCTTAGCAAAAAAATATTTTGTTTTTTTGCTTAATCAAACGTCCATCAACACTCTCCATTTCCCATTTTCGTCCTTAAATCCATTTCTATCATTTTCCTCGATCCAGCGCATATCAATGCATATGTAGGCACCATTTCCTAGATATATAGATGTAAGTCAAAGAAATATTTTATGATAGCTTTCCACATATGTTTCTTTATTTTTGATTTATAAGTTCATTGATTTGAGGTCAATTTTGTTGTATTGATATCCATATTTCGCGATCCCTTGCTGTATATTTTTCCGAAAAAATTTAGTTTTTTAAGCTTGTGAGTTTATAGAAAATTTATGAAACCGAAAAGCAAGAATGCTGATTTCTGCTAAAACTTTAATTTCCTTATTACTGGTTAGATTTTAGGCCTCTGATGTAGTTTTTGGCTTATCAGCCAGCGTGTCTGTGATATAGAGACCAAATACCTAAAAGATTTTATATTGAGATATCCTCTCTCCAAAATTAATGTTCGATAAATATTATGTTCTGAATTACCTGTAGCTATTACTTGGGACTACAAAGATATTCTTGGAAGTCAGCCTGAAAAAGGGGATCATTTAAGAAGGCCTTTATGGTTCAGTCGGCGAGCTACTTTGGTGCTATCGCACACAAGTGTTACAACTACATACATATTTTATCCTAGCGTTAGCATTTAGGCTTTCGAGTGTTTGTTAAGTGACTGCTGATGCCAACAACACAGGAAACAAAAAAGGGAATCATTGGATTATTAACAGTAACATGTTGAGTCGAAAACTACACATTGTTTTTTAATTGCCAAAAATTCAAGTATGATAAATTAGTTATCGTTTGCTGAAGCAGAAGCCCATTGATTTTACTTATATTTTTTGTTCAGGACCAAGCAGTTTTTTTTTTTTGTAATCTAAATTTAACCCTCGTAAATTAGCAAAAACAAAAAGATTTATTTGTTTTAAGACATTCGTTTTTATCTCTGAGACTTCTTAGGCAAACGTATTGTTTTTCTTGACTTGTTTACATGAACTTACTGAACGAATATTGATTAAGATAAAACTCTCTGGCGTTCAAATTTATTTGAACTTTTTGTTAAAGACAAGACAAAAATTTGGGATGAGCATATAAGATAACATACAAGACATATTATTTGCTTAATTTTTTTTTTTTTTTTAACAAAATAGCTGTGTTACTTTAATTTCTCTTATTACTTTTAGTTTTTGTTTTGTTAGATGATTACAGAAAAAGTTTATTCAGAAATATTTTTAAGAGTGAAATTTTAGATATCCGCTGGTATATTTTATAAGAAGGAATTGCATTTTAGCGATGTTAAATTATTTTCACTTGCGGCAGCTCATTGGCTGCAAAAATATATAACTTAGGAACTGAAAAGAAATAACCCTATAACTGATAAAGCTTCAAATGACTTTGTCATGGTAAAATAATACATAAAATGTTAGACGATGGATTATACCTACATTTTTCTGTTTCGATTTACTTCTAAGCAGTTTTTTTTTTAATTTTTAAAGTATAATTAGTGCAAAAAAGGAAAATTGATGTCAAATTTCCATTGTTCATATTTGTTCAAATTACACTAGATGGTCTTTTTCCTTTATTTTTGTTCCAGTTATAGGAAATGTAGAAAAAGTGGCTGAAATACACTACATGCTTTTCCCTTTTATAAATGGTTAATTTTTCTTTGCTAATACATGTAGCATTTTATAGACTGAAGCAGATTTATTTTCCCAGAATTACTGTTAAGAATTGTGTCGGTAGACTGTATTTGCTGTTCCTCGTAAAATAATGGCTTCAAAATAAGCCAAAAATTTCATAAACAAAATTTATTGTGCTATATTTGCTGCTGTTTTCAACATTAAGCTCATCAATAATTTAACCTGTTTTAAAGTTGTGAAAATGCCAAACAAGACGAAAAATTTAATTACATTTTGCTTACGAACTCTCATGGAGAAAGTGCTTAAGCTTACAGGTATTATAACACTTGCTGGGTTTGTGTAAAATGATACTTGATTGAAATACTTTATGGTTACAAAATTTTGTAGGAAGTAGAAAACTTGCAAAGAACAGTGACTGATAGTTTCATCGACCGAATCATAAGTTTTTCATGTCATGGGTTTTGAAGGTTTGAATCGGACATTTAGATACACAACTTTGTTATCTTGGTCTCCTGAACTGAAATTTCTAATAGCTCGTGAATTGACAAAGTGTCTGATGACAGAGTCTTGGAAAGAGCAGACAGAACTGTGAAGATTATTTTATAATTATTCACACATTCATTGTGTGAATGTAAATTGAGTATAACATTTTTCAAAAAGCTAAAAAATATAGAAAGGTCTACCTGAAATTTTTTAACATCTGTCATACCTTTTAGTCAAAAATTAAACTGCTTACAAGTTAAACGGGGTAAATATCCACCAAGAAAGTTACTGCTAAAAGTTTTTATTCAGTTTAAAATTTACAGTGTCTTGACCGTTGTATAACAGTTTTAAATTTTAAGCCACTGTGCGATGTACAGCTTGCATATGCCCAAGTTTCCAGAAAATATGTATTGATAATTGATTTTCTCAAATTTAGGAAATAATATAAATACATTATTTTTATTAAAAATTAAAAAACAAAAGCTCTGGTACATGCATATCTATAAAGTAATTAAAAGCCATAAAGATTTGCATCTTTTTAAACCAGCTCCTACGCGTACTATTGGTATACGAGAGTATATTTTCAATTGCTCTACTTGTCCACTTGAGGTCAATGCTATAATTTTTATTGAAATAAACATATACATATGCACTCCTGAAGATGAACACACGGGTAAGAAGGGTAAATGTCTAATACACATGTATGAACACTAACATACATACATATTTACGATTGTGTGAGTGCATGCTAATTTGTCTCTATTCTGATGCATGAATACTTTTAGAAGGTGTGCAAGCATAGAAAATATATTGAAAGGTAAACACAGCTTAGCAGAGAAGCAGATATATGGTTGACTAAGATGGAAATTTTGCATGTTATAGAGTACTTGTTTCACAAGTTTCATATTTTTGTGAAACAAAATGAAGAACATTTTCAGATTTAAAATTTTTTTTAAAGTTATTAAGTTTTGTTTTGATATTGTGCTATGAAAACCGCATTTGTATCCCCTTTTTTGCAGTTTCCTGCTTTGAGGTCTTGAGATTTTACAAAAATATTTGTGTAAGCGTGTGTCTGAAACTGTCATGTTTTTCAGTAAGAAATAGTTTTAAACTATCTATGTATATCGCAAGCACAGAGTCTGATTTGATTTATGAACTTTTTATGTTAGTTTTTGCAATAAGCAATAATGTACATATATGCTGATTTGTTACATGTGGTACATAAGCAAAACAAATATGTAAATCAATAAAATGTGTATTGCTTTGCATCTCGTCATTTCATACTCTTGGTAAAAAATAACAGAGTATATAATATTGTGTATAATACTAAGAAAATGAATTTTTTCTGTTTCCATGTTGTGCCAATTTACATACACATCATGACATGCACCTTCCTACAAGCGACTACATACATAAGCATGCATATGTAACCAATACTCCTTAAGCGCTGACCAAACACAACGTTAGGCATTCAACAATATTCGGTAATATGGGATGTGATTTTTCTTTGTATGTTTACCATGGCAAAATGGAAAAACTTCACCAAAGACGTCTATATTGTGGCTTAGCGACCTTGAGCACCCTAAAATATTTAGAACAAGATTGAGGACTTCTCTCAAAAGAACCAATTTGTTGTCTTTTTATAATTTTCATATTAAACTCTAAAATATTTTAATATTTTTTTGGGCGAAACAAGGTGCAACACGTTTTAATATTTTTTCGTACTAATTTTTAATATTAAAAAAAAAAATATTTTTTCATAAAGCATTACTTTGAAATTCGGGACGTAACAAAGAAAAATCTTAGAATGTATTTAAGGGAAGACTGGAGTGACTGTAAAATTATACAACAAATTTCTAAGAACAATGCGTTAGGATTGTTGGGTGGGAGGGACCATTTTCCATCAGTGTGGTATTTGATTGAAGGCACATTCCTGCAGAAAAATTGGTAGCTACGCACATTTTAGGTAGACGGCAGACGAGCCTATGCTGTGTGTTCCCAGTATGCAGATTAGGCTGCATCCATGGTCAAATGCAGTCTGGCTGACGAGTAATTTTAGAGTAAAACTACCCAATGGTTTTTGTTTGGATGCTGAAGAACCAATTAATTAGCATAAATAAAACAAATTTTAGTATATGGTGGCCTGAAATCTATTCTCAGCCTGTTGTCTGTTAGAAAAAGTTTTCTAAAACCCTTCGCATAGCTATTTCATGAAACAATCTTTCGAAAAAATCAATCGACTGTAGTAAACACACATAAATACAAATAAATAACGACATTATCTAAAAAAGAAACCCCTTAGCCTCAGGCGAATAGCGCAAGCGATAGAGAGAATACTAGTATGCGGCTGAGCATTTAAAAATGAACTAGTCGAGTATCTATGAGACCATAATGTAAAAATCGGCAGTTTGTTATACATACGTATACAAAGAACAAAAAACGGGTGTGCAAGCAGTATAACTTGAAAAGAAAGTATAATGTTTCTAGCCACATACCATCGACTTTGTTTGTGGGTTTTGTATTTTCATTTTGTCTTACTTTTCCTTGTGGCAAAGACCCATTAAAATTAAAGAATAAAATGATGTTACACAATCAATTTTACTTGACACGTTAAAAGCTCTGTTTTAGGAAAAGCAAATAAAATTAACTAAAAACCTTATGGCGTGAACACTGTTAAGAACACCCGTATATGTAAATATTTCCACGTTTTTCAAAAATTAAATTTTTCAGATTGCGTTTTGCTTTTTTATGGGCTTTGCATTTTTATTTCATCGCTTAAGCCATGTAGGTTAATCTACCATTTACTGTTTATAGTTTTTTACGGAAATGTTGGATAAGTACGTAAATTAAAAAAATTTTCATTATACATATGTATGTATGTATGTATATAGATAAATATATGTATGTTGTCAATAAACATTTTTCCCAATGACACAATAAAATTTTCCAACAATAACACGCAATATTTCATATCTGATTTTCTGCACTGACATTTCTACACTTCGTTTCATTGCAGGCTTAGAGTAAAATTAAATTATAATTCTGACTTTAATTAAGTATTTCATTACTTAATTAAAGAAAAACAAAAATCTAACAAACAGCAAAATTATTTACACTAACTCTTGGGAGCGGAAAATCGGTGCTTACATTCTTAAGTAACAAAAGTTGTGCGTTTTCCACTCATACAAGAACACTACCAAGTTGGAGTAGCATACAAGCTGAAATTTTCTTACCTTTGGAAACACCGTTTTCGAAGTCATGTACGAAGTAAGCTGCGTGTCATTTTTGCTGCAAGTTACTAAAATCAGTTCGAAAAACTGATACACCAGTTGGAAATGAATATTAGGAAAAATCTCTTTAACACAGTAATTTGTGTTGATAAAAATAAAAATTTTATGTGGTGAGACAGAAGTTACAGAGTCTCATTCGCTTCCCGGAGCTAACTTTGTTGAACTTATCTGAAAAATGTTTTGTTTACCGATGATCAGAAAATTATATTAAATAGGGTTAAATTATAATATTTTTGAAAATACTGTTAACCACACGAATTCGTCAACAATTTTATTCGATTGTTAATTTATCAAGAACTATTTGGGTGCAAAAGCACAACCATGGATTTTCAGTTATTTTTGAATTAATATTATGTATTTCATTCATGTCCTTAGAGTTTGGGCTCATAAATATTGATATTAAAATCTTAAACTCTTGAAAAGTTTCGCTTATGTTTGCAACTGATAAGAACAGAATTAAAACAACTATTTTCACATTTTTTGTGTGAAAATTTTAATTATAATTCTTTTGGAAAGTTTTTATTATTTGACTTTCGTGAAGTGGAAAAAAAAGTAAAAATAAGTAATTTCAAAAATATTTTCTTTACTTAACGCCATTTATTTTCCACAAAGATATGTGTGCATTTTGCTTTCAGCTTTAAGGAAAAAATGAAAAAATCTTCTAAAATTAACTTTTCACACAAATTAAATGAAAAGTTTGTGTTTTCGTTTGTTAGTTTTATAACGTGGAAAAAGAACTGAAAAATCCTGTGCATGTGAAATAAAATCCAACAAAGTGGCAGAGAAAAGGAGAAAGTTTTAGACAAGTCAGCAACAGACTGACTAGCAACTGGGCTTCCCAACAATAAACTCACAAAAAATACAGAAATTAAAAAGTAATAACAACAACAGCAGAACCAGCGACAACTGTTGAACGACGGCAGGGAGTGCATACTTTTGAAAAGTTGCTGGAACAACAGCAGCAGCAACAATACTAGCAGCTGTATTATGAAACTGTAGAAGTACTTGTGGTTGCAAATGTAAGACCACTAACAAAAGTCATTAGTGAACAAGATGACCATATCCGGCATCATTATGTGAAAAGTCAGGTTCTGTTTTTTCATTATCTGCCCTCTTTCTCTCTCTGCCTGTTATCTTTTTTTCTGCTCAAAAGTGGACTTTTTATTTATTTTTTATTTGTAAAATACGGAAAAAAGTATGGAAAAGTTTTACTGAAGTTCAAACTGAATTTTCAAATACGTTTGTAGGTTTTATTTGTATTTTGGGAAAAATTTAATTTTTACGACCTGTTTTGGTTGCAGCTTGGTTGGTTTAGTTTTTGGTTGGAGAGTTGGTTGGTTACTTGTTTGGTTGGCCAGTACTTCGGCTCATTTCACAGGAGTAAACTTTACAGAAAATGTGTAAAACCACAAGAGACTAATAAGCATGGTAATGTGCACGCCTGCTTGCAGTTGAGGATGTCGGAATGAAAGTTCGCAAAGAAAATAATTTTTATGCTCTCAAACTGATTTTATTATTCAAATAGTTTTGAAATATTCAGCGAATTTTCCATACTATTAAAAGTTTTCAGGAAGCAGCAGAGTGGCAAGTAAAGGCGGAGGATAAATTTAGATTTGGAGACAAGCTGTTGCAAATCACTGAAATAAAATTGTGATAAAATTTCCATTTCTGTTTAAATTTGTAAAGAAATTAAATTACAAGCGACATGAAGCAGCACTTGTGTTTTTTAATGCAGAGCAGAAAAGAATTTGTGTTTAAACTTTCTCATTTTTTTTGTTGTTATCACGTCGGTCATCATTAGTTCAACCACAAATGTTTTTGTGCAGCAAGTCTGTTTTAAACTTGGAAATCATCAGTTTTTTCTTTACAAGGTTATGTATAGATATACATACATATATATATATATATATATATATATATATATATATATATATATATATATATATATATATATATATATATATATATATATATATATATATATATATATATATATATATATATATATATATATATATATATATATATATATATATATATATATATATATATATATATATATATATATATATATATATATATATATATATATATTTTTTTTTTTTTTTTTTTTTGGAAAATATTAAAATGGTTTTGCTGTTTACTTAACTAGCAAAGTTTAAGGTTGCAACAAATGCAACACACGTGCTGCATACCACTGGTTGTCTTCCTGTTGTTTTCAACCTCCAACTCCTATGAAATTGTTTTATGTTTAATGTTAAGCAGAGAAAAAATACAGCAAGCACTATTGTTTGGTCCTCATGAAATCTGCATTTAAAAAGATTGTGCGGAAGTGCTACAGAAATAGATTGAATTACTGGTTTTTTAAATTCCGGACTACTTGGTGCTGCGCAATAAAATGCATTTGCTTGGAATATAAGTGTTCAAAGAGCCAGTCTAAAGTCTTTCTTTTTACTGTGAAACTTTAAAATGTTGAAGACATTCGTCCTTTTGAAGAGCTTTGCCCGCAATGCTTTTCTACATATCCTGTAGATTAACCCTCTGTTTTTTATCCAATCCTATAATGCAGTTTGGGCGGTAAAGTTTTTCATTTTATTGTGTATTCCTTTGTTTGGCTTTCATACATCATCTATCGTCCATTTTCGTTAACATTCTGTTGAAATTCCGTTGTTGACTTTTTCCTTTAATCTTTGAAAGAGTGATGTGCTGTTGAATGCCAAGTTGATGTTTTTTTGTTGCATCTGCATCTCTTATGTAAAAGAATTTTTGTTTTCATAATTTGGTGACTGCACTGCTGCCATGAAGGTTTCTGTTAAACACTGTGAGTTTGTATCCAAAATGCTTGGGTGCGAGTGTAAGTCGTCATATGCAACGTGACTTATCGCTTGGCGCAACCTTTTATTTAATTGGTTTTTTGCTGCTTGCAAAGGACAATGTTTTGCTTTATCTGTAACATGATCTCTGTAAAGCTGGAATATTGGTAGATATGAGATAGAAGGCAACGGCAAAAGTCCTTGTCGACAGCAAGCACGTTTGCTAGATCATTTTCCATGTTAGTTTCGTTTTACAAGTATTATTTTATTTCATTTGAAGTAAATTGTACTTTCTGCTTCATCTTTAAACATGTTGCCTATGCTACAGTTGAGTTTCCAGACACACTCGTAGAATCAAATGTCCACAAAAATATGCACACTTATTTCCACAGTCAAACGCATATGCTGTCACAATTTCACGTATTTGCATAAATGTACACATACAATCAGCAGCAACTTTCACATTTACGATGTGCAAGTGCCATTGAATTCATGTGGTTGTGTAAAGTTTTTAATTATTTTTGCGGTTGTGTCATTTTGATGACAATAATGGCGGTGAGACTTTAACAGAGAGGACAGCCAGGTCTTAAGCGATCTTAAAACCAATTTTAAATTCAACAATATAAAATATTTTAAAGTTTTATCAGATTAAACAGCCCAGCCAGAACGTGAACAGCAAGCAACACAAATTCAAGTAAATGTCAACGCTGATAATAATGACAGAGATTCTACGATTATCTGCAGCGATGCTGCTGCCGCTTACGCCCAATAAATGGCATTAAATTATCTCTCTCGTGCAATTGTTTTTCAGTTCTATATTTTGTGTCGCCGGTTTCTATCTCATTTGTATTTGTTTAAATGATTATAACCTTGCGTGAGTATTGCAGCTCGTTCGTTTGCAGCTCGGTCGTGTGCATGCGTGTGTGTTATGATTGTATGTTTTTTTTGTTTTAATTTGGCTGCCACATTCAGTTAACATTTTTGCTGTTTATTAATTTGCAACATATTGACGGATGACGGCTGCTAAAAGCGAAGTTACGAGTGCCTGCTATGAGCGTCATTTAAATGAGTAATCGTCATCTACTACAGCTCCTGAAGTTGTAAACTTTGTGGATAATTGATGATTTAAAAATTTGTACTGAAACAAAAGCCCAAATAATAATTTTCATGCATATATGTATATACATACTTATAATATTGGTTTATCTAGTACGAATTCCTGTTTGTCGTGGCAACATTTTTATTTGCGGTTGGATCCTATTTGATTCATCCTTTAAATAAATAAGTAACTGGGGTATTTTAGTTAGTTTTATTCCTAAGACCAAGCGGCTTGTTTTTTTTTTTGTGCAATAGTAAAGAAACTGAATACAGTGCAATGAAATTTCTCATTTCAGTAAAAAACAATATTTAATTCCCTCGGAGGAATGAATGGGTTAAACAATTTTATACGAATTTTCAGTGGGACTTGATGATGCGAACTGCGTAAGTAGATTTGATAAAGTTAAGCAAAATTGCGATAAAAAAGCATTGCTGATAAGAGTACTGTTCTGTTTTTTTTGAATGTATACTTTTGTTCGGCCTGTAGTCTTGCTACCCAGTAACAAAGTTAGAGTCTAGACATGTTTGGTGATCAGATGAAAATCAGCAATGTAACGAAGCTCGTATACCCGTGCAGTCAATTATTAGCCATAAATAATCATCCAAATAAGAATTGACTTGTTTGGTTTGAACTGTATGTTTGTAAAAGGACTAGATAATTTTTTAGGACTACAAAATGTCGTTTGATCATCATAATGATATTGGTTTGTTCTGCTTTATTAAAACCTTAACTCTTTTTAAATTCTACATATTTATGTAATATTCACTAAAGTTATCTCTCCCAGTGATGGGATTGGAGCTAAAAATATTCATGCTGGAAATTGTCATATACACCGAGTCAGACAAATAGTGAAAATAACGGACAGTTGACACATGTCAAATAAAAAAACTTGATAAGATCTTGGCATTAATGAATGTAATGGTTTGTTTAAAAGTTTTTTTCTTTTGAGGCACATCCATAGATAAATAACTCTGCGGCCGTCAGTTCTTTCACATGTTGGTTTGTTTTACATAAACAAGCAATTACATTCAAAAGCGTATTTTATTTACATAGACAGCGTTTTTTATACGTGCAAACAACAAGCTGTTTGCGTTTTGAAGTTCTCTTTTTTTGCCATTTTATTGGAGGCTGAGAAGGAAAACCGTCTGTTTTTTCAACTTGAAAACTTTATTCTTTATTTCTATGGATATGAGTTTCATTGTTTTTCACATGCCTGTGAACACAAAATATGTATGTGCTTACAGGAAAAGCAAAGAAAAATTCTTAAATACACATTTGCTTGAATATAGCGTGCCATCGCACATACATACATATGTACGAGTAGAATACGTTTATTTATTAATGTTTGTGAATGCGCACAGTCGTATGTGAGTCAAGTGTTTATTTATTCACCAGACATCAAAATATTTATTTGACACTTGAAAAGATAAATATTAAACATGCCGTTTCACTACACATTCAGATCGGATCAAATTATAAATTCGCATATGCACACACACACACACATTCATACTTACTTGCGTACGCATGGCTTCTGCGTGTACACACAGAGAAAGGCACTTAACATTTGGCGGGGTGTTTTTCATTTTCCGAATACAGTTGCTGTGTTTAGGTTTACTGTCGTTTTATTATTGATAAATATTATTTTAACATTGCTGTTCATATTGAAATACCATAATATCCAAATCCTCTTTATTTGCCATAAAATTCTCACAAAACAAAATCGAAAACAGTTTGACCACAACTTCGGTTCTAGACTTGGTATTACAAAATTGTTTGCCCCATCAACATTTCTTTTTATATTTAAATAAAAACAAATTGCATTGAGAAGTTTTAATTGAATATGAAAGGATAATAAAAAATATTGCTATAAAAATTAAATTAAATTTCATATGATACATTTATCTGGACGACAGTCAGTTTTGTTTTATACTGGCACATAATTTTGATTATATAAAATAGGAAGAGCCAATAGGAACTCTCTTAGAAAGATAAGTTCTAGCCCCCTACTTCATAAAAATTATAACAGGCTTATAAGACTGTTATTTGAGATATTTGTATGGAAAATATGTCAAATAAGAGCATTATAAACCTGTTATAATTTTTATGAATTAGACGGTAAGAATGCTTTCAACTAGTCCAATTAACTGATGGTGGTTGGCCTTTCAATTCTGCGCAATAACTATTAATTTATAAAAAACGGAGAAAAGAAATAAGAGCTCCAAACAATCAGAAAGCAAACTTCCATCTGATATTGAGTCCATTTATCACAAACTACGGCAAAAATTTACAACAGTAAAACAGCTGCATTATTTATTTTATATGAATAAATAATACATCTCTTAAATTAGACTCAATTTAATGACGAGTTGAAATAATTGATGGATATTTGTGCAAATAATAATCAAAAAACCTCACAATAAATTAAGTCATTAAACACAAAGAACACAAATTGTTTATTTGCTTGGCATGAACAAATACATTGCTTAAAATGTTTATTTTACATTGTTAAATATTCGCATTGGTGAAGTCATTGTTGTAATAGCAGGTTGAAATTTATTAGAAAAAAAAAAAAAATCAAACAAAACCGTTTACTGAGTTAAAAAAAAAGGAGTTGAAAAGAAACATTAAGCAAGTAATTATGGATAAAAATTTAAACTAAACGCTGAAAAACTAAAACCAAGAGGAACAATTTTTCTTTCCTTACAATTTTTTACTAATATTTTAGTAAAATATTTCTCTCGTTTTAGTTTCTTCTGGTTTTTGTGTTTTCTATTTGTATACTAATTTTTTTGCATTTTAAGTAGCTAAATATATATAAGAGAAAGTAATTTCATTTATTTTTGTGTATTTAGTTGCAAAAAGACATTTTGATATACATATGTATATAATAAAAGTCGAAAATCAACTGAACGGATTTCTGAAGTATAAACAAGGTGTGTCTGTGAATAGAACTTATTAAAAGAATTTTTGAAGTTTCTCCACTATCAGTAAAAGTACATTCATTATTAAGTCTTTTGTATTGAAATGTTGATAATAAAATGTACCGTGTTCTTACTACTCTGAACTGTTTTATGACTGCGTAATTAAAATTTTGTACTTTTATGATTGCTTCTAATCAAAAAAAGTCCAAAATTAAGCAAAAACGTACAAAAATTCAAAATAAACACTTAGAAAATTTGTCAAAAATCTGAATGTTGTCGCAGTATTAAATTATATAATAGCTGCAGAAAAAGTAATTAGTTTTTATTGTTAAATCACATTAGGAAAGTTTTTTTGTGTAACCTTTTGGTTAAAAGGTAAAACAAAAACGAAATATTTTTGGTTATCTCTCGAAGAAAGTTAATAAAAAGCCTTCATTTTCATGATTGGCCGATTACCATTCACTCGTTTAACGTAACAAGCTTCAAAATATATAAGCACTGCCAGACCAAAAACTAAAGTAACCACTATCGTGCGAGTATGAATTTGATATCACACGTTTACGAATACAAATATTTATTACTATATATAAATAAGACTTCCAGTATTGGTTAGTTAAACTAGTGATAATCACCTGAATAAAATATTTTTACGAATGTGGTAGCTTAATTATTTTCAAAACTTTTGTTTAGCTTATATGCTAAATAAAATTTCTCTTTAAAATTTGCTTTAACAGTTGTGTGTAACAAACTTTCAATTACCCCTACTTTATTGTTCTTAACTGCTGTGCGAATAAACAGCACACTGTTGGTTTTCGATGTGAGTTTGCTTGTACGAAAATATGTTTTTGGTATAAATTAAATAATTAGCATCTATTAGATATGCATGCCAGTTCAAGGCAAATACCAATTTGGTTTTCTATCTGTTTTTAACTGCAATAACTTTTACAGGTTGAAATTGAAATTAGCATTTAAAATTCATGTCAATAGTACAACAATTGCTATGCGCCTGATTGCTTTTAAAAAATTTCTGATTTCTATTAAACTAAGCTGCATTTGGAATGAGGTTTTAAGACTTTAACAATTTTGCAATTGTTCATAGAGGTACGATTAAACGTGTTAATAAATTGCCCGCTTCTCAAATTAGGTTTAAGTTTGTATAAATGTATACGCTGTTTTTAAGTAAAAGATAACAATAAAAAGATAACAATAAATCATTCAGTTTTATTGTTGTTATATTTAGTATAACTTCACTAAAATTCTTCCTTGGGAGTAGTGCTTCCTACATAGGCTCTCTTTATATTAGAGTTTTCCTCTACGAAGCTGAAGCGGAGAGTGAACAAATTATAATATACTATTGGTCGTTTATATATTTTATATAAGTATATAAAGTTTATGTAAGTATATAAAATACAAAAACTATGAACTAAATACAAAACGAGATTATGTTTTTTGAGCCGACATGTAATGAAATTATTAGTAGCATTGCCTTAAGAAACAAACTTGTTCATATTAAATTTGATGAACGGAACTAGCGTGCCACCGTCTTTAAGTGAATATCAGATTTTTTATAAAACCTTTGCAGTTAAGAGCATGTGCGCCTGTATGGTTGTGCTTGATTTTTGTATCAAATGAGAACAAACACCACAAGATGATAAAAAATGTCATCAAATGATAAAAATGTGTCACGTAATCCTTCGAACATTATGTAACATATGATTTTCTTTTTTACTGCACAAATCCATATACATATGCATGTGTATGTGTGTGTATAGACATATATACATGCATACGAAAATATATTATTTAAGAATCACATTAGATTAGACATTAAAGTCTCACCGAAGTAAACAAGAAGAAGAACATTTAATGAAGTTTATAAAAAATGTTTGCGTGTTTGCCTACTAATGTTATGTACTATTATTCAAATGGGCCTTAACGTGTGTCAGTCTGTGTACCGGCACAAGATCTGCTCCATATTAATTTAAAGTGTAACTGGAATGATTGTGGATGTTCAGTTCAGGATGCTTATTTTTTTTTTATCATTTTTTCTTATCTGTTTTACTGTTATTTGTTCTTATTTACCATATTATGTTAAATAGCGTGCTGACATTTAAAAAAATATCATTCTATCCATAACATCACCTTGCCAACGAGTTTGTATGTTTGTAAATCAAAGAAGTTCTTATAAATTGACTTCATCTTTCAAATTGCATCAATATTTTGATATACATGTGACTATAATATTAAACAACTAACTTAGTAAGATATATTGAGGGCGGTGAAAACCGATATCGAATAATATTATTCCTGCTTGTCCAGTTATTGTTACTTGAACGTATATGTATGTAATAATTATTGTATAAAACTCGTTGTCATACATCACTCATACGCAACGCGTACCAGCGTAATTGAATCAGTTTCCGCGCCAACTGCACCGCTTTCCCTTTTTTTTAACAAACACAGCGCTTAATAAATAATTTAGCGTACTAATTTACTGCGAAATTACTTTTAGTTTCAGAACTATTCATGTGACCAAATCCTTGTAAAAATATACTTCGTAATTCAATTAATACTGTTACTACCGGAGAAGCATTTAAAAAAATTATAGTTTTGTCTTTCTACGCAGCAAGTGTTACTGTTGCGAGTAGAAATAGAAACTTGGAAAAACACATAAATCAACAACAGAAAACGACAAACAGATGCTGCTGTTGAGTTAAATTTTAATTTGAAAATTGCTTTATATTTTCTAAAATAAACACAAGCATCCAATCGTATTCTACTTAAGCACGCCAATAGCAGCCGCAAATGTTTTAATAGAATCAATAAAGTCAAAAGCATACTCATACTACCATGTTCCTCATCAACACCCACACATGGGTATGAACATGAACGATCCTGCTGGCGTAAATACATTCAAACTTCACCCCCTTGTGTGTTTCAAAAGTCACTTAATTTATCGATTTACTCAAACAACAAACAGCAGCAACAATAATAAAAATATCGAAACGTCAAAATAAACAAAATTTAAACAACAAGCAAATGTTAAATGAAAAATTTTGTTTTATTTTCTCTATTTTTGCTGTTGTTGTGTTTGTTGCTGGGGAAACAGAAACGCAGTTTGCTTCTAACTATTATAAGTGAAATAATGATGTTTCGGCATGTGTGTGTAAGTACATAGAAAAATGTGTCAGTACGTATTTGCAAACAACATCTAAATATCAATTTAAATGCTTGGTTGCAGCTGGAGTAAACAAACGCAAACAAAGTTTAAGCACACACATATACTCATACACATAAATGTCTATTGAATTAAGCATACACCCATATACACTTCGCCAGTTCCGAATAGAGAAAAACATACACACAATACAGCGTGCATTAAATGTTACTCACATTATAATAGAAGCGGTATATCACAGAATAATACAACTCGAACAGAATATAACATTTTTCATCCAGATTCAAAAGAATATTTAAATTAATTTCCCAGGATAAATTTCAATTGCACATTGGTATAGATGTGTGCACAGTGATTTTGGTATATCGTCATTTAGAAATACCAAAGTAAGGCTTATCAAAATATTATTAGGTTTGGGAAAAGATATGATTTATTAGAAGCTTGAATCTTGTGGGGAACATCTTATTTTGATGAAATTGCCTTGGGAATACAAACCGATATAGATCGCAATTAACTGTAATTTTCCTCACTGGAAAAATAACTGAAAGTATGAGTAATTAGAATGCAACTAAACTGATACTCAAAAAGTTATATCAGCGACACCGGGATCAATTTCGAATATAGACGCGACTTCAGCTAAATAGCACACAACCGACGATGACAACAATTGGTATATGAGGGATAGCTTTAATTTTTGTTTTTTACTATATATTAATGAGATTAAAATATTAATTTAAACTTACAGCAAAATTAACAAAACCAAATAACAGCTTAAACGGCACTCGCTCGACAGCAGTCCAACCACTGCCAAATGTTTCTAAACAAAGGATAAAGAACGAAAACTAAATTTTAAATGATGTAAAGTTGCCATTAGATGTGTTTTTTTTTACAAGATTACAGTGACGATATTGATAGTAAAAGGTGATTTGGAAAATGTATTCATTTATGAGCAAATAAAAAGGAACTAAGCAATATCAGTACCATCAATATGGACAGGTTGTTGCATCGACAGTAAAATACCAGACTTTTCAACTGCTTTGTTCTGAAATTTTTCCATTATTTCATTTACTACTGCCCACACTTATTTTCTTGAGGCTGAGAACTAGAAATTTTTCAAGAAGTATTACAGCCAAAGTATTATAGGAAGAGACTAATTAACGAACTTGCACAACACGACAAAGTCGCGTCCTATAAACAAAATTTATCACGTAGTCGCCCATTAATTGGTTCATCGCGAGTTAGTTTCGTCGGCTTCTATAAACAGGCTTTCTTTGTTCAGATTTATTTGTAAATTTTGTAGTTTTGAAATTAAACATTGGAAAAATTTACATTTTCGGTTTGTCTGAAACTTGCTCTGGCATGTGGCACGTCAAAGCCCCAACCGATAGATTTGAATACTTTACAGTAATATTTTATTACCAATACTTAGTAAGGTAATCGGGAAAACTAAACAGTTTCTAACTTTTAACTATAGGGCCCCTATACAGATACATACTAATACAGATACATACTAATACAGATATATTTGTGTCCCCAACAATTTGCTAAAATCAGTTTAGCTGCTTTCTGTATTAGTGGTGATGCTATGAAATGTTTGTATTTGCTAAAGTAATGAATAAATTGTCAATACTCATTTTGTGTATCTGTGCTGTTTGCTATTTTTGTTTCATTTATTTTTCTCATCACAATTTTTCATTTCGTTTGTGCCCCCCATTTAATTGCAATGTTTGTTTAAGAACGTGTTTCCCTGCATCCGCAGAAGGACTTTTTGTATTACACAGCAATCATTTTACTGACATGACATTCGCTCGTAAAGTTCGTTACTGTTTGTGGTAGTAGACAAGACGAGGAAAATGATACAAACAGTTTTGTGATGTGAATGGTAACATGGCGTTATCTAAATAATTCTTTTTATTATAGGCACTGCCGTGCATGTGTGTGCCTGTGTGTGCATGTGTGTGAGTGTGTGAGTGTGTTTGTGCACGGCTGTGTCAACTGTCGATTATGTAGGTAAGAGTTTTGTTTATGTTCTTTCATTTACTACCTGCTTGCTTACAAAGGTTTCAGTTTCTTTTGACATTGTATGCTTTTTCGTTTCCCGTTTTCTTTTTCAACTGGCATACGGTATAACAGCATTTCTACAGATATTCATGCCTTTGTACAATTTTGTAGATAGGTAAGTGTGTTAGACACAACAAGCATCTGGAATTAGAAAAAATAAACAAGATACATCGACTGCATGCTACTGTTGCTATTGACACTGCTCAGTAAATGATTTTAGCTTAACTATTGTATGCAAAGGACATTTTCAATGACAATTAAAAAGAAAAAAAAAAAATACAAAATTCAGCTAATGAAAAATTACACTGAAATAAATTAATGAATTTGGTCGCGCAAATTGGTTTTAATCTGACCAAATGTAAAACAATTAGAACTTCGGATATGCAGCTTTCAGTTTATTTCGATTTACAAATTCTTAGTAGCGAAGGTCGAATACATATTGAAGAAAAATATAAAAGATATTGATTGACATTTGCATTACGGAGTGAAAAAAACAATATACGATGGGATAATTTGAGACCAGCCAAATTAAATTATCAAACAGAGGCTTTCGAAATGTCAGTCTCATACTATTTTCTTTGTTCTCTATTTTATAAAACAATTAAGATGAGAACAAAAAGGCTAATTAGTTTTTGTGTTGGTCAAGTTTTGGCAGCCTTGCCTCCGATGCTCAGTAAAATTTTTAATCCTCAGCAAGAACGTGTGTCTTCAAATAAAATGGGTACAGTTGAAATGTAGTGGCATAGTGTATCTATGGAAAACTGTCCCTATTCTGTGACATTTTAGCTGTAGCGAAAAATAGTTTAATGAGACTTCTGAGGTATCTCACAACACGTGTAATAGGAATGTTATAAGTGTACTTTCTGTTTGGCTACCTATGACATTTTATTACCATGGTAGACTTATTGATGTGAGATTTTTTTCCAGCTTACTTAGTAAATATCCTCAGGCAGCAAAAGTTATTCCCAAAACTTTGTTTTTCTATCAATAATAGAAAAAATAGGGGTCATAGTGTAATGTTTGTGCATATAATATTTAGATACAATTTTTAGACAAATGCTTCCTGTGAGCTATTCAGCAAAGTGAAGGCGTTCAGTAGTCTTTACACAACGAACTACAAAATCAAAGCATTTCAGACCTTTATTTGTAATCTAGAGTAGAAACAATGGCAGGCTCTTTAGCCAGTTTCGCTAAAAAGAGAACAAAATTATTATGCACTTTTAGTGAAACTCTTCCACTTTTTATATTTTTGGATATTGTATTAGCACGCTGTCTGTCAAAACGAAAATGTACCATTATGTAAACTTTTGTTACCAAGCGCACAACTAATTACCATGGTATGGGTACATGAAACGAAAATGTTATTTAATCATATTTTCTGGTTTCCAACTAACAAATAATAGAAATTGGAAAGAGTCCAGTTGTCAAAAAATTAGAATGGATGCCACTTCTTGTTATTCAAACAATGGTTTTTTACTCAAAAATAGAAATACATGACACGTGCATACATATTTGTAAAAAGTGCAGATTAACAACCATCCTATCGGGATAAATGGACTACGAGTCAAATATACAGAGTAACAAATATAATCCGCAGGAGCCTTGTTGAGGAAAAAGTTTTTTTTACAAGTAAAAAAAAAAACAAAGTAAATGCTGATGTGCCTTTGTTATGCATGACAATGCCATGAACTGATGTTGTCCTGCTACTTTTGAAATCCATAGGAAAAAATGCAAAAATATATGTACATAGAAATGACTGCTTATGCAGCCTTTAGTAAATTTTGCAGCCATGTGTCTGTACGTTCAGGCTTCAAGTTAAATCCTTTGCTTTAATGTGCAGTACATAGTGGCATGCAAATGTTGGAGCATAGTTTCATCTACATACATTATACGTTGTCATAAGTAAGTTTGCATTTCATATTTTTAGATATTGCAAAATCCTTTTGTATTGAATGGGAAAATGCATCTTTAACTTTCGGTGTTCTATTCATTCTTGGTTTTCAGTTGTACGATTAGTTAGCTGATTTCGTATTACAAAAAGGACTGCAAGCTATGAAAACCTTTTTCTTTGCTTTTATATCCATTAGAATACGATTTTTGTTAAAATATTTTGTCAAATGAAGACATTGCGGTGAATCGATTTTATTGTTACATTTTGGTTCATAAGAAATTATTTAATTGACGTTAAATTGTACAGAGCATTTGGTACACGCTGACAAATCAAAGGATTTATTAAGAATATTAAAATTGCGTCCTCAACGAAAGCTTAAAAGGCTTTTACTGATTGTTTGCAAACTATATATTTTTTCTCCTATTCGTTGTATTTTCAAGCACAGCCAATTCAAAATTCGTTACGGCAACCAAAAGTGTGAACCTGCTTAACAAGCAAAATACTGCAACCCTCGTATTTTTATGCAATATGCATACATCGTCCAATGCTCATCCGTTCGTAGTCTATCGTCCAGTGAATCATGTACAGAGAGAATTCGTACTTTACCCATACGGTTCTCCTGGAGAATAAACTGCCAGCAGACGTTTTTTCTTCCACTCACAGCATAGGAAGCCTGAAATCAAGCGTTCACAAGCATCGCTCCCCCTTTTCTCCTGACCATAAATATTTTTCTTAATTCCGCGGGTTGTACTCAGAGGGCCATATTATAGTAAAATCGCTCCCAAGACGGATGCTGGGAAGATTATGATATTCATAAAAGTAATTAAATATTACACACAAATTAAAGCCCCAAAAAAGCACAACTAGCAAAATCCAACCATGCGCAAAATTTCCTAATAACGTGTATTTTTCGTTGGGCAATCGTGAGTTTGACTGGGTTTCGTTATTTTTGTCTGGCTACTTTATTTTCTTTGTTCTGCTTTGTGGTAATTTGCTTTAAAAATAAAAGCAAAGCTTCGGTTAATCGGTCAACTATTATTGAATTTATTTACAAAAGACGAAATGTTTTTATGTAAATATCATTTGATTGATTATTGATTGCACAAAAGAATACAATATGAATATTTTTATTATTATTTTAACGAAAAATTCTAAATTTTCAATAAAAATAAATAGATTCAAAGAGAATTTTTATGCATACACACTTACACATACATACATATGTACTATGTGCACACATATAGATATGCAAATTCGATAGAAAATGTAAATAACTTTGAACTATTTATGTATATCTGTTCAGTCGGAAAGAATTCTGATAGTTAAAAAACATCATGCTACTAATATAATGGTTATTTATTTTGTCTAGCTGCTGATTGCTTAGTGCTTGAATCTTATTATTACTTTAAAATTGAAATTAACTTCAAAGAAAAACGACTCTCTCCTTCTTAATTTTTTAAATTTTCTTTTGGAAAAATATTAGACCAGAGATAAAGGAATGACAGATAGCTCAGTCTGTTTGTTCTTGTAAGAAGCTAGAGTGAGCTCACTGAAACTGAAACAAGCAACCAAATGATTAAGATTATGCTGTGTGCGCAATTATAGATCTGTAAAATTTCTTTTTTTTTTGCGTAGCAACTAGAAAAATAATGTTTTAGTATTGAGTAATTGAAAAATCGAATTCTGTTCAACATGAATTTTTTACTAATATGAAATTTTTTAATAATATCACAATGCTTCGGCAAGTTAAGAGCTCAGTTTCCAGAGATTTTGATTGCCAGTAATTTTTTTACTTCTAAATAAGCAGAATAATGTTACCTTATAAAGATTATGTTTTAAATTTAAAGATATCTTATAAGGAATGATTTTATTACATTAGTATTTGATCTTACATACCAAAAAATTAGATAAAGTATAAAAAAGTTAAATTAAAATATGGACCTTATCGATTTTGTATATATGCAAGTTTACCATTTATTTGATAAAAACATAATTCGTATAATTTGCTTCCCGATTACAGTTCGTATGAAAATACTTTGGCAACCCAGCCATTAAAAAGTGATGAAGACGAACAAAAACTAAATAAACAATACACAAAAAAGCAAAAACTAGTGATTTTTAAATATGTATAAGAAATGGAACAGTGATTTTGCAGTCTTTTTCAACACAATTGTTTTATTATCTTTTTCATTTAATTCTTTTAGTTTGTATAGTAAAGCGATTTTCTGTAAGACCATTTTCTCTGACTGGAGTTTGAAATTGAATTTGCACTTGCATGTGTAAACAATCAACCAAGTTACTAAAGCTTTTATTGTCTCTGTCAATGTATTGGCTGTTAATATATACACACAGCTTGCATCAAGTGACTTGCATGTGTAAATGGTGTGTAACTCAAGATCACAACTCAAGAAACATTTAGCACACATTATACAGAAAGTAAGGATTTAATTTTCAGCTAAACGTGAGTTATTTCTTGAAATCTGAAACATTACACTACTTTAAGTTAAGACAACCAACACACAATGTTAGTTTAGCCTTAACTGATTTTTAAGTTTCGTTACAATTTACAATTCGTTTTATTTTACAATTTTATATCTTATAATTTTTTTTTATTATAAGATTTTATAAAGCAGAAACAATCAGTTTTCAACAATTTAGGGCAGAAAATACATAGCGATATATTTTAATAAAGTTGTAATAATCATTGTCCAAACATATTTATATGTATATAGTCCAATTGTACATAAATGTGTGCAATTTCAAATATCACTGATATGTATGTATATATGTATATATAATATCTAAATATACTTCATACATTTATATGTACTCGTATATGTTTGCGTTTGAATCCAATAACTCCTTTCAAATATTTTATAAAAATATTTTCGTAACCTAAAATTGCTGCAAGAATTGTGTTTAAAGCACACAAACATTTATAACATGCTTCCATCGTTCATTTGTTGTGGAATTTGATATTAAAGAACTAGAAATGTTCATCGTCATCATTATTTGAAATTTCAGAAACATATTGTTTTCGATTAATTTTTAAAAATCTTTGCAACAAATGCTGGCAAAATTTGATAAATCTGAAAACATAGAGACACAAATGTACATGTTTACCATGATGTAAAACACTTTTACAAGGACATGTGTGCCCAGAAAAAGGAAAAAGAGAAGAAGAATTACACACATTAAAAATGTCATCAGCATAAGTGCATCTACATACATATGTGTGTATATTTATACAAAGGCGTCGCTTAAAAAGTGAGGAGTGCTCACCGTTTGCATTCTACTTCAGACATTGTTAATCCGGCACAGATAACACTCTTTTATATAGTTCTTCGGATGTAAAACTATAGCAATACCTTGAGGTCGATAAAATTAAAACATTATAAATCAAGTTCTTTCTATATTATCCTTGTGATTGATATTAATTAATTGTCTAATTTAATTAATATCAATAATATTATTATAAATCGGTATGACATCGTTGCTACCACTTAGAACTATGCAAATTTCTACTCAATTGTAAATTCAGGATCAGTGAGTCAACTAAACGGACCGCTTACAATACTTTCTGGTATAGTAATACAGTTATTCGCAGTTGGCTCCGTATTCAATGCAGGACAAGGTAATGAACTAAAAAAAAAACTGTTGTTCTATATTGGCTGGTTTAGTGTGGTACAGAATAACTGACGAATACTGAACTGGCTTGCGCAATAAATGTGACTATACCTTTTGTTTTGAATTCCATACAAATTTCCCAAGCCTTTCGCTTACATTATTTTGGTTTAAAAAGTGGAACACATAAGTATTTACTCTCCACTCAAACTGCTTGTTCTAACATTCGTTATAAAGATGTCGCAAATTTTGCGGCTTACCTCTGACTTCAGTCAGAGGTAACGCAAGAATTTCACTGTATAAAAATAAAATGAATAGATAACATAAAATAATAAATAATATTAAATCAGCCGGAGTCTTTTCTGCACTAGCATTAAACTATTTTAAAAATTGTGTAGGCTTAGGCATCTAACGATCTTCTAAGATATTGCAATGCTAGGATAGTCACTTAACGTCGTTATATTCAATCCATTAATTTAGCTCCACTGATTGAGAAAAAGTTGATATAAAATCCATTGAAAGTTAATTAAGAGGATGCATTTGTATGTTACTGGGGATGAGAGTAAAAGGAAAAGTTCCTGGATGGCTACATTTACATTCATAATGATATATGTATGTACATGCATACAGTAACAAATTCAAGGGCATTTTTGGTGACAAACATGTGTTTGAGAAAGTCAAAGTTTAACACATTTTTTCCATAAATACATTTTTATTTTGCTTTTTGTCGTTTTAACATGAATTAAAATGTTTAAATTGATGTCCAACATGATAAGAAAAAAAAACATCTATTAAAATGACATTCTACTCAAAAAAAAAAAAAATGAAAAAAGCTTAGGAAAGTATCCTTATGCACATGTTTGAAAATGCTCAGCAAAATAAAGGCATTAATGTTTCTCAATTCTCGCTTTCATTTCTTTTGTACAATAAAATATTAAAAAGTCTGTAAATGATTTAAATAAAATACTTAAGAAGAATTTTTACAGTAGCAATGTTCTGATTATGTTTTATCCGTTTCCGAATTTGGCAAGCAAGTCAAAATAAGTCTGCAGTTTTTATGGAAAATTAATCCAAATGAAGTATTAGAGAATGTGCCGCTAAGTTATTACCTGGAACTTGTTTGTTATTTCTTTGAAAATGTTCGAGCCTCGCAGCGAGCCAATTCGGTGAAATGAAACAAATGATACCAATTCCAATCCAACATACTCACAGTGAATACAAGAATTTTTCTTATTGAGATGAACTTGAAAATTCCAATTTTAAAACCTGTTTTTTTCAAATCCTAAAGCTCCTAACAAAAAATTTTTCATTTTCGATTTGTTTTTAATCCTTGCTAACGAAAAATAAAAGAAATATAGGAACTTTTGTAGTGTTGCTGTATATGTATGTCTATTATTATTATTAAATCAGTTAAAATTTTTTTTTATCCATCTATCTAAGTCAAGGATAAAAGGTGAAACCTTAGATTATATTTTGCCACCACAAGAAAAAGCACTATGTACCAATGAATTTTGTATTTTGCTATTAATCGATGCAGACAATTTTAGCTCTCCTGCGTTAGAGACTCAGGAATCAGTCAAGGTTTTCTTTATGTTTCCTAATTCAGATGTTTAGAGATCCTCCGAGCGGTAGGCTCTATATGGCTTAGAATTGAAAAAAATTAATTCAGGTCCAAAAATGAACCTTTTCATGGACCTGAATTAATACATTTCAATTGGCTCTTAAAGCAAATAAACAATTTAGTTCATATTGAAAAAAATATGTAATATACTATAATGTGTGGTGTGTTTACGTTTGTCCAAGTGTTTTGTTGCAATCCATTACCTGCTGGTTTAAGACATGACTACGCTTCTCTTGATGCTGTACATTGCAATTATTATACAGTCAAAGCCCGGTATAGCGAATACTCAGTTTAACGAATATCGGGTATAACGAATGGCGAAATTTTTACATTAACTGTCTTATGTAGCGAATGACAAAAAAAAAAATCTCGATTTAACGAACGGCAAAGCAAAATACATTTAAAAAATCGTTACAAATCTGCATTTGCAGATTTGCCGGCACTTTCCCGTATAAGTTGTAATTTGACAAATATTCAAAACCAAAAAACTGTATAGAAAACCCCTTCCCACGGAGGCACAACTTGTTTCTACTGTATTTTCTAAAATACTTCTTCCTCACAAAATTTGAAAACGGAAATATTTAGAGAAGAAGACCACAAAAAGACCTGCACTTGCAGATTTGCCGGCACTTTCCCGTATAAGTTGTAATTTAACAAATATTCGAAACCAAAAAACTGTATAGAAAACCCCTTCCCACGGAGGCACAACTTGTTTCTACTGTATTTTCTAAAATACTTCTTCCTCACAAAATTTGAAAACGGAAATATTTAGAGAAGAAGACCACAAAACGACCTGCACTTGCAGATTTGCCGGCACTTTCCCGTATAAGTTGTAATTTGACAAATATTCAAAACCAAAAAACTGTATAGAAAACCCCTCCCCACGGAGGCACAACTTGTTTCTACTGTATTTTCTAAAATACTTCTTCCTCACAAAATTTGAAAACGGAAATATTTAGAGAAGAAGACCACAAAACAACCTGCACTTGCAGATTTGCCGGCACTTTCCCGTATAAGTTGTAATTTGACAAATATTCAAAACCAAAAAACTGTATAGAAAACCCCTCCCCACGGAGGCACAACTTGTTTCTACTGTATTTTCTAAAATACTTCTTCCTCACAAAATTTGAAAACGGAAATATTTAGAGAAGAAGACCACAAAACGACCTGCACTTGCAGATTTGCCGGCACTTTCCCGTATAAGTTGTAATTTGACAAATATTCAAAACCAAAAAACTGTATAGAAAACCCCTCCCCACGGAGGCACAACTTGTTTCTACTGTATTTTCTAAAATACTTCTTCCTCACAAAATTTGAAAACGGAAATATTTAGAGAAGAAGACCACAAAACGACCTGCACTTGCAGATTTGCCGGCACTTTCCCGTATAAGTTGTAATTTGACAAATATTCAAAACCAAAAAACTGTATAGAAAACCCCTTCCCACGGAGGCACAACTTGTTTCTACTGTATTTTCTAAAATACTTCTTCCTCACAAAATTTGAAAACGGAAATATTTAGAGAAGAAGACCACAAAACGACCTGCACTTGCAGATTTGCCGGCACTTTCCCGTATAAGTTGTAATTTGACAAATATTCAAAACCAAAAAACTGTATAGAAAACCCCTCCCCACGGAGGCACAACTTGTTTCTACTGTATTTTCTAAAATACTTCTTCCTCACAAAATTTGAAAACGGAAATATTTAGAGAAGAAGACCACAAAACGACCTGCACTTGCAGATTTGCCGGCACTTTCCCGTATAAGTTGTAATTTGACAAATATTCAAAACCAAAAAACTGTATAGAAAACCCCTTCCCACGGAGGCACAACTTGTTTCTACTGTATTTTCTAAAATACTTCTTCCTCACAAAATTTGAAAACGGAAATATTTAGAGAAGAAGACCACAAAACGACCTGCACTTGCAGATTTGCCGGCACTTTCCCGTATAAGTTGTAATTTGACAAATATTCAAAACCAAAAAACTGTATAGAAAACCCCTCCCCACGGAGGCACAACTTGTTTCTACTGTATTTTCTAAAATACTTCTTCCTCACAAAATTTGAAAACGGAAATATTTAGAGAAGAAGACCACAAAACGACCTGCACTTGCAGATTTGCCGGCACTTTCCCGTATAAGTTGTAATTTGACAAATATTCAAAACCAAAAAACTGTATAGAAAACCCCTCCCCACGGAGGCACAACTTGTTTCTACTGTATTTTCTAAAATACTTCTTCCTCACAAAATTTGAAAACGGAAATATTTAGAGAAGAAGACCACAAAACAACCTGCACTTGCAGATTTGCCGGCACTTTCCCGTATAAGTTGTAATTTGACAAATATTCAAAACCAAAAAACTGTATAGAAAACCCCTCCCCACGGAGGCACAACTTGTTTCTACTGTATTTTCTAAAATACTTCTTCCTCACAAAATTTGAAAACGGAAATATTTAGAGAAGAAGACCACAAAACGACCTGCACTTGCAGATTTGCCGGCACTTTCCCGTATAAGTTGTAATTTGACAAATATTCAAAACCAAAAAACTGTATAGAAAACCCCTCCCCACGGAGGCACAACTTGTTTCTACTGTATTTTCTAAAATACTTCTTCCTCACAAAATTTGAAAACGGAAATATTTAGAGAAGAAGACCACAAAACGACCTGCACTTGCAGATTTGCCGGCACTTTCCCGTATAAGTTGTAATTTGACAAATATTCAAAACCAAAAAACTGTATAGAAAACCCCTTCCCACGGAGGCACAACTTGTTTCTACTGTATTTTCTAAAATACTTCTTCCTCACAAAATTTGAAAACGGAAATATTTAGAGAAGAAGACCACAAAACGACCTGCACTTGCAGATTTGCCGGCACTTTCCCGTATAAGTTGTAATTTGACAAATATTCAAAACCAAAAAACTGTATAGAAAACCCCTCCCCACGGAGGCACAACTTGTTTCTACTGTATTTTCTAAAATACTTCTTCCTCACAAAATTTGAAAACGGAAATATTTAGAGAAGAAGACCACAAAACGACCTGCACTTGCAGATTTGCCGGCACTTTCCCGTATAAGTTGTAATTTGACAAATATTCGAAACCATATATGCAAATACCGTTGGATTGTGTGTGTTTTTGGCTTCTTTCTTTGTATTGAAAGAACACGTGTGATGCGTTGCTTTTTTCGTTAAAATTTTAGTAGTTTTATTTGGTTCATTGTGAAAACGAGACGTCGATTTCTTAAGAAATGAATAATATGAATGAAATGTAATGATAAACCTACACATGTTAATAGCATCCAAACATAGCTAAATATGTATATGCCTCTATGTACATTTATGATTTTTAATGAATTTACATATTAGAAATAAAAACAATTCTTAAATGAACGTTAAAATATCAATTAAAGTTTTATTTCTACACTGAGTTGTCATTACAATTAAATTTTGATGTTTTTAAAACTGCGGACCACCGTCTTTTATAAAATTTTAAGATAAAAAATTACTGTTCGATATAACGAATATCTCGGAATAACGAAAGGTCTGAACATTATATCATTCGTTAAACCGGGCTTTGACTGTATATGCATTTTATATAGACGTAATACATGTGTGTATGGATGTGAGAATAAATTCATGTTTTCGCCTCAAACAAATACACAATGTAACTGGCATTATGTCTTTGATTTTGGTTCTGTCCGTATGTGTATAGGATTTTATGTAACATGCAGGATATTATACAAAATTGAATATCGGTATGTATGTCCTGTAATTTTTATGTGTGTGCGTGTGTGAACATGAGCATGTATGTTTGTAGGTGTTGGGATTGACATATTGAAACAAAAGTACATATTAAAATACTTACTTACATGACAGGCATGTTAATTAAGAATGTTTTTAAGTTGCAATTTACGTCGTAGTCATCATCAGTAATGAGTAGGAGATTAAAATCAATATTCTTGAGTCTGACATTTTAAATGTATTTTGAGAAGGGTGAAAAATCTGTTGAATATCTATGTATATTAAGAAAACTCGTGGAGAAGTCTCACGGAAGTTAACTCTTTTGTACTGAAAAATTATGTTCCATTCAAGCATTGCATTACATAATGCGATAGCAAGATTTGTGAAGTAAATCAGTTATTCACAGCAGCGCATTGTGTACAACAAAATTTAGTTAGATTGCAAAACGGAAAAGAAATCACCATTCTTTTATAACATGTTTAAAATCATATTGTCATATCAAGGTTAACAGCTAATAAATTAAATGAATGCAATCGCCTTGAACTGTACGTAGAGCTCTAACAATCTGAATTAATTTGAACATTTCAACTTATCTTTAGAGCCAATTTTTCAGTACGAAACTGACGCATGCAACAAAAAAGGCCATGTAGCCAGGTCCGTTGGCAATCAATTTATTACAATTTTAAGAAAATGTGTGAAATTGTTCTCAATTTCATTTTATTTTTAAAGTGCTATTCAAAATTTAACTTATTTGTTTGCTTTAAGAGCCAACTGAAATGTATTATTTTAGGTCTAAAAATATACCTTAATGTTTTCTGTCTTTTTCAGCCGTGTATATGCCGCCAACGTTTCAATTGGCTCTGAAAGCAAATAACTACATAAATTTTTGAATATTCAAAAAATTTTATATATTTATTTGAGCTTAAGGTCTTCTGTAATTTGAGTATTTATTTTTGTCAATATTTCGCTCTCCTTCGGATAGCTTCTTCAGGACAATAATAATGAAAAATGTTTTGATTGGGTTTTTTCAAAAAACAAACATAACAACAAACATACATATTTTCCTATTTTCTTGTACCCCATTCTTGCTTTTTTTGTAATTCCTTCACTAATCTGGTGTTTTGAACTTTTTATTCCAAATTTCTCCTGATATTCTTTGCGTATTTCGTCTTCTGGGAAATTCTTATTTAGATTTGCTCTTCTTTTATAGATTTAATATTTCGTTATTTTGACCCCTTTTTTCTTATATTTTATATATTTATTTGAGCTTAAGGTCTTCTGTAATTTGAGTATTTCATTATTATTGTCCTGAAGAAGCTATCCGAAGGAGAGCGAAATATTGACAAAAATAAATACTCAAATTACAGAAGACCTTAAGCTCAAATAAATATATAAAATATAAGAAAAAAGGGGTCAAAATAACGAAATATATTCAAAAAATTTTTATTGTTTCATACTTTTAAAACTACAATCGTAGTTACTACAAAACGTAGTAACGTAGCTACAAGACGAAAAAATGTTTTCAGACCTAAAATAATATAATTCAATTGACTCTTAAAGCAAATAAATAAGTTCACTTTTGCTACAAGAACAAAATAAATTACATTTATCTTATTGAATTCTCTTTGCATTTATTTTCTCTTTGCATTTATTTTATTGAATTCTCCTGAAAGATCGTTTGGACAGGTGTACCCAGAATAGAACAAAGCTACTATTCACTTAAGATGTTATAAAAGCAACTGGAAACAATCGTATAGTCAAATTTCAAGAAGTTATCATGGAGTATCAATATATTAAAAATTCTCTGAAGATATACATAAATAAAATAGGTTCGACAGTGACAAGAAATTGAACGACATCTACCGGACTTTAACGAAAATAATATTTTTAAAGATGTTTATTACATGTTTCGCTGGATATATTCATGCTCGATTAGTTCTTAAAAGCAAAAAGAGTTATCAGCTAGTTATGTTAAAAATCGTGATTTTATGGATTAAAGCAAAAACGTGAATCGAAACTGGATTGAAATTTACATTTATCCAGTTTATCTTTATTCTACGCATGATTGTGATAAAAGTGAGGTGTGCGATTTCAGTTTCTAAAATCTTATTAGTTTTAATATTAATATTTTAATTCTGATATTTACTAGCAAAAAAAGTATGATGTGTGAGGCGATGTGCACAAGTACATTTGTATGTATGCGTATGTACGAATATGTGTCTGCGTTCTTTTATACTTGTGGCAAATATTATGTCGTTCCTTAAAACTGAGAAATAACTCAAATTATACATTATTCTATATGCAGATATATTTAATTCAAATTAATAGTTTAGATTTGTGTTTGCATTTCCATTTATTGCTTCCAATCATGTTGTCCAAGTTTGTATTTATATTTATAATCATGCGATATATTTGCTAAATAATTTCTTTTATTTATTAATTAAAAGCGAATGTCAGGTGTTTGACAAGATATGTCGAACGATTTTTGCCACACGCAGGTAATGTAAATATTTCAACATATCTATATTAATTTTGCATTTAAGGCAGATTACTAGTAACAGTAGAGTATAAATGATGAATAGGAATATTCTTCCCTAAGTAGGCAGGTAATTAAAAATAGTTTAGCTTTTTTATCTACACAATGCAAATTACTTTAAGTATAATAAATAATACATATAGTAAATATGTACATGTCTTTGAACATATTTACATATTTGTTCTCACACACAAGCTGAAAAACTGTACCTTCTAGCTCTGATAGCTTTTAACATAATTTTTATCGAATAATATATTTTATCGTGTTGCTTTCTTGCATCTTTAATCAAGCCTTTTTATGGCCCATTGGGTTCTGCTTGCTATATCTAAAAATACCTTAAGTCTACATTAAAAATTTTGAAATAAAAAATAACTTACTGTTTGATAGGTTTCGTCAAATGCGTTGGACATTAGTATCTGGAGTGAAACAGGAAAAAAAACATTAATTACAAATATAACAAATTATTATTTAAATAAACATAAGGCTATCAATTTAATTTTTAAAAAACGTAGAGCAAAATGTATTACATTTTTGAAGTTAAAAAACATGCATTACTCAACATCAGCACCATTTGCTTGTTTGGCATTTTTTTCACATTTTTCTTTTCCTTTTTTCACTTTTCAGGTAAAATGTTCACTTGTGGGTGTGCGTTTGAACAGAAACAACAAAAAGGCAATAATAAAAGTACTTAAATGCAAAAAAGGTTGTACAGCACTTGTACTCTTGTTATTCAAAAAAAAAAAAAAAAAAAAATAAATAAATAAATAAAAATATATATTATATATATATACATATGTATATATGTATATACATATATATAATAAAAAAAATTAAACGGATGTGCACACACAGTACGAGCACAATTTATCGACTCTCACACACACTTGCTTGCCATCATCATACGTATCACAGTCGTAAATAGTAAATATCATATTATCAGGGCAAAAATATGTAAAAAAAATGTTCTTTCACAAATTCTATACTGTGCTCGTGCATGAGTTTTTGCATCACGGAAAACTTATTAGGTGTATAAACGACTGTAACTGGAAGTATGGGTGTATTTCAATAGCTGTAGTATTTTGCAGTTGTTTATCATTTTCCTCAATCCATTTTTGTGAGAATATTCCATCCCCCTTTTTCTGACTTTATCAATAAGATTATAAAATATATATATATATATATATATATATATATATATATATATATATATATATATATATATATATATATATATATATATATATATATATATATATATATATATATATATATATATATATATATATATATATATATATATATATATATATATATATATATATATATATATATATATATATATATATATATATATATATATATTGTTGAACGAAAAGAGTCTGAGTAACAGTAGCTTACGAGAATTTGTAACTGTGAATAAAACTGAGCACAGCAAGCAGAATAAAACCGTAAACACTTTAATTGCTTTTGCACTATATGACTATATATTCTTGGTATTAACCTACAAAAGAGAAGTTTTATAAATTATTTTTATTAGATAATTTTTTATTAGCAATGAGACAGTTTTGTATGAAGTTTCATAGTAATAGTACAAGTGTGCGGCTTCGAAACAATGCAAGAATCAAAAAGCTAAGGATATGGACATCAACCCTCTGCCTCTGCTCATTAGGTGGACAAATTTTAGCAAGCAAATGATAGTTGTGCATTAGTTTCCCTTGGAGGAGTCAAGTTTCATTAATTTTCTTCTTTTCAACAATTCGATAGAATGCTCCAAACCTTTATTTTCACTCATATGGAAGATCTAGATACATATACTCAATAAATTATTTTATACATTTTTCGTAGCTGGAGCCTATGACCAAAGTAATAAAATAAAAAATAAGCTCAAACCGTTATCAAGTTACTTTACTTAGCTCGTGTGAGCAAGCAAGGAATTGTCGAACTGATTCACTCAATATCTGAAATTTTTTTTTAATTAGAAAAAATATGTGAAAGCTGTCAACTAGAGCAGATCAGTGCGTTTTCCCCTATCAACAATATCTGCTGTTCACAAAAAATTAGTTTTTGTGACTGCCATTGTGGGTCATAGATATCCATTCTATCAACAACGAGTACTATTATGTGTTTATTGCTTCAGTGTATCGTTCACGTTGGTGTGAATGTATTAAGCAAATATTTTCAGTTTATTATTATTTTGGAAATCATTCAACTCTACAAATTGTTCACTACTTTTGTTTTTCTATCGCTCAATATTTGTACATATGTATGTGTATTTTGAGGGGTTCTCTTTCGTAATGCCTCTGTATTACAATAACTATTAGTGCAACAACAACTGCTGCATAAATACTTTGTTCGAATATAGACAGCGACACACACAAGCTAGAGCTGTCGCAAGCTTAAAAAAATAGAAATATATTTTTATAAAAGGTCTAGATCTTCACTTTCTTATTTTTGTATGGCGTCGAGTAATACATGTATTATAATTCGCCCGTTTAACGGAGAAACTGTTGATTGATTACACATCTAGTGCAAATGTAGTACGGAATTCCTCATATCTGCGGTGCTTAATGCATACATTTTATTGCTTGTTTTTAAGGCAGTTGAATTTTCGTCAGTAAGAGCCCCTGTTGTTATTTCGCAGCCATGTTTTTCCACAAATTAATATTCACAACAAGCAACATGTCATAAAGCAGTTCAAGAATTTTTCTCGAAACATTTTTTTCACTTTAGCAATGACGTGTTTTTGCAAAAGTTTATTAAAGAAAACAGCAAAAAAAATATGAAACCATGCAACCAAGGCACAACCACTGTGTACAACAACATTTTTTAGTTCATCTATTTCTTAATTACGGAAAGGAGAATCAGGAAGAATTACTAGCGGTTGGGGTTAAAAGGTGAGCGCAAGCCAGTTATGATCGGTAGTCACGACCTTTCATTTGTACGCATTCCTAAAAAAAAAAATCATGACAAGTTGCACTCTTATAAACTGCAATAATTAACAGTTGATTTTTAATTTCTTTTGCATTGCAGCTAAAAGATTTTTTATTAAATATTTACAGTCTTTGAACATAAGTTGAAAAGTTTTTATTCTTTCTTTCGTGAAATGTAAAAAACATTTTTATCCATTGATTTAAGATTTTTTTTATTTAAAAGTGTTATTATAGTTAAGCTGAAGAAAGCAAATACGCACCTTGAATAGAAATATATGGAGTGCAAGAAATTTGTTGCGATAAGGACAATTCTGTTTTCAGTTTTTTATGGATCTCAGATTTTTTATGGCCTTGTTTAGTATTTTGCTCAAAATAAAGCGATTATGCTTCCAGTTTCCCAAGCCTGAAAAACGACTAACGAGGACGCCAAAGCACTTTGGAGTAGTAAGTAAAGCGCAAATTCAAAATTATGCATACATTTTTCGTAAGAGTACTGCAGCCTTGAGGAAATGTTTTGTAAGCCAGCAATTTTGTTTGAAAAAATTAAGAAATATGCTGGAAAATTTTTCCTGGAAATCAATTGAACATTTTTAATAAAAACTGAAGACTGTCTAATGACCCACTACAAATATATTTACGTTTGTTACATTCCAATTCGACAAATCTCTATACGCAATTTGCCAAATTAATTGATATCTATCAAATATTTTTTTAAATAACACTAGCTCTGGAGCACTTCAATTGAATTTTTGGTTTCGATTGCAGTTGTAATCTCTGTTTTTCATACAAACAAAAATCTTTGCAGGCATGTGTACCTTTTTCAAAAAAATCTATACTTTAATTACTTAATTTATGGAGTATTTATGACTAGGAAGTATCTATTGTTTTCCTTTGTATCTTTCAAGTAGTTAGAAAAACTAGACAATTAAAAGAATATAAAATAAAGAAAAAAAATTTCTTTGGCTGTAGCCAATCAAATTTACTACTTTGATGCATTAAACGGACGGTACTATAATTAAATGTTTGAATACTCTATTTTACCGATTGTATTGCACGTGACGGTAGTCCCTATAGAACATTGCTAATAAGTTTCTCCGAATGTTTCCACGAAGCATACGAAAATCTGCGAACCCTGATTTTGATGCCCGATATTATGGAAAACCTAATTTAATTTTGCCTGCAACTGTAAAATGCTAATTTTATTTATGCGTTATTTGTTTTATTTTATTGAGTTAATTAAAATAGCTGTCGCTGTTTTTTTTTTTGTTTTTTTTTTTTTTGCTGTTGCTGCAGTTTAATTAGTACAAACATTTGAAAACATTTTTATTGCTGCCAACTTACGCCGCTTCAAATGACATGCAACCTGTTTGAAATTGGAATGAAAATTATAATCTGAGCGAGAAAACAATTAAATGGGTGAACAAATAAAGGGTCCTTTGGAGAGCAAACGGGTGTGAAAGCTTAAATAATTAGTGAAGTAAATAAACATTTTGCTAGAAGAAAAATGTTTAAAGGCAAAAAGCAGCCAAATTACAAGAAATTTTATTTGAAAAATGTAACTGCATGATTTGTAAAATTTAATTTTGTACTTAAAATTTGTTGCCAAGTTGTGTTACTCTTTTTATTTTCTCCTTTCCTATTTGTTACCCATATAAATCTTTTTAATGCACTTTTTTAATTAGTTTTACTTTTATGTATTTTCCGTTTCATAATCTTGTTTGGAGTACTTTTAATTTAATTTGCATACGTTGGCCCATGAATGTTCAGTCTCTTATGAAAAATAAGATAACAACTGTAATTAGCTTCACTTACAGCATAATTTCGTTGTATTCTCCACAATGGTTTTTCTTCTTTCTTTTGTTTTTTGTTTTTTTAACAAAATTAAAAGTGTTTAGACAGGTTCAAGTGCCATGGAAAGAGGAAGAGCGAGAGCAGGAGCAAACAAGAATCTATTTAAAACTCATTAATCTTAAAGAAAAGATGAATCCTTTGCTTAATTATAGAAAAGTGAAAGTACAGTGTTGTTTTTAATGTGACTGCCACCATCGTGATGGGATTTTGTTTAAAGCACTCCTTAGCAGCCTTGAATCTAAGATTTTATTACAAAATTAATTAAAATAATTAAGAATACGAGAAGAAAATTAAGATTTATTTTAGCTTACTTTTCTAATGAGTTAAAAAACAAAACTTTTTGAAAAATATTCATTCAAACTTCAAAACATTATTTTCACATATACATACTTGCAAATATTAATATTCGTTGGTGTAATTTTTAGATTTTTTGTATTCATATAAGAATGATAAAATAAATGAAATGACCACTACCGTACGAAATGCGCCTGATGATCAATAACTTCGTAAAAGGCTTATATGTTTTCGCTGAAAATGTCTGCTTTTACCGTGTTCATGCTGCGAAGTAATTGTTGTATAGAAGTTAAATTGGTTAACCCATTTAATGTTCTTCTCCTTCTCCTCCTCGTCCTCCTCCTGCTCCCACTTCAACACCCCGACATGGTTAAGCAGGTCACTTATTTTACTGATGCACCCCAACTCTCTGCTGTTTGTGCGTATTTGCGTGTTTGCGCATATGTGTGTAAAAAACAAACAACTAAGTGTAAATCTGTTTGTTGTATTGTGTGCACCACTGATGATGAGAACGAGAGTTTGTTACTGCATGCAAAGAAAAGCAAATGCTCTAAAAAATTTCCTGCTTTTAAGGTTTGCAGGACTGGTTTTTAGTGTAGTTTTTATTATTTTTCGTAGTTATTTATTTCTCTTTATTTTAAGTGTGTAAAGAAAGAAACGAAAAAAGAAATCAATTTGTTTTTATGGATCAAAATATTACGAGTTTCATACGTACATATGTATAAAGAAAACACATTTTCACACTTTTACAAACCGCACCGCACATCAGGAAAAGTCATTATAAACTGAAATTGTTGCTTTTGTTTTCCTGTTGGAATATACTTGCATATTTTCTCGCTCACATTGTGTGTGTAGTGTTTTTTGTTGCTTCTTTTGTGGTTTTTGTTTTGTTCCTTAATAGGCAAGTGCATACATGTTTTTGTTTGCATGTACAGAATTGAGCACTTTGTATTCGTTAAAAAGGTTGTGTGAGGTTATACGTGTGTGTTAATGCTTATAGTTGCTATTTATGTTGGCCGGAAATACGTCATGATTGCATGCGAAGGCTTGGTTAAGCTGGTTTGTTAAGTTTTAATTCATTTGTGTTTAATTTTCTTGATGATTATTGTCTGTTTAATTTAATCGCGCACAATTTTCCGAATGAAATGTTACTTGAGCAAAAAGCGAGAAAAAGGAAAATGGAATATCGTTGCGAGTGTACAGTAAAGACATGTTCATTTCAACAGATGTTTTGGAAATTGAAACAAAAAGTAAAATTTATTGCATCGCAGAGCTGCGAGCAGGAAAATTGCTAATTCGACGAATATTAATTAATAATAAGTAAGCGAGGCATAGACTTTACGCTGGTGAAAGGCATGAATTATTGAACTTAATATTTGCCTCCAACAAAGTTTATTTCTTTGGAATAACGACAAATTAAGTTTTCTTCTTTAAACCTATTTGGATTCGCCAATCCGGAATTGACAACTACACTTAAAATTTTACGTAAGTTTTTGTTCGTCCAACATTTATAAATTAAAAACAAAAGCGAGATGTTAGCAAAAAATCAAGAGGATAAATGCACAAAAGCATATTTTTAATTCCAAGGAAAAAAAAGAAATAATTTCAATGCAACATATTTAATTTGCAAATATAAACGGATATTAAATTTTGCATAAAAAACGTGAAAAAGTTTAATAATTTTTTTCGTATGCATTCATATAGTTGTATTTCGTTGCAAGAAATTAAAAACAAACAACGTAACAAAAAGAAAACAACAGCTAAACTGCACTGAAAATAATGCAAATTCAAGATTTTTAATGAAATTGTTAAATATGAGGTTGTGATGTAATACAAATAAAACAAAAACAATAAGCTCTAAAAAAAGAGTATGGAAGTTATAAAATACATTTTTTAAACGCATAAATATATGTATGTACTCATGGATATGTGTTTTTAAATATTGCTATAAAATCCATGTGAATAAACTCATAAAATGTTTGCTAGAATATTGAAGGAAAAAACGATTTCATCCCTGCCAAAAAATAAGAGAAAAATGGCATAGAAAAGAAGACGCGGAATATTATTTGCCTTCACTCCTTATCTTTGCGAAAAAAAATTTTCTTTAAAAGTGCATTTCATGCATATTATGTATTTGCACACATACCAAATATGTATGCAGAAGCACTTACACATACATATTTATGTTTGCGCAAAGTGCTCATACCAGCCACAAATATTTTTAATTATTATAATATTCTTTTTAATTCGGCTTGATTTTTTGCGTGAGTGTCTGCATGTTTTTGTGTGAGTGTGACACATTCTGTTTCAATGTATTTGAGAGACTTAATGGAGATAAAATAATTTTTCATATTTTTTCCAAGGTCTTGCACTAAAAACAATAGGAAATGCCATTCATGGATTTCACAACATAATACAAACTTTCACCTAGTTTAAAATCACTGCTAGAATTATCGTAAAGTTTTTAATTTACAGAGTTTGTGTAGAGCTAAATTTCACATGAAATAAAAACGGTTAAAAATTAGTAACATGACAGTTTATAACTGCAATTCTTTAAGCTTTTAAACAAATTTGTTACGTTACCTTCTGAGATCTTTTGTGATGTTTTTAGGCGATTTTTTTCAGAGGGATTTATAAAACTAACAAATTTTGGCGCAGTCCGAGGCAATTTAATAAATACAGCGCATTGTTTCATTTTTTAAATTAGTTTTAAATTAAAAAATTAATAAAAATATTAATGAAGTGGCGCATCCCGGTGCTACCTGTTAGGTACTACTTAGCGCTAAGAATTAGTCCGGAATAGATTATTACTGCTAATTGCCTTGAAACTTTCAGTCGAAAAACTACTGCAGTTCACATTTCCAGCCAGATATTTTTATAAGAGGCTTAAAAGTTATTGCGAAGTAAAAGTTTTGGCAATGAAATAAAAGCTGCCCAAGCAAATTTTTCTCAAAGATAGCTCTCATTCGAATTAGCTAATACGGCTTAGCTAATACGGATATTTATAACTCGGTTCTTATTTTATGATATTTTCAAATCTGTAAAGGTTTTCTAAATCAGTTTTTAGTTGTGCTTATATAGATATTACTGCAGAGTACCAAAGTATACCTTTAAGTCCCACCTGCGCCATGATACCAGCTTTAAATTTTTAGCGCTGGAAAAAAATTATTTCAAGCCCTCTAATAAGTATTTCATATTACTTAATTCATTAGCGAAATACGCCAGAGGCACTAAGACAATGTCGCTAGTAATGCTCATAAGATTTAGAAGGTGAATATATACATATGTATAATGAAATAAATAATATTTACTGAAGAGTTGTCGGCCAGTGAACAATACAATTTAAATTTTTTGAAAGAAACAATAAAATTAGCCCGTCATATAAAATTAAGAAGAGACACAATATGGTTTATTAAGATTTAGATTTCCATTTAGGAAGTTACAAATTGAGTTTACATATTTTTTTTCATATTTTTCTTTTATATTTCCCTTATGAATAAAAACTGGCATTTAATTCAAATATAAGACAATTTAATTTTTTTCGTCCTTAAAGTAAACCTCTTTTTTTAAGTCAAATATATTTAGATAAATTGTATTAAATCAGGTAGTGAATATATTATATGTTACCATTCAACACGTTTCATTTTACGAGAAACACCATTTTATACATACGAATGTTCGACAACAGTTTGTTCCGTTATGAAAGATGGCAATTACTGTAAACACACCGGCACGCAAACACTGACAAGAAACCTAAGAAAGTACAACAGTTGAAACATCATTCAATTCTCTACACTTTTTTTGCAGAGCTTTGGCAACAAACGCCTTTTTCCCAAAACTTCATAATTTTTCCCAGACCAGACAAGAATTTTTAAAAAAGAAAAACGTACTGAGTACGTGGTGCATTTGCAGGCAAAGATCCGCCGAAGAAAAAGTAAAACACATGTTTTCGGTTCGGCTTGAAAAAATTTAAAGATAAATTAATGTTGTCATTACGAAGGCATTATAAGATAGAATTAAGTAAAGCCATGAATGCAGACAGTGCGCACATGCACATAAAACTGACCCTGCAAAAATACGTGCTTCAGGAAGTAATTTAAATTCTTATCCAGCCAAAGGCCAGTTTCAACAATGACTTGTCAATTTCAAAGATTATAATCATGTAATAATAGTAAATACTTCTGCCTGGTGAGGCCAATAACACCAATAACGAGCTTGGTCATCCATAGTTTTCGTCAGATTCGCAGATATGTGGATATCAAACATCATAAGTGTTGAAGATTTTTTTGACTCAAAATTATCTGGCAAAAAAAAAAATACTTTTGGACTCTAACACATTAAAAAATAAACACGCAGCAATATATAACATAATCTGCTTTGAATGGTACAAATTCAAAACATGCGTTTTTGTCACAGCATGCCGCATTTCCCTAGCTAAAGTTGCCAGAAACCTGTGAGTAAAACTTACTACACAGTTGCATGCCACGAACATATACACACAAGTTCACAACTTCACAAATTCCAAAAGTTTTTGTTCTAACACAGTTGGTATTTTATTTGAGCTCATTTAAGCGTGGCAGTAAAATTAAAAAAATAAACAGATACAGCAAGTACAAGTTACGGGAAAGAAGTGCTTAAACTGATCCACTGTTTAGCAATACGGAGGGATAAGTAACAAATTACGCCTCGTCATGAATTGTAAATATGTCATATAAATAAACACTCTTAAGCTCAAGCTCGTACAATTGAAATAGCACAACGCCGAAGGAGGCTAGAAGACAATTCCGAAAAAGCCAAGGAGACAATATTCATTTAACAACACACATAAGCCGACTCAAATACTTTTAATGTTCTTAAGCTGTATAAAATTTTATATTTAGAAATATAAAATGAAGGGCAGCTAGTAAGAAGGCTTTGCGCTTAAAAATGTTCAGTAATTTTAGTTAGCGTGCATTTTTCACCCACGAATATATGTACATATATATATATTTTTTTTTATTTGGAGTATATGATAGAGCAAAAATATAAGAAAACACTTTAATATCAATAACACCTCTAGTTGAAATGAAACGTAAGTAACAATAAGGTACGTTTCAATGGATTAGGAGTCCACGTTGGTCACAAAGTCCGGCCCACTTCAATATATTTCAAGCTTCGAAACAATTTCAATAACTTCGCCACTTGACTATACTTTTGAGCATCTATAAATACCGATAAGTTCCTCTCTCTTCACCTGATACTTTGGATACCTATATGCTCAAGCATTAAAATATTTACGTATTAATACATAATTTATTGGATTATATTAATACATAATTTATGGGATTATTATAACCAAAAATTGCTTGGCTTATTTATTTTGATTTAAAAGAGCAATGCACTGCAAGTTTGGTACTATATGTCTTTAAATTTCGTATCCAATCTTTCTCAATCCTTTATCTAGACTTGGCAGACTGTTGCTTGCAACTTGCATGTTTTGTAATATAAAAATAGGGTTTTTAAGGGAATAATGAAAAATCGTTCTCCAAATAATAATAATCAACCACCACAAGAATCAATAGCAGAACTTTCCAAAGTTCGGAAGCTTTTTTAGTGTATATTTCCCTACAATAAATTTTGTTTAAAATAAAAAAAGACAAGAAATACCTTAAACCTATTCGGAACTAATTTTTTTCCTTCTAAGCAACACATTAACTTGCATATTTTATGACATTGTTCTGCTTAAAAACAAATCTAAACTTTATAAACTTTTAAAATAAATTATAACAATAAACAGTCTTAAGAAACGATTATTGAGACGATCGTTAAATCAGTTGTAAATAAAAGAAATACAAAAGGCATAAATCATATGAGCGGCACAATAAACAATTTCAATTTTACTTTTAGCTGTTTTTTATACTTTACACACTCAACTAATGTTCTAAACTCACACTCGTAAACAACTTTATGGTTGTGTAAGTGTGTGTGCGTTTGTTCGATGTCTATACGCACTGTTGTAATTTATCAGCGCAAATGGGGCAGAATTAATGTGACAGCGTAAATACTGAGAATATTCCACATTAAATTTATGCAGAATAAAAAAGAAAAAGATTTTTCACTGCTTTTTTTTAATATTTTTACTTGTATTTGTCTTCGTTACACATGAGTAAAATTATATTTTCCAAGTATGAGTTGCGAGGGTGTAACTGTGATTGGGAAAATAAAAAATGATTGAAAAAGATAAACACGAAAAAAGAAAGAAATCTATGCAAATTTATATTCACTTGCGTCTTCTTAAGGGTTGGTTTGTTGTTCTTGTTGACTTTTTAATATTTGAAAAAATTACTTAATACACTTAAGTAGTAGACACTTTCATTCATTCAAGTTTTTAGTAAATGAACAGTGGGTTGATGAAAATTGTCAACTGAAAATGTTTTTGAAAAGGACACCAATTCATTTTAGAAAGAATTTAGAAATCTTAAATTATTTTAGTTGTTTCGGGCTAAGCACACTTTTAGTTGAAATTTTTTGTGCATTCAATATACATGAAATATTTGTGGCAACATTTTTGAAATTGTAGAGTTTATGGATTTACTCGCATGTAGTGATATTGCGCATAAGTGGAACTTGAGATGAACTTAGGGGTGCCCGAAGAACTCTCTATGTCCTAGCAAATATAATATTTTTTGTTGCAGAAATATGTACCTACATCTTTCGACTAATTTTTTTTTTTTTTTTTTGGAGAAAAATCGCATTCTGTAAAAAATCCCTCATTGACATTCCTTTGTGTCATTTGCATATCATAATTATTAGTTCGTGTCATAAGATGAGTTTCATTTAAATAAGTTTGGTAGTTTCAGAAGGCCATAAACTCATCGATGTTCTGAATATCAGCTCTTCTAAAAGCTCAACAGCTCTAAACGGGTGCATAGCATCTTTTTTTCGACTTACTTGAGTCAACTGTAATCTGGATACTTGGTTAATATTTCAATAAATTTATTTCCAGAACGAAATAGGATAGAATCTTGAATAAAAGCCATACCCTTTTTTCTTCTTTCCTTTAATATTTGTCAAGGAGCTGATTTATTTATATGCTTGCCAGCCCAATATAATCAACTCATTCTTTTTTTTTTTATTTGAATGTTAAACATTTTTTTTGCTTACGAAAAGTTTTTGCATACACTGTTTTCCATTTACATACCGCCGTCTTTTTGATTTGAGGCATTTTTAAATAGACATTCATACATATGTTTTAATAACGTTATAGTTCATTATATGGTTTATAAGAATAAGCAGAAAATATTGAATTTTCAACATTTATAATAATTTTTCATTTCGTTTTGTGTGCTTAAAGAAATCGATGATACTCTGTCTGTAGTTGTAGCTGCTGAATGTGATAATAATGGTTAAATATGCGTAAGTATACTCTTAAAAAACTTGAGTTGACTTGAGTTCATATTCATAAATAAACCAAAGATTACTACTTCATATTTACATACGCCATAAACATTTCCGCAGCAAAAATGTTTAATATAAAAAGAGACGGGTTGGATTTGAACACTTTACGCTTTACTTCACGCAAATATTTGTCACACATTTAAGAGAATTAAGTCAACATTTTCTCAGAAAAGTTTTCCTCAAACAACACGCTTGTATGTTAGATATAAGTTTTCGTTTATTGTAACATTGTCATATTTCGAAAAAAATTTAACTTGTCAAAATTCGTTTAATGTTTTCAAAACAATAGGAGTGCATAAAACTTTTTTTTTTTTAATTAAACCCTCAGTTTAGCTCGAGATATGAGAAACACTTTTTGTGGAAACTTTTAAAAATTCATTCCGCAAAATACTGAAAGCTTTTCTCATCATGGCGCTATAGTATAAATGCAATTATTAATCAGCTTTATGAATAAAACTGAAAGTTTTTACAGAGAAATGGTGTGTGGGGGCATACAATCATGCCTTTCAATCATAACTTTAGTTTTCCGTGATAAGACTACCTTGCAATAAAGGAGTGATATGGTAACTTCAATGTATTGTGTAGTCTAAAAAATTATATGGGTATTTAGCTTTTACATTTCTGCTTTTGGTTGGCTCATACTTTAAAATTGTTTACAGTTTTTACACATCATTTACATGGAGGTCTTTAAAGTCACAATCGATTTTTGTCTTGGGACTTCCGTCATTTTTTAGCACAATAAAACCATTGATAAAAAAGAATCTTGAGAAAAAATAAATGTTTGTATATTTATGTGTATAATGAAAAATATAAATAAGTGGGAAAGACTTTCAGTTAATTGAATTTTCGTTGTTAATGCTCTTTTATTGTTATTGTTCTTTGTTGTCATTGCGATAATATACCAACAAATGATACACTGAATAAAATGTTATATAACCGAGCATTTACATGGCCATAAATTATATTGTTATGTATATATAAAGTTATAGGTTTTAAATTAAAATTAATTTCATCAGATTCTGTGGCAAACTTAAATCAATTGTATTGATGTTTTTAATGATGATAAATAATAAATTCATGGTTTCCCAAGTAGAAGACGAGCTGCAAAGGTTTTCAGCAATCTGTGACCTCTCTTCTCTTCTCTTCTTTTCTTTTATTTTCTTTTCTTTTATTTTCTTTTCTCTTCTCTTCTCTTCTCTTCTCTTCTCTTCTCTTCTCTTCTCTTCTCTTTTCTTAAGTTCTGTTCACTTGTTCGACCACCGTCTTTTTCCCAAGTAGAAGACGAGCTGCAAAGGTTTTCAGCAATCTGTGACCTCTCTTCTCTTCTCTTCTCTTCTTTTCTTTTATTTTCTTTTCTTTTATTTTCTTTTCTCTTCTCTTCTCTTCTCTTCTCTTCTCTTCTCTTCTCTTCTCTTCTCTTCTCTTCTCTTCTCTTTTCTTAAGTTCTGTTCACTTGTTCGACCACCGTCTTTTTTTTTTTTTTTTGCCATTTTTGCCTTTGCGGTCACGACATTGTGGAATTTACAACAAATTATTGGCTACTGACCCACTTTATAAGATCAGAGAAATTAAATTTAAAACTGGCATTGTTGAAATAAAAATTGATACCTTGATTTTTGTATATATACGCGCATCCATGTTGTTAATATTCATTTGAAATGGCGCTCTTGTTACAGAATGTAATTTGCACAAAAAAAAAACATATACTTTGGCCGAACGAATAATAATGAGCTAGGAGGATCTTGACACCACCTATTTGGACAATTATTATGTAAATATAGATTTCAGTGCCAAAATATTGCTCTCAATTCTAAGTCTGAATTTATATTCACATACATGATATCTATGATTTTCCCTGAATACTATTCAAAGTGTATCTGTTCTCAGTTTTATTCCTCTTAGGAAGTACTTAAATAAAGCCATTTTGCATACACACACGCAATACATATAATCGTTAAATTTTATTGTCTTTTACAAATTGTTTGACGTTTAACAATTTATAAACCAATTGTTAAGGGTAATTTTTATCAGTGAATTAAACTTTTGTCAATGATATAAAACAAAAAGTTTAGGACTTTTTATTGATAAACAATCACCGAAGTACATTTCTTTTAACATTAGGCACAGCGACACCTTAAACAGAACTTTCTTTTCAGCTACTAATGACGATTTACCACAAAAAAAAAAAAAAAATAATAATAATAATAATAATGATAGCGCAGGATTTTGTGTTGTGTTTAGTATTCAGAATTTTTATGAAATTAAAACAATTAAACTTTCTTTGGACATAAAGGAAAAAAGAAGAGTGCTGAAAGCATTACAAAGGAGCTTCATAAAAGAGCTTTTTTTACGATAACGACACCTAGATCGTCTTGTTTATCTTCCCTTGGGGTGACGTTTTGTTGAGATAAAATAAAAATTATTTTTATTTTGGGTAGCTTTGAAGCATAGAATACTTTTTTTTTAAAGTAGAATAAGTAAATAGTACATAATTTTATTCAAATAATAGTAAAAATAATGTACTCTTAAAAAGTTTACATGATCCCGGCAATACTAATTTTTGTTGATTTATACTGTGTGTGAAACGACACTCACATGGAAATAGCTGCTGTAAAACAAATACACTCAAATTCGTTATTAATATTGTGCCAGAATAATTTCAGTTTATTAATTATTATTTACCCACGAAATATGACTACTTACAGTTTGTTACACTGAATAAAAATTAAAATTTGCAGAGATCATGGTTATCAAACATTACAATTGCTAGCTTAAGAGAGAAACCCTCAATTTGGTTTAACTTAAGCACTGCGCTGGAGTTGCTACTCTCACAAAGAAAAGAAAAATAAATTTTTTTTTAAGTATTAACGAGAAGGATTTAATACTTACAAGTAAATAAAAATTCAACATTTTTTATAAAGGAAGCGTTTTTTAATGGATCTCCTTTGTTAGGCCACAATTCGAATGGAATGAGTTCATTCGGCCTACATTTCGTATTGCTCAAAAAATATGGTTTTAATGTACGTTTTCCTCTATTGTTGAATGTAACTCTAAATGTTTTGGCATTTTATTTACATTGTCTCATTTGTACTTAATGTTGCATTTACCTTTTCCAACTAATTGCTAAGCATGTCTGACTCTTCTTTTGTTTTTAATATTTATTCATTCTTCCCAGCAATTACAGCTTTCTTCTTGTTGCTCTCATTTTATATGAAAGTTTTATGAAATGCTTAGAAAGGGAAAAATGTTTATGTTCACAAATGGCTGCTATCAGCAACGAAAATATTCAAAAAATGTCTTTGTATGTTTAAAGAGTTTATTTTTAGATGTATTGAAAATAAAGAAATATTTGCCTAAATTACAAAGTATTTCCCATAAATTCTTTGTTTCTACATTTAATTCATGAAAATTCAAAGTGAAAAATATGCCGTTACTATTATAATCCTGCAAAACATATATTTTAAATTAGTTTAGTAGTCGCTCTGAAAGCTATTGAATCTTTCAGTTTCATAAACTCAAAAAGATTTCATTTTGTGTAGGGCTCCGCTGTTGTTTCATCTGGGTCAAGTCATGATTGCTCATAGACTTTGAAATCGGTGCAAAACGGCGCTGGAGCAAGTAAGTTTTTTAGCCTAACATCAATAGGGCTGTTAGTTTTCTTATAGTCCCGAATTCGAATTTCACTACTAAAGATCACGCTACGTGCCTGCAATGTGACTTTATCACAAGCTTTTCAAAACTGGTACTATTTAATACAATCCTTATCCTTTCAACAGTAATAGGAAAAGCCATTGATATGAATAATATCATCTGCCATTTGCGGCGCATTAATATATTTTGATACTTATCTGTAAAACTTCATTAAATGTGAGATATTGGTATCACTACAATAAAGGTAACTCTGCTCTAAAAATTCACGCCAAAAATGGTGAATATGAAATGATTGTAGTATTTGTCACAACATATGAGATTTTTTGAAATGGCGAATATTCATTGCAGAAATACAAAGCTCTTGAAAAGAAACGTATCTTCAAACCAAACATTTATTGCAAAAGTAGAGAAAAGTTTTCTATTTCTTATTCCAGAAGTTGTTTTTGGAACACATTTTTTTTCAATTTCTATATGAAATAGAATTAAAATTAAACGCTTGAATATTTTTTTCTAAAAGATTTAAAGTCTACTGCCAAGTTGGTTGCCACAAACAAAATGATTTGTAGCAATCCGTTGGCTCTTAACTGAGTAGTGTCACTCATTAGTAGTAAGCTCGTAAGTACATTGTATATAATCAACCTTCTTTATCTATATACTTAGTTAATTGCTTTTTGTAAGCTTTTAAATCATCTTTTTTTGGTTAATTATTGCAAAAGCGCAAATAAAACTGCTGTCAAAGGTTTGGTATTATATCGATAATGCTAGAACGGTTCTATTGTAGAGATTTTTATTTTTAAGAACTTATATTAAGGAAACTTCTAGTGAGCAGGCTTACAAAAAAGGAGGAAAAGTCGTTAAAAAACAAAATAAAGGCACATACTTAGCGTTGTTAGAAGGTCGTACAAGCAGTCACAGATCACAAAAAGGGGACAACTTGCGACTTTAGTCGACAAGAGGTTAAAGGAAATGTTCTCTGCTTAATCGAATATAAAAATGGTAGAAAAGTCACGCTGTTAGTGCGTCTTTAAAAGATTAAAGTACTTAGAACGAAAATAAGAATTCAAATGAAATAAGAGAGCGACAAAAAATATTTTTACATAAAACAAATAAATAAAGAAAACAAATACTGAATACCAACGGTCCTTAAATTTAATACAATTATTGCTTTTAACCATTCTGACTTATCTGGCCAACAATAACATTGAGCGTAACTGTTATTTTGTATAATTTGCGTCTATTTTAACAGTATTTTGAAAAAACATTGATTTTGATAAATTCAACAAAAGAAGATGAAAGAAATGAGCAGGACTATGTGATGAAAATTTTAAAAAATGTGTTCCAATTAAAGATAAGAAGTTTTTTAGAAAAAATAAAATGCCTTTATTTCATTGAAAGAGTGCGCAGACATAAACAAATTAAATTTGGAATTGAGGATAAGATATGATTACACTGTGATACACCAAAAAATTATTCAAGGATTCTAGTGCATAAACTCTGGTTTGTTGGAGTCCGCACATAACAAAAATATCTTTAGTTTTTAGGTCGCTTCGTAAAGTGACTTTGTAACGGGATTTATTTCATTTTTGAATTGAAAGAGTCATATCTTCGTTGTTTCCCAACGGAATTCTCTAAATTAATTACTGTTTCAGAGAAGTAAATATAGTGGTTAAGACGTAAAAAACAAATTATTTCCCAAATGGTTTGCTTAAGGAAATACTGCATAAATTCTACTGGAGTTTGTTTCTGAAAAGAACATACTAGAGTTATTGGCAAGATATTTTGGAGTGTCGTGTTGTCGTGTTGATCTAATATGCATTTTATTGACGAGTACTAAGCTTCACAATTTTTTTTTAGCTCTTTTTCAATTATCGGTATTGTTTTAATTTCAGATATTTATCTTTCTATTACATTACGTGAGCCACTGAGTGCAAGGACGGGTGGTGATGCGAAGTGTGGCGGTTTCAAAACAGCTAGTTGTCTGCCAGGATAAAGGTCGTTGATGTTTTCTTTGTCTTGTTTAATTAATATCAACCACAATAACAATATAGAACGAGCCTAATAAACGTAATACAAAATAACTAATTAATTTTTTAATGTAATAAGAGATAAATGTTGTTTTACACATTAAATTATTATTATATTTTTTATAGAATATTCATCGAAAAGTTTTCCTGGATCTAAACATATTTATTTTAGTTTCATTTATTTAAGAAATTTCCTGAATCATTTCAAGAGATTAAAATAAAATAATAATAGAAGTAAGAAATAAAATCACAATCGATATCTGTGTATCTTGCAGACGGTCATCTCTTTAATGGCATTTGATGCTTTTATTATACGAGTCAAATCGTTTTTAAATTGCAACTACAACTTGTTATTTCTATTTATTCGATAGTTTTATGGGGACCAGTACGATGCTTTTAGCATTTGTATGCTGTTTTTTAACTTTAGTTTTGGATGATATAAAGAAATATTTATATGCCGGGACAATTTTACGCTTTAGTTTGATTTTCCCCTTTTTTGTTTTTGTTATTGTGTTGATGACGTTGATTCGAAATGCTGGTCATGTTCACATCGTAAAAAGTTGTTCGATTTTGTTTTTTACAAGCGAATACAATAGAAAAACCTTTGGCTTGTATGTTTGTGTAGTCATATAGAAATAATGAAATGTGTGTGCTTCTTGTGTTTGGGCACAAGTGAGTGGATCTGAATTGCAGATACATTGGGACATATTACACATGTGTTTCCCTTAACTTATGTGAATATCTATCGATTGCCAAAGAAATAATTATATATAAGAATCTCTCTCAAGACAAGACTGCTATGTAATACGGATTTTTCAGTTTAAGCTGCCTTTAGCAGATTGGTAATTTCATTGATTTGACATTTTTTAGCAAAAAGAAAAAAATCTATTATCCAAGTCTGATATAGCAGCTCTCATGAAAATAGCAAATTTGTTTCGGTTAAAATCAATTAATCTTTTGCACAATACTCACAGTTTATCGCCAGTCTTAAGATTAAACTTGGGCAAAAATTGCACTAGAATTCTGACAAATAAATTAGAGCTCGATGAACGTGCAGTGTTCAAAGTTTAACAAAAACAGAGGCTGTCGAAGCAGCAAAGGAAAATACAATAAAAATGTCTAAAATACATTTCCATTTCAAATTGCTATGAGATAGAATATTCTTCAGTTTGAAGCAGATATTAATCACAAACCATAACTCTGTAAAATTAAACTTGGGGCAAATTAAATTAAAAGAAATGAGGAATAACAAAAATGGATACGATTAAAACAAAAAAAGGTTAATCCTAATAACTTTATTTTTTTTTTTTTCCAAACTTACACCTCATCGAAAAATTGAGAAAATCCACCACAATTTCTTATTAACCCACGGTAGTTGACCTGGGTTGATGAAAACGAAAAAGGATTAATTGATTGCCATAAAACAGCTAAAATGATCTTGAATACATATAGTCATACTTCAGACAAGTTTAAGTATACATTATTGTGGCTTGCTTAATACGTTTCATTGTCTTTTTATCTATTTTTTCTTAGCATGTGCAACATCTTATATTAAGTGTTTACAGGAATAAATAAAATTAATAAACGGGCTGAGCATAATTGAAAATTCCATGACGAAATAATCGTTTGACAACAAAAGTGGTACGTGATTGCTTCGTCATTTCGCAAACGACACTTATTCTGAGCCTTTCCAACATACATACATATGTATGTATATAACCAGACACAACTTCCCGTACAAGTGCAAAAGAGTGCAGGCACCCGAACAAAATTTTTGCAGATCATTCATATCATATATGACGCCTCTATGGGTACCATGGGGCAAATTAATGTGATATGGGAAAGTTTTCTCTATAGAGCGCTCTGGGGCTAATCAGCGCCTTAGAGGAGTCAAATATGTTCAACTTTCATGCAGAAATACAAACAAAACTATTGAAATAGGACTCCTTGAAAATGATTTCGTTGCTTTGTCGTAGTGTTTTCTTCATGCCCAAAATATCGAAAAATGTATGGCAAAATACCGAAACCTGTTTGTCCATACAAGTCGAATTTGTTTAATATATGTATGTACATACATATATACGTATACATGCATATTTTCCGATATGAAAGTTTTTCCAGGCGTACTTTTCAGTTTGTATTAAAAATCAACAAACATGCCATACAAGCCCTGTGATACAAAAAATAATAATAATAAAAGCGTAATTATTTTGCAAAAGCATCTAAATATTTCAAATGCTGCAAATGTGTGAGCTTAAATATATTTTTTAAATGGGAACGTTTATACAAGCAGTATATGTATGTATGTATGTGCATTGTTGTAGGATTCGTAATTCGTATGTATGTGTAAACAGTAGATGTAAGTACATTTTCAAAAATTTCTGTACCCGAATTGTTTAAATGTATGCGCTCTCGAATTTTGTGTTTAGGAATTGCTTATCAACATCATGTGCTTGGTTTTGTTATTTCTTTTTCAAAACATTTCTTGTTGCAGCAATTTTAAAAGACAGATTTTTTCAGCAATTTATTTACTGTACTGGTAACAGCAGTTGTAGTTGTGGTAGCGGCCATATTACGAAAATAAAATGTGGTCCCTTCGGCTATTTGAAATCGTGTCCTGCATTAAAAAATTCCCTTTTATTTTTATTTAGTCGTTCATTCATTCATTCAATCCAGTTGCTTTTATTCTATACAATTTATTTATGATGTACCGTGGCTTAATGGTTGGGGACTGTTTTCAATGCGTTTTTTATACTTGTTTATTTAATAACATTTGAAAAAGGACAAAAACAAAAATTGTGTTATTAAGAATTTATAAAATATTGAATTAAGAATTAATATTTTTTGAGGCAGATTGAAATTATTATTTTTTTCCCAACTGCTGTTATACGTTAAAACAAAGTGCCCAAAAGCCCTTTTTATGCCTCGTTAGAATGTGATTGGTTGAAACAGTTGTACGACATAAAGCAGAACTAAATTAGAACAACAAACACCGTAAATAATGCTGTCGATGATGGAATCGCAAAAACAATTCGGCTCGAAACTATGGAGTAAAATTGTACTTATCAATTACAATTTTATATGGCTTGCAGCAGTGAAATATTTTATGTTTTTTTTTAATTTGCGCAAAATATTTTGTTATCGACAACATCATTCAAAACTCAATCCGATTTTCATATCTGTCAAAAGCCAAGATATCTCTGCTGCAGAGAAAGTAGTAAATGGACGAATGCAACCAAGACAAGTAAATAGGAAGTGGGAACAATTCGTATGAGAATTTGAAGCCGACTGATTTCAAGGCATTATATTGTGTTACAGATCTATACACTGCAACATGTATACTAAGTTACAAGTGTCCAGAGACATTCTCAGGAAAGAATACTGAAGTATAATATAGAAGTATTGCAAACTTTTTAAATTAACATATATTAAATTTTTGTGTCTACTCAAATTTTTACTATTTTTTTTTCGTCTGAAGTGAACAAGTTGATCTTTCAAATTTCGATAACACATAATGACACAAAATAAAAACTTGCAATCGACAAAAGGAATTAAATTTATCGTTCAGTTGGGAAGCTTGTAATTTCATCCCCAGCCTGTCTCCAGAGTGATTTCGAATGATGACCGCTTTGAAAAGAACAAACATCGGTTTTCCGACTTCATGCTGATTGCAATTTATTTTTATACTACAGACTTACATTACATCATTTTAATATTAATTTTTTCGCAGCTCAAACACAGATGAGAACATAAAATTAATCTACCCTCGTTGTTATTTCAAAGCCAAGTAGACTTAGTTGCAGCAATTATTCCGACGAAATCTGGAAAATTTTCTACTGTCGCCTGGAGTCATAAAAAGTTTTTCCGTTGATTGAAAAACTTCAAATGTCTGTGTGGGGTGTGTGTATATATATGAGTGGGAGAGTGAGTGCGTAAAATATATGTATTAGCACCACGGGTGTGTGGCTGCTTAGGAGTGATGTTAAGAATGGTTTAACTCATACTCAAACATTTACTTTTGTTCTGGGGCAGGATGTTTGAAATATGTATGACATTTGGAAGAAATTATTTACCAATTCATAAGCCGCTGCCACAAAGAGAATCTACGTGAAGTATATGCGGGCATAAAAGATTTTACGATTTCATACGAATCCCGAAAAAACTTTATACCTTTGTCGTCGTTTAGTTGTCGTTGTTAAAATTTTTTATCTTGTGCACAGTTCGTATGCTTCTTTACACAATTGCAGATGCAACGGTGTAAGCTTTTACGTTCTGCTCATGTAACTTTTAGTTCTAACTTTAGTCATACAACATTGTTTTTTTAGTTTGCTTTTAGTTTAATCAACACTTTGGTTTTGATTTTCCTTTGCAATAACTGCAATGATTGGCAAATTAATGCATGGCAGCAATACATACATGAACATACATATATTCGCAAATTTTATATTATAAAATCAGTGATACAAGTACATATTTAAAATCCTTCTATATACAATGTATTTTTTGTACCAAACCAACAATATTTTGATTCTCTTCATTAGTATTAGAACAAAAATACAAGAAGCCGCGCTTCTACCTCTGGGTCATCACTAGCTAATTTATTTCATCCTTTGGTGGCAAAAGTATGTTCGACATTGCTTATTTTGCTGGGAATCAGTCGCAAAGAACCGAAACACCTTGTCACTAAGAGACTTGCACACACGTTTCTATTATTTAAGAATGCTATATATTGCGCATAAAAAATCTCAGAAGTCTGCCTCGTGAAGAAAATTATGAAGAACTGAACTCTCTGTTCATATGGGCTGAACTTGTAAAGAGCCGTTGGAAGGCCTAATTGGCCAATTTTGAGACTGGCAAAAACTGTATGCCCCAGGTGGTGTACAGTGAACTGGAATATATCAAGAATTCAATATGTATATGCAAAAGTTCTATACTTTTTAATTGAAATCTGTAGAGTTGTTTGGTGGCGTTGTGAATAAAATTTTAGTTACTGTTCTCGGTGTGTACCGTAATTGAGGCCGTGAATAAACCAGTCAGTTTTTTTTTCAATTTATAAAAATAAAAATTGCCTTTCGAGGCAAGTACTGAAATTAAAAGGAGTTGAGGTCTTACAAATATGTCCCACATATTTTCATTATAATTTTTTGTTTTAAGAAAAAAAGCCTTCAACATTTTATTCCCCTTTTGTTTATTTAACGTTTTTCATAATCGACTTACCTTGACATAAAAGTCTGCTCTTATGTTATAACGTAGAGATTTTCTCTTTTGTTTTATTGTTTTTATTGTTGTTTTAATTGTTGTTTGTAATAATCCTTCAAAGAGGAGATGAGTTCGAATTTAATGCTCAGCAACTTTTCCTTTTACTTCATATTGTTGCATGGATGGGAGTGCGTGAAAATTCTGGCTCGAAATGGTTTTTAAACAAAATTTGATGTGCATGTGTGCTGGTTTTAAAAATATCTCTATCGTCTTTTTATTTCAATTGGTTTTTGAATATGCAAATGTAAAATAAGTAAGCACGTTTTTTGTAGGTGATGATGCTGTTTTAAAACTATTAGCTCCTTTTTGTTGCCGTTTATCTTAATGATCATAAATTAATTCCTGCGTTTTTATAACAAGTTTAAATTGAAATTAATGTTGCTATAATTTTTGTTGTTTTTTAGTTGTCGCTAATGCTATAATTTTAATATTTGTTCAAGTTTGCGTTTTGCAAACAAACTAAATAATTATGTTTCTCCCTCTCTCACCCTCATCTTTAGTTGATAATTTTTTGTAGTTAATTCCGAAAAACTGGTTGACTGTGCCAGTGGCTATGGAGCACTATGAAGCGGTTGGGAGATATGGCTGCTTTAATTAAATTTTCTATTATGTATGACATTTATTTTCCGTTAATTGAAATCTAGTTTCATGTTTTGTTTTTTGCTTTTTTCCAGTTGTTGCTTCAGCGAGTGTTTTTGTTAAAATAATTTTGTTGTTGCTTCAGTATTAAACCATTAGTTCGTATGCATTTGTGCGTATTTGACGTCCATTTTATTTGTTGCAGAGCTACTGCTGTTGCTGCAAAAGTGATGACAGTCATTTATTTGTAGTGTTTGTAATAAATATACCAAAACTTTTTAATCTAAAATGACAGCATAAGAAAAACGAGATAGTAAGTCATTTAGTTACTCAAAAACAGTACCGATAATAATGTTCAACATCAGTAAGTAAGTGTACAAATTAATAATAATTTTAATTGTTTTCTAATCGTATATTAATTTACTTTTACTATTGTTTAGTTAGTGCAGGTTGATTTCTATTTAGAATATTGCATACATATGCACATATAAAACTATTTTTTATTTTTTAATTGGTTTGTAAGTAAAAGTGTAAGTGGTGGTGTTGTTAACCCAATGGCAAAAAAAAAGTGAAAAATTACAACCAAGTATGACTTGTGAATATGTGTTTTGACCGCTCAGCATTTCATGAGTAAAGTTGAAGGAGGCTAAAGGAATATATATTACTGCAGACAACAATATCTGAAGTGTTCATAGTTAGTAATCTGTACCATTTACTATTAAGTTTGAGTTGATTAGCTTTTCAACTTAACGTTAGTTTATAGTTTGCGATTTTATATAATATTGATAAAGAAAAACTCAAGACATGTTTTATGTGTTGTTCCGTTTGAACTTATCAATTTAATATACCCGTATTTTTAAACTGCACATTTAATAAATGTGCATTTTAATGCGTTTAATAATTAAAGAAAACACAAGTATTGTAGTCTGCCTCTGGCTTTGTCAACTGCGGGGCTGGTCTACAACAACATAAAAATGTGTGATTGCGTGATCTGTTTAAAATTATAAGTCCGCATTTCGCCTCAAACCATAATCAAACCAGTTTAAACATTAAATAATTAACTCTTGCAGAAAACATATCCTTGCCCGGGGATTAATATGTTTGGCATTTATTTTAAAATTTATTAATTAAATGCTTACGCTCTTTAGTTAATAACATCAACATTTTTCACGCAATTTTATTGTTACTCGGTACGTCGGTTTTTCGCTTATATGTGCATCACATGGTTCTTGTAGAGAAAAAAAAAATCGACTTTAAAAGGAAATTTATGAAAAAATAATAAATTAAATGTGCAGCATAGATATTTTTTAATTATGAAATTAAATGTTAATTCGTAGGGTTTGTAAATAAATAATATTTATTGAAAATGGGTTTTAAGTTAATTTTGAATTAGTTTGCTGTAAACAATTTCGATTCTTTCAATACTTAATACCGAATCCATTCAGAAATAGTTTTTCCACCGAAATTATCAATACTAGTTCTTCTTTTGCTCAAACATTCAATAGGTGTCCTAAAGAACTTATTAATGGCCATTTTCACAATGTCTTATTGAGACCTAACATTTACTTCAACGTCTCACTTTAATTTTTGGACGTACATTATGAAAAAAAAAACCGCAAATCTGTCATTCAAATCGTTTTAGAAAAAATTGTACAATTTTCATTTGCTTGACCACATGTTATGGTGATTTTTTTGGCACTGCACTCTTTATGCTCGGGTCATCCAGTCCGTGCTGCAGAACGAAATTTATGTCTCAAAATCCATCTGGATACACTCTGCAAATACATTTCCTTACAAAAGTTGCATTTTGGCAAGAAAGCAAAGGCGGTAGAGCTATTGACATCAAGAAAAAGGCGAGAATGCGTAGCCATGACCCAAGTTTACCATGGTGAGGGTTGGGAGTGCCATCAGGAAAGCCAAGATACATATGTCCCCCTCCCCCTGTGAAGCAGAGTCCAAGTGGAGGTTGAATCAATAAAGCTTTACCTGATCTCCGGTTCTTCCAGTTTTCGTTAAATAATTCAGTCAAGTCGTGTTTAGTATTAGTTTCTTTTTCTCCTCCTAACAATAATATGCAAAACTAAAATACACAGTGGAAGCAATGGTTGCTCTATGGTTGCATCGAGCGATATTTTTGTTGTTCTGCAAAGTCTGCAAGTGCTTCACATTACTTCTTAATACATCTAAGAATTTTTGGTCAAATAAATTTCTCTTTGTTTCAACCGTTTGAGTTTAGACTGAATTTTAAGGCTTCATTTGTAAAACTATGCAATGTACAACAATCTCTTGTTTGATATGAATTTATTTAATAACATCTCAATAATCACACATTTAAATGGGTAAAGGATTTTTTAACAATTGCTGTTTTTTAATTAACAGTTGTATTGATATCATTGGGCATACAAGTTTCACTGGCGTCTGTATCAAATAGATTTTCATCACACGTCAAAGAAGTATTTAAAAATTCAACAATATTATAAGTGGCTAACAAAATCTTTACTGACACGAAAACTTTTTTTCAGTAATTGTATCTAGCTTATCGCTTGATTCGAGTGATATTCCAACCAACTGGTTTGCTGCCATGATAGTAGTAGCAGTTGTTGTTCCTTTTCACTTTAACATTTCAACGTGGCTCAGCGTTGAAATACGGGAACAACTCAGCACATGAACCTGCCGCAGGAGAGAAGGGACAAAAGTATATGGTTTCTATTTCTTGTTTTTCTTTCTAATTGATTTTTTTTTTTATTTTCGAACTAAAACAATAAGTTTTAGCTTTTCCGGTGTGAAAATCTACAAATGTTTTTTATTGCCGCTCCCGTTCCTTGACAGAACAGAATTAATTATGCGTTTATTTTATTTGTTTTACACTGATAGTGTCAGTTACTAAATATTATTTGTATTTCCTGCGTTCTCCAAACTTTTGATAGAAATATCAAGAAACATAAGAAAAGTTTTATTTGTTTTTTCTTATTCAAGTCATTTTCATAAAAAAATTCATGGACAAATTCTTGGGAAAGAAATTTAAAAGTTCCTCTGTTATTTAGTGAATACAAATATTTGGTAGTACATTTAATTTGGTTTGTTCTCAGGGCTCATGTTGTGTAATTATCTTTGATAACACCCTTTTGGTAATAATTTTAGAGTTTTGTGTTGTTGTTACATGAAATAAGTAAAATTGACTGTTAAATGGTAATATTTTCTTTAATTATATGTTCCAAAATAGTTTTAATTATTTCTTCCTTTCTGAAATAACCATTTGTCATTCTTTGTTTGATTTACTAGTGCCTTTAAATATTTTAAGAATGTAAAATGGATTTTTTTCAGCTTAAACGAATATTTTTAGGTATGTACAGCTCATGTCGTAAATAATTGTAGTTGAATTGCGTATAAACTTGCATGAAAGTAACACCGTCAAAGAAAAATAGCTTAATCTATTAAAATAATTTTCGAAGCACAAAACAATAAGCAAGATGAATAAAATTCTTAAGCTCATCAATTGTATCACTAGAAATGTTTCACGTACAACTTCTAACTTGATGAATGCAGACAAATTTGCTGAGAATTTTTAAAAAGTGACCCAGGTCTTAGTTGCAACTAAGATTAGTTGGTTGATAAACAGTGCGATTCGTGTATAAAAGTGCGTAAAAGCATTTCTCATTTTTACACATAGGAACGAAATATTTAACAGAAAATGTGTTTGCCGAAAAACAGTAATCGTTCAGTTTTTTAAAAGAGATGTATGTATAATATTTATAATAGCTAAGCCTTTTTATTGTAATTAAGTTATAAAATTTAAATTTAAAATCACGGAAGGTGGTAAAACTTTCGGATGGACTTGAATCTTCTAATACGATATTCTCGTTGTACCCAGCAATATCCACTAAAAAACCGCATCATTTCTCCACTAAGATTGCTCCATTTTTTATGGTATCACATTTCATATTAAAAATAAAAAATCATTGTGCCTTAAAAACACTCCATATTTCAAAAAATTTTGAATCTAACTTAATAATCTTGTTATTTATGAAGAATACATTGCAGAAATTGACTGCACAATGGATATGTGTCGCCAAAAGCATTATTATATATTCGAAATGATCTGGGCATTCAGGTGCGAGCTAATGTTGAAGCCATTAAGCAATTTACAGATAATAATAACTGACACGACATAAGACTCGAATGACAGCAACATGTTACCGAATTCGAACACATACTGGTGGCTAAATCAATGGGGTATCTAATTTGTTGTTTGTTTTACACTACTTAACAGTTTTTAACGTTATATTATCAAAGTGTTTTTTTTTGTTTTTCAATTCTTTTCCTTGCATAAGAGTTTAGTATACAAACGCAAATACACATGTTGTGAAACGCATAATTTGATTTCTCAATATTCCTCAAAAAAACAAGTAAGATTTTTAAAATACAAATGTTCTAGAGTGCTCGAATACAGCACAATGTACAATGTATTATGTAATCTACTGATTCTCTACTTGTAGTGTTAATTATTAAAAAAAGTTTTTTTTATATATAAACGCTACAAAAAAAGTGACATAAATGTCTAATTTAAAAAACAAAGAATAAATTAAATTATATTTCATACCATTTGCGAAATTGGAGATCCCATTTCAACTCATTTCCTGAAATTGCAACTTAAAGCACTTGATTTTGTTTCTCTTCATTCAATTCTGCTGTTGACAGTGAATATCTTACATTTTTGCTTTACAATATAGACTTTTTATTTCCCTACGTATTGCAATCAATTTCTATTTCTACTTACTGAATAGTAGTTTCCTTTTGGGTTCATTTTCTATTCTGTTTTTTTCTTTCTTTTAAATTGTATTGATAAATGTAACAAATTCATTGCCTTGTGTGTGTTTGCTGGCCGGCAATACTAAAATTGCAGTACTAGCATTGTTGCAGTCTCTTTTTATTTTAAATGTAAAAAATAAAACACCGAAAGTTTTGGAGCAATAAACTATTTCCAACTGTAAGGCGAAAAAATTATTTTTCATGTTAAAGAATCCAGCTTCCACGAGCGAGTGTTTTTTTTTAATATTAAATCACCCTGATTTAATTAATTTGTATATCTTCAGATCGTTTGTTTTTTTTTTTTTTTATCAAAAAACTGAGGAAATAGTTACTTATTTCCGATATTTCGGAAACAATTTGTTGGCATCTTCAGAAAAATATTAACAAGATTTAATATAAAAAAAGATATAAATTGAAATAAATTTATATAAATATATGCTGAACATGAAAATGTGCGTTGGTGTCTGTGATGAAGTTACAGATTTGTTAAATCTAATATTTTTACCTTCGGTTGTAAAGTTTTGGAAGACTCTCTTTTGATTTTCTAAATATATCAGTTTGCTTCCCAACTTTTCGGCCACAGCTGAAATTCTATATGTATATGCACATATATTTGTGTGTTTATTGTAGTGTATTGCACTGTACTGCTAGTTTAAACTCAGTTGATGTCCTTGCTCCTGTCCTGAACAAGAGTTTTATTTTTCTTTTGAGAAGCGGTAGGGTTTGATATCTGTTTGAAAGCAGAACAACTCTTTGGAGACATTAAGTTATAACAAGTTTCAACATTGCTTGACATTTGTAATTTTCAACTAACTACGTGCACAAGCTGACGTTGTTTTTGCCTTTTCGGTTTACTTAATTTTTGTTTCTTTCTGTGTTTTTTGCAATTATTTGCAGTTTAGGTCTTTTGGGAAGCGAAGGTATATACAGACATGTTAAAAAAATCAAAGTCTTTGGTAAAGTAAGTATACACCGAGGAGCTTGCGGCATTAATTAGATTTAAAACTATTGATACAGCGAAGTATAATATGTTTTTTTTTTGTTCGCTATGACTTCTTACCCAATTTACGAATTTACGAATTTTATTTAAATTTATAGCCAATCTTTTGTTTGTGGTTTTAAAAAATACTTGCTGGCTGTTGTCTTTAACGTTCCTCTATGTACTTTGAAATCTATACTTTTTAAAGTTAAACAAAACCAAAAATGAGAATATATAAAAGTGCTAAAGTCTAACTACTTGTTAAGCAGTAAAGGCAACAAACACAAGTTTACTTTATTTTTAACTTTTCTTAACAAGTTTTCAAAAAAATTTTTAAACACTTCTTTTTATCTGTTTTTTGCCGTGACGACAACTTTGTTGACATTTGATCTACTGTAGCGTAAAAGCTTCATAAAAATGAACGAAAATGAAAAATGTACACACAATTCTCTAGAAAATATGCATGCAACAATGCATTTGTGTACTTCTTCCGCCACGTCTGCAGCAGCGACTTTACTTCAGCTGGATATTTATTCTGCCACAGTTGCTGCAACTTGAAAGTAGTTTTAGTCTCAGTAGTAATTTTTATAATAATATATGCAACATCATACTTTTTCCAAAGCCAAAAAAAGAAGAATATGTTTTACTTTATTTCTTTTTACAGGAATTATTTATTTTCTTTCTATTGAAGTCAGACTTAACTCTTCTTTGGCTTTTATCTTATATTTTTTAACAAGTTACATTATGGTTGTTACATATGGTAGCGCACATGCAAATATATTGAAACTTCACATGCAAACGGACGCAGCTTCACAACCATTTTGAGTTTTTGAAAACTAAAGCTTACTTTATTAATTTACGTGTGCTGTGAAATCTTAGGGCTACAATGATTTCCATACTATAGAAATTTCATAACTGCTGGTTTTGAGACATTTTTTTACTCTTTTAGTTAAAGAGAAACATATTTGGTTACACCCAGTTGCCTTTAAAGTGACGATATGAATGCCTGTCTGCCTTCTGGTGTGTGTGTGTGTGTGTAGCGACAAATACTATTATGGAACAAATCACTCTTAAAATGTGAACATTCAAGCATTTTTAAGAAAAAAAAAACATATTTTTCAAATCGTGTTTTTCGTTATTCTGTTGTACATTGTATTTGCATCACTTTAAAGTGGTTGTTTTTGGGAAGACTCCCACTTCAATTCTCTTGGTAATAATCTTCAATCAAAGTATTGTCTGTAGTTCATCATAGAAATGTAAGAACTGCTCTAATGGAAGCTGATCTCAAGCAGTGAAAAGTAGGGGGATAAAACTAAAATTTGTCAGATTAAGAATAAGATTTTTAAGTAAACAAACATAAATAGAATGATAAATCTAATGTGCACCAATCATTTCTTCTGAATCACACTAGGATGGTAGCAACATTCTAATTTTTGCCCCTTATTTAAATAAATTGAGCATACACTCACCGGGAGTTGCCACCAAATCTTGGAAATAACAATGTCAACGTAATCAGGTTATATATCAAACTATTGGTGTACTGTGCACTTAAGCAATTGCTTTTGCTCTCTAAATATTGCATTGTCAATCACGTACTTTTTTACTGAGGTCTTATTAAGCCTGCTGCAATGTATTGCTTTTGCAATGGACCCACAGAGAGCTTCCTATAAGTGGCATGAGTGATAAATTTTTGAAAAACTTTATGGGCAAAGGTATAAAACAAAAATCAGTTACCCTATGGCTGTACTTACATAACATAACGTAACATAGTTCGAATACTGTCGTATCAATAAATTTAAAAAATATTAGTCAAACAGATAGAAATATCTTCGTGTCAGAGCATGTAAAATGGTGGAAATTTATATTTTAATGTTGTTGTTCTCTGCACAAATATTGATAAAAATTAATATATATTGTTTTATGTTCTTCAGCGCTTTGAAAGTTACTAAAAGTAAGTTCTGCTTATTATTGGAAAGAGATCAGATGCCTTAAATAACTAAGTGGTATGTTAAAATTTTCCTAAGAATAACTTTTGAACGACTGACTTATAACTACTTACGCAAACAACTTAACGTACTTTAAAGTAACAGAAAAAAAAACACAATGTGAAAACTTCCTTTCAAACAAAATAACTTCCAAAACTTTTGCCTTTTTGGTTTTATTCTGTTTTTATTTCGCAACGATTTTCTGGATTTTCTATGCTTTTTTAGTTTAGCATATAAATTTAAATCTTTTCGTTTCAAAAGTTTTCGTTGCTCCATCTAAAATCTCAATTTGAGTACAGAAAGAACAAAACATGCAGACTCATATGCATATGTCTGTATGTTCTCATATAGCTATTTCCTTCTTCCATTGCCACTGCCACAAGTGTTAATCAATGGGAGAGAAAAAATCTGTATTAAAATAAATAACGAAAATAGTAACTTTTATCATTTGTTACAGAAACTTTGATCCAGAGACAGAATAGAAATAAATTTCAAATAAAATAAACACTGTAGATGGTGCATTTTAATCTGTACATTCATTCATATGTACATCTACAAAACGAACGAATATGAAGTTAGAAAATAATTGCCATCGACTACCATGGAATCATGCTTGAGCACATATGGACATAAATATTTCCCATGCGTGCCATGTTCATATTCAGCTGTTTGAACTTTCAAATAGAAAACTGTAAAATCCTAGCAATAGCTATAAAATCAGATCTGCTTAATGAGTACTAAGCACAGAGATGGCAGGTAGCGAGAAACAAACATTATTCCATGCACATATGTATGTATATACAAATATACACGCACGTACCTTATTAATTTCCAAGTAGAAGTACCAGTGTTACACTTTTTAAATTTTTTTTACCGTTTTCTTATTTTTTCCACCAAGTTTTATTTCCTTTAATAATTTGTTTAATCTTAATACTTTGATTTGTTTATTTAGCTAATACATTTATTTTTAGGTTTAATCCCTGCAATAAATAAACGAGCTTGTCAGCTTAAATTCAACATAATTTTCTGAAATTATAGATGTTAAAATTGAAGTAATATTATTAATCAAAAGCATCATTTTTCAAAAAGAATTAGAGAGCTGGCTATATTAGCCAGCTTTAGAACTTATTTAATTATTAAAAACCAGTTAAACATAATAAGAAAATAGTGCGACTACAATTAATAATTATTTTTGGTTATTTCTGATTATTTGACATGCATAACACGGTTCTTAAGTAATCCTTATTAATAATCCATTTTACTACTCACTACTAACTAGATTCTTTTCATCTTAAAGACAAAATAGTTGAAATGATTACTTTAGATTTTTAAAATAAATAATTAGCTAGAATTATGAAAACACTAGAAGCTGTTGGTATTACTTTGGATATTTACTTTAAAGAAAATATGTATATGGTTGTATGTGTACCAAAGTATCACAAATAGTTCTTGAAAGTAGTTGCACTGCGTTTTGATTGCTTCAGATTATTTTGTACTCTTTTTCAATAACCAACCATAGTCACGATTGTGTTCAAATGTTTGTATAGTTAGTCAAGTACTAATCAGAAGTAGGATAATCTTATCACTACGATTCTTTATGAAAATAAATACATATACACATTGTATTAATAATCAGAATCTAAATTCAGCAGCTATGATGCACAGACATGCTTACCTAAATTTTCTTTAAACTAAATTTTTTTTGATTTTTTTCAATGACGTGATTAATAGAATTTTGGCCACATAATTATTCCAAGTTTACTCTGCGGAGATCGATGGAATCCAAGCTTTACAGAGAAGTATTTCTTGTATTAAAATAATATTAATTTTGCGATTTTTTTTTACCATTTCCAGACGAAAAATAAGAATTCATCTGCGTGTGTTAAATGTAAGAAAGTACCTACGTTTTGTGGCATAAGTAGCTAACTTTGTGCCACTTAACTACTTGGTACCAGTCTGCCTTTGGTTTATCATCGCACAGTTTTTTTTTTTTTTTTTAATTTAAATATGTCAATGTCAACAACTAGTTTTTGGCCACAGTTTGGCTTACCACACTGTGGTGGAATTTTTTGCTTACTGTCATTTTAATGGACGGTATCCACAAGAAAAGCGGACATACTGAAGACAAATTTAATTTCAAGCTGATTAGTCGTTATTTAACCGATATAAACTGTGAGAATTAGCATTTAAAATTCACTCGAATAATTTCTATTTTATGTAGATAAGAACTAGTTGCTATTGTTCTAACTGCTTAACTTTCGTCAGCTTCAAACTTATATTTCAAAACTAAAAGTAGAGAGCGAATCTATAAAGTTAAGAAAGTTATCTAGACTTGTAAGCTTTCAACTCTGTACTTTCTTCCAGCAAACTAAATACATTCTCAATAGTTTTGCGTTGCTCAATTTCATGATAGTGCTTCAAATATCTGCTTTTTTTTATTTTTCCTGCTATTGATGTTATACTTTTTTCATTTTTAAAAATCACTTGCCTTAAAATTGGCACATGTTTCAATATGCGAAAGTCAGAAATACTCAACTTCGAATTTTATTTTTTAAATAAAATTCTCAAACTGCCCCAACTTTCAATTTGCGAATCGCTCTCATGTACTGTTGTGAAAAATTATGAAATGAAAGTGTGTATAATGAATATAAAAACTTTGTGAAACTCATCTAAAAATAAAAAGAGTATTCAAACTAAAACTAAACTACAAAAATTTGAATATTAAAACTTGAAAATTTATAGCATTTAGATGCAAGCAACAATGAAGCTGGATAAAATCCTACACAGAATACAAACAGACACAAGCACATGCATACAGAAAGTTCCATAGACGCACGCACATGAAAAAAAAAATGGAGTAACAGAGAAACAAAAACAAGACATTTGGAAAAAACATGAAATAGAAAACTTTAACATATAAAATCTGTGTGAATTAATGCAAAAAGTTTGTAGCACAAAATAACACAACACACTCGCATTCGTAGCTCCAGAAGCAAGAATAAATACAATTTAAAAATAATATACACTTTTATGACATCCGTTGGAAAAACTTGCACTTTTTCGCCTGCTGCATCAACTCATTATCAATGGCACAGGCTCAGACCTGCAGATGTGTGCAACTGGGTTTTTATGCATGCACGTTCATATTTGTAGATGTAAAAGTATGTTTGTAAAGAGTGGTATGTGTTTTTCTGGATAAACAATTCATACTTAAATAATTTTCGTTAAGAAAATTAAATACATATACACATTGTTGTGCCAATAAATCTTGTCTCTTTCTTTATTAAAAATCGAAAACTTTTCTGTTCCTCCGTTCAGTAGTTCTATGTTTTTCTTTTCAATTCTTTTTGAAATTGTTTTATTTCTTATTAATTTATTTATCTACCACGTTTTTTTACTAGCATTGTCTATATTACCAGCCAATTTGTTCTTGTCATTTTTAAAATTAAATATTATGCAAGAAAACGTTTCTCCTTTATTCTTGATGACATTGATAAATGGTTAAAAGAGTATCTCCAAAATAAGGAAGAATCAAGTGCCCCGTCATTTAAAATTTCCAGCATATCGGTCTGTTTCTGGAGTAGAGTTACATATGTACATCAGTGCAAAAACTTTACTGTTCCTTACGTGCAAAAGTTGGTGTTAAAGAAAGTGATATTTTGCATTTCCCAGAAAACTTTTAGGAGCAGCTCAAAATTCTATTGTTTGGAAAAAATGGAAATATGTATATATTTTTTTTAATTTCATGTAAATGAAAAGTAAAACGTCAATGATTTTCCTTGTTAGTTTCGCGGCCCAGTAAACATTAGTCTATGTTAGCAAAATGCTGATCGGAATTTTCTTTCGATTGGAAACATTTTTTATACACAAGGCGTAAGATTGGTTTATTCGTATTGTTCTTATTTATGATATAGAGCAAAACACTCGTTTGTACGAAAGGTCATTCATATACTTAAAGTGAGAGAAAGTAATTTTTATTACATAAATTTGTACTGTTTCCTAACATCTTTATGCATAAAAATTAAAAAATTGGATTTCTTGCTGAACCAAATTAATTAACGAATGATACTTTTTAATTAAAACATGATATTACTTTACTTTAATGCGACATTCAGCTTAAAATTATTTGGGTACTTTAAGTAATTTCATTTCATAACGAGCAGTTTGACAGCTTCTGAGTTTTAAATAAAACGTTTTTAGTTTTCTACAACACATTCACATTTGTAGCCACAGTTGTTGTTGTCTTTTTCAGTCATTCTAAGTCCCGTTGCCTTTACTCTATATGAAAAGTGCTTACGGTTGGCATCAACGTGCGTTTATGTGTAGTTGAGCAGTTTTAAAAACAGCATTCGAGCTATTTTCAGAAAAAATATGTAAATTAGGTAAAATGATGGTGTAGCAAACGTTTTATACTTCCGTCTTTTTATTTCCTTATAAAAGAAGCATATTTTTGTTTACGGCAATAAACCGCGTCGTCACAGTCACCAACTATACTTTTCCTGACTGTATTATGAATATGTTTTACTCTCGTTTTTTCTATTTATTTCTCGCTTTTCAATACATAGCAACGTCTAAGCATGGCAACTACCACCATCAACTATCGCTGTCCTTCCTCCTCATGCTGCACGACTTCCAAAAAATTAAAATTGTTGAACTTTTTTCCCGTTTTACGTACACATTTATTTCTTTCATTTTTCCCTAACAGAGTGTCTAACTGAACAAGTCATTATTTTTAAACTTCTATTAGACTTTTGTTGTTTTCATGGCTCTTATTGTTGCTTTAGCATAAATTTTGCATGATTTGAAAGTGTAATAAAATTTTTTTTCGCTTAAACAAATTTCTATCACATTTTCATAAAACCTTTAACACCCCCAATTTGACATAAACAATTTTAGAGTTTTTAGGTTTTGAAATTTGTTTGTGAAACCTGGGATATGAATTGATGGAAATCCAACTAAGGTTTTTATTTTTAAAGCTGAGTATGTCAGAGTCACTTCTTTATACGCACGAATGTTATTATGAATTTTCAGTAGTTATGATTTCTTTATAATATAAAGGTTTAATAACGAATGCAATACCTGTGAAATATCGATTTAATTTTGGTTACATTATAGCAAGAAGTGCTATGGGAATTTTGATAGAGGAAGAGCTTCTATATTAAACAAAAACCTGAGTAGTCTATGTGATTTTGAAGTTTTCAAAGTTTCAGTAAGCAATGAAATAACTTTAGTAGTGTTCACTGTCGAGGCGTGTTCTGTTATCATCTAAAACTTTAAGACGTGTATAATCATAATGTCCCTAAATGTGCGTTAGTAAAAATATATTAAAAAGGTGCTTCAGCGAGCAATTTCATATATGTCACACTATGCAATATCAGTCCTACAATTATATCACCAGCACAAATGGAATTGATTTATACATTAACCGCAAGAATTGTTTGGAATTGCAGTACGTATACCATAGTATTCAAGAGCTGTATTCGAACCCGGTTGACCGAGCTATGTAAGTTTATAAGATCGACTGGTCTCGAATATTTTACATTTTCGAATGATTCGACCGGCCGGTTTTTGGTGTCAAAAACGTTTAAAATAATTTAATTTACTTTTAATCACATTCCTGTTCTCGAAAAAAATTATTTGTTAATTAAGAAATTTTTCATTATCATTTTGTATTATGATTGTCAGGTTAAGCTCGTTCTATATTATTTTGGTATTAATTAAAGAAGACAAAGAAACCATCAAAGACTTTTAAGTGCAGATGTGTTTTTACATGTGTGTTTTGAAGTATTCGAGTCACATGTTTTTCTTTACGGCTATCAAAATTTTTCAATTTACATAACATGTGACATTGGCCATTCTGATTTGCAACAGCTGATGCTGTTTATTGTTTCATAAAAATGCTTTTGAAACAAAATATTATTACAAAAATTTTATTAATAACAATTTTAATAGTGACTATTAAACATATTTTTTTTTAATAATTATCTACAGTTACAGAAAATATCACAATATATTATTGTGTCAGTTTGCAAAACGGGTTATGGCCGTTTTTGATTTTGTCACTGAAAAACAGGCGATGCAACTGTTTGTTTTTATTTTTTTGCTTTTCTAGTCACCAAAAAGTTATATTTTTTTTACCTTTATTTAGAAAGTATTTTTAAAATTTTTTAATTTTACAAATTATTTCATTTAGCCTGCTAATGATAACATAATAAGCCATCGACGATCGTTTTTACATGGCATAGACAAAATAGAACACGATCTTTTTTAAAAAAAAATACCTTGTCACTTTTCCTCATTGTATTATACAAACAATGTTTTTAGGTATCTGCTTACATGTATAAAGTTTGATAGACACAATGTAAAAAACACGTCGTCTATTGGGCCTTTTAGCTAGGTGGACAACTAGCAGTTTCGGGATATACGCAAAACATGACCTGGAGATACCTTATTTTTGACATGAGAAAAATAAAGTTCCTCATACTAAAAAAAATATTCTTGGAGGTGTCTAAAATAAAATTTTTGGGAGTATTGGCAAACAATATTAGTAAGAAAAAATTATTATGTTCTTGTCGTACATTTAAGTCGTCTTTGTCATGGGGGGAAAGTTTAATCTTCGAAGCACCCAAATACCTTTAATACTAATCAGTCTTTCAGTGGCGAATAGCAATTGCAAAATCGACCCGCTCTAATATGTATGTATACACGTTTGTGTGAATAATTGTATTTTATGATTCTTCCGTTTTCAAAAATTTGGTGTGTTTTTATTCTATATATATTTTTTTAACGGAGCAACAGTTATACGGTGCAGAAACACAATGATGGCACTTTATGGATCACTAAAATTAATTTTTTAGTCTAGCTGATTTTTGTAACAATTAAAATACTGAAAATTTTGTTTCAATTTAACAAAAGAAAACGTTCGAACAAAAATGACAATCAAGAAATCCGATCAAAATAAAAAGTAAGACTTGAAATAATAAATGTTTCTCAATACCACTTCTATAGAATATACGGATCTGGTGAACATTATTACAAATGTGTCGAACATTCTCAGCGAGTTCTGCTAAAATATACATTTTTTGGACAGACTTTTGTTTTAAGTATTTTGTAACATCTTATTAAATTCGAAAGACAATTTGTTTCATTAAGATTGTTTATATAAACACTTTCAAGAAAAACAACAAAAAAAAAAAACAATAGTTTTACTTACATTAAATATAAAGATGTTGTATCTGCTTGACAGTTCCTCGTTAATCGTGTACCCGATCTAGAAATCACTTCCGCCCACTTTTCACATCTTCAACATTCTCCTCACTCGGTCTCATATTTTTACCAAACATTTCAATTGATTTCTCAGAATATTGAAAACTTTACTGTATGTACAAAAACATTTTTCAATAAATATGCTATATTCATCGAAAAAGCATATAGTTGTTGAAAGCAATCGAAATGGAAATAGTTTGATTAAAATAATACTTTTTTATGAAAGTATGTGTCAACAGCAATTTAGTAAAAGCAAATTAGTTTTCTTTGTGTCGAGGGCAGAGCGTATCTATTACGAAAGTTTTTTTTAAGGGTTTCAGGACTTGATATCAGACAAATACTCCAACATTGTAGTTAACAACTATTTGTATAGCCAATAAAAAATGGGTAATTTGTATAGTTATTAGCAATTTATGAGTTATTTCTTGCTTTGCCTAAACCAAACTTTCACAAAGAAAAATGTTCTCTATAAATACTTTTGTAATGGAAATATTGTTTGTTTTGTGGAAATTCGTAGATAGCACTGGCTAAATTCTTTTGCTTAAGTTCTTATTGTTTTCTGTTTATTTTTCGAAGAGAGAAAAGTTGTGGTCTTAATGCATGTGATGTAAATGTAGGTCAATAAGAATAGAAAAGATTTGTTCGAAAAATCATAAAATGAAAAAAAAAGAATGTTTCAAATGCATAACAAAAAAATATGCATTTGGATAGAGGCAGTGAAGAACAATCAGCGGTGCAGCAAATGAATTCACAAAATTATTAAATTTCCATGGAATAGCAGCCTAGATATTAAACGTACAAATACATACGAGCTTTAGTACGTATACCAAAGTAACGAATGAACGAAACCCTTTGGACTCCGAAGCTGAAAAGATTTTCGGCATTCGTGGAAGTTCTTAGTAGCTACAGCAAGACGACAAAAATACACCGTATTTTGAATGACAAGCGTGATTGCAGAATCAATCAATGAACTCAAACTTTAGCAAGAAAATAAGTTAATTTTTCAAACACGAAAAAGCCGCTTGATTTTTACATGCATAAATCGGTTAATCCAAACTAGATAAAAGATGATACAAATAATATCTTTTTTTTACGAAGAGATGGATGAGACTCAATTTTAATGTTCGTTTTCTACAGCATAGTTTTCTGGGGATGATGTTCGAGCCGGTAATTCTATTATCATTTAATTAAAAGCAATTTAGTTTTATTGGGAACTGGATTTTTTTTTTATTGTGTTTTCTGGTAACATATGTATGTGCTGTAAATTTTTCTCTACTCACAAAACATGCCGAATGCTTTTTTATTTTTATTTTTTATACACAAATAAACTAGTTTGTGGAACTTTTATAAAATTTTCAATTTAAACGAGTTGACATTAAAATAGGCAAAATAGTAAAAAGGAAAAAAAAGCACAAAACAATGTAAGGGGTTCGCTACACCGAAGGATTTAACAATACAATAGCACGAGAGTTTTCTGCTCGCGGGAGTAAGTCGTTCAAAAATTTACTCATGGTTCTAAAAACTCAAACACTCGCACGCTCACGAAGTTTTTTTTTTTTTTTTTGTTAAGAAAATCTAAATAAATACACAAAATATATAAAATATGCAATTGTTTAAAGAAGTATATTTAAATTTTATATATTGAACAGTTTTTAAACATTTGTATTAAACAATTAATTTTACGTACTCTCAATAATTTTTCCGTTTTGTTAAATATTTACAAATTTTTTTCACACAATCACTTTACATGTTAGAATTTAGACAGGGTTTCTCTTTACAATTTTTTTCAAAAGAAAACTATTTTAAAAGTACTCCTTTAAGTAACGACCGTTTATTTCAAAAGCAACACGAAGACTAAACTCATTTAGTAAAATTGGCTCTTTTTATATGTCCAAAGTCATAAAAAACTGTACTCAATTGCGAAAATATTATGTCTGTGCAATCGTAGGTGGTGATTTTTCATTAAGTTGGAGTTTGCTATGTAAGCTTCTATGAACGCCTGACGTTTTACAAGTGGTGAGTTTTTCCGTTTGCATTTTAAAACATACAATATGTGTTAACGTGACAGTTACAGTGCTTTATGATTCCAAAGAAATTGTTTATTTTTAAAATAGCAATCGTTGAGAGCACCGAATTGAGGCAAGAAGAGACCAGATTTAATAAAAAGAGAGTTATTTGACATTGGTTACTCTCTGTTATTGTGGTGAATTCTTGTTTATCCTTTCAGAGCCAAATGTGCAACAGTTATGTCACTTAATGTTTGTATTTAATTTTTTCCTCCTGAAAACAAGCACTGAATATATGTACATATGTACATACTAAAAATGTATTAAAATGGAAATTTGGGGAAAGAATCAGATTTAAAGTGAAATAGAACAGAAGATATGTTGATCAATGTGCGTTTTAATGCTGTTTTTGTATTTGCATGTGAATATAGTTCTTGGAATATTGTTTAACGGGCATGTAACAAGAACTTACAGTTTAATAATTTTTTGTGTTAATCAAAATAAATTTCAGTTTGATTGGGACCTATAAAATAATTTTCACAATTTAATAAGGAACATTGTTTTTTTCTGTATACAGAATTTTAATTTTAGCCGCACGTAACATTTGACTGGGTACTTCTTTTCATAAGCTGTATGAAACTTTGCAAGAATCGGATCTGTCGTTCACAAATTGCACTCAGTTTTTCTCGAAATCATATCTCAAATCTTTGTAAGAACGATGAATATCAAATAATTTTTAAAATTAATCTTATGTGACGCTCTTACAATACAAGTCAGCGTATGGTCTGAGAAGCGTCTATAAAAATCAGTTACACAATTTTTTGGCAGACTTGGGTCATTGTGCTATTCTTAACATATTCTCTTATAACTTTTGAAAATAAAAGAACAATAAAAACAATTTCTCATCACCATCTTCAATTGCTTAGATATTAAAATATATTTCAGGCTTATATATACATAAAGATTTTTTATTTGATGCTAATTATTCTTGATTTTCCCTTTGATCAGTTTTAAAGTACGCCCTGTGTGTCAGAAGGAATTTATTTTTTGAAATTTTGTACATCAAGATATAGACTTTTAGCCAGTGAGATTTTCGCGTGTTTACCTTGAAACCTGACTTAAATAATTTTCTATAGAAAACCACTAAGACTTGTCAATTACTTTTATGTTCCGCTAGAAAGAAAAAAAGGGACTATTAAAAGGAATCAATCCTGTAATGGCTTAAGATAAGTAAGAAAATTTTGGGACTATTTGTACGCATCACTTGTGTGTTTTTGTAAAGTATTGAATTTTATTTCACTTTTTTAATTACTGCGTCAGCTGAAGTGGTAGAATTGCTGGATTGGTAGTTGTTAGGGTCGAGGTTCAAATCGGCAAAGATAAAAAAAATAAAATGTTTAAATTGTTATTGAATTAAGGAAGTAGAGGGGATAATTTCATGTACGAATTTGAGATTAAATTGACTTCAGAAGCGAAGCAAATCAAGTGTATAGTACAATCACACTCAAAACAAATTCAATCATTCCGTATTTAAATTCAATCTCAATTAGTGCCAAAAGTATTGCAGGCATGGATGTTCTTAAATCAAGAACCGCGTGCTTGCTTTCAAGTAAAGTTTTTAGATATATTCAATCCGAAATCAGAGTGAATATGGCTGAAATTAAGTACTTAGTGCTTGAATAATCCGCACTTAAATTACGCATAGTACACTTGATTTAAGAAAATCCGTACTTTCCGAACTTTTGACGCCGCTTGGGATTGATTTAAGTACAAGTGGATTGAATTATTTTCTCAGTGTACTAGAGAAATAAAATTGAAATGTTTTTTCTCAACCATTGTAATAACTGCGAAATGTATCAAAAGTTTATAAAATTATATACGCAAATGTGTATGTGCAAACATGAATTGAACTCAATAATCTGCGGCTGTGATAAGTTTTTTGGACAACACTTCTCAGCAAGTTTTATTTAAAGAGCAGATATTTGAGAATAAATGAGTGGAATAAGAGGGTGGCAAGCTGTTCTCTGCACACTCTGTTATCAACATTCTGCACATAAATTTACCACTATTTGTATTTTCAGTTGCCTGCTGTATGCCCAAACGGATAAAACGTAGAATATTAAGCTACCACCGAATTCAGGTATTATCAAGCCTTTTCTGTGAAGTCACTTGTAATTTCTAACTATACTATAAGTCAGAAGCATATTGTGTTTTGAAGTGCGACTTTTAACTGCCGAAAATATGAGCAAACAGCTGTGTTCTTTGCGTTGAAGTCAAAAATCACAACGCAAATCACAAAATCATATAGTAACAATTGCTGATAGTAGAAAGTGTCCTAAATTTTTTAGACGCTTTATTCATTTTTCTTACAAAATTGCAATTTGTACAAAAAAATCAATAATAAACACATTTACTTTACTACACTGTATGCAATTTATCATGCATTGAGAAAAGAAATGAGCGAAAAGATAAGAAAGCGATTTCAATTGCCAGCCATTTAGCTGACTGGTTTCAAATCACACAAATTTGTGTCCAGAACACATGTTTTTATATCAAACAAAAACTAATTTTCAGAACAGCCTGAATGTCACAAGAATATCTAACAATTACGGCTTGTGAAATTTGGTTGATACATTCAGCTTCATAAATACATATTATTTGCTTTAAAGTATTAGCATCAATAGTAAATTAAAACCTTTAAAGTTTTCAAGTCTACAGAAAGAGTAGGTGTGGCACACAAATTGGTTGTTCAAATAATGTCGGAGTCATAATTGATATGAATTTCGCATTTGACTAGAAAGGGCACTCAAAAAAAAAAAAAAACTCAGCTATAGTCATGATTTGAAAGCTTATGAAGTTTCGCATACATTGTCTTTTTAACTTATAGGTATTTATTATTTAGTTTAGTTTAGAGTTTGTGACATTTCCATAATTTTTGAAGACGAAATATACAAAATTCATACTCGATGATATCAGTAAATAGAAATGTACTTATGGAGGCAACATAAACACACACGTACGTACAGTGTTCTAACAGTGCAAATAAAGAATGCGTTCAAAATATCTCGGGCAATAAGAAACAAGTTTCTATTTCTGACTTTTTGAACTTTCGAGAACGCAATTTTAAGATGTAAAGGCAATTTACATAAATGTTGTTGTATTCCAATGAAGTGAAAATAGCTTGTTATTTCCTAAGAGTTTATGCGCGAATACAACTCTAAAGGTGGGATCACACGATTGACACAATTTTTATTGGGCTGAATTGGAGCATAATAAAAAATTTGTCCCAATCAAATTCTCTGCAATCACATGATTGTGACATTTTACTGAAATTTTATTGTCGCAAATTGCCGCAAAACAATTTAGTACCCATAATTGCCGCATTATAGTCACACGATTGTTATATTATACTGCAACTGTGAGAAACAGCTGTTGTAGCTGATGACAAACTTTGTTTTCCCAAAAAAAAAAAAATAAATTAAAATGTTAAAAATATGGTTTGTTCATTAAAAAGAAAGAAAATTGCTTCGGCTACTATTATAATGTTGTGCGGGCTGAAAAAAGCAAAAAAATTAATAGTAACAACAATTGAATTTTACTGACTGAAAAGCAGAAATCATGTTTGGAAGACGCTTTTAAACAGTTTTGAAACTAAATACATGTATACATATGTATGCATGTATATTATTGGCGGGCATTGTCTTCTTTGGTTGCCGCATGAGAACACAATAAATATTGGTGCATTTTTAGAATTTTTATTGGTAGTTGTATGTCAAGTGTTCATGGTTGTCGCATCAGGGTTGTATTTGATTGGGACAAATAGGAACAACATTCGTTTTGGTTGCCGCATGAGCCAATAAATTGTGCTATCACACGATTGGCACACAAAATGTAACAAAAATTGGTGCATTGCGGCAATCGTATGATCCCACCTTAAGCAGCAAAACTCCCATCTGATCTAAGTTTTCAGTCCAAATGTTATTTTATATTAAATAAAATAAGCAGCAATCATTTTACAACAACTTCCTGAAAAATCCTATAAAAAATTGCAATTTTGCACATGGATACTTTTTAATATGGAAATTGGAAACATGTTAAAATTCAGCTCAAGACGACCTTAGTATGTATTCCTTATTGTCACAGATATTGTGTGTTACACTTACAAAAAAGAGCACTGATTCGTTGACAGCAAATTGAAATTTGTTGGTTTTAATTGTACTACTCTTTTCAGTAATCGGCTTAAAAATAATGAGCGAAAATTAAAAAGTTCACAGTTGTTCTGTCTCTTCAAAATGTTCTTTCTCTATGTTTTGTTGTTTTCCGAATAAGGCAGTTGTTTAGAAAATTATTTTTCTAATAATTATGCCAGTATCGGTTTTGTTCTTATTTAAATATTATGCTTTAGCAGCTTCGCTAACTGCCTGTCGCCGCTTCTGAAACGCCTTTTCGTTTAATATTTATTTATTGTAGAATAAGCCACGTATTGAAGTTGGGAAAACAAAAATAAAAACAAACAAAAAAAATACTTGCATAAAGAATATCAATACATTTGTATGTGAAAATCACAGTAGACTGTCAATGACCCATTAAAGAGAGCGAATGTGTGTTGTATTTTGATATTTGCGAGATAACTTTACTTTACTGCAGCATAACAGAATTGTATTGGCAACCCTCCCTCTGGAAGCATATTTCACTTATTAAACGTTCTCGCACACATCCCGAGAAAGCACGTGCACAAACTTTGAACAGTTTGTTGAGTATATTCAAATACAGCATCGAATATGAAACGAATCTTTATATTTAATATTAAAAGGGCAGGGGTCTGATTGGAAGTCTGGTGTGTGGCTGTATAAACTTGTGTAGGTTTTTAATGTGAATCCGCAACAATTTGCTTCAATCAAAAATATTCTTTAATTGAGTTAAGCTCTTGTTATTTGGGAATATTAAAGAGGATAAAAAACATTTTAATGAAGCAATATAATTTTGAAAAATAATGCATAAATAATGACCAAACGACAGACAACACGTCGTGTAGTTTAAGAAAGAAGAAATTACAATCGCTTTAAGATGTTTCTAGGGCCCAATTATATTTTATTTGATAAGGAATCAAACATACATATTAAAGAGAGCAGCTTGTTTACAGTATAAAATAAATTTCCACTGTTAGCACTTTACATGTAACTAGAGAAAGTTACCAAAACTAAGAATTCAATCATGGCCAAATTAGATTAGTTATGCTGAAATATTTTTAGAGATATTTTCATTTTAAAGCAGTAAGTAACTTATTCATGTATCAGAATTTCAGTTTATCATCTCTTAAAAAGTTGTTGCTTTTATGTAAGTTTTTCTGTACTAAATGGCAATAGTCGCTGAAGTCAAATTATGAAATTTAACTCTCGACAGAACCATTCGGCTCAGAATAGCAGAATTTGATTACATGTTTATAATTATTTACTGACATACATACGAGTATATACTTATGATTATTCGAAATTAAGTTTCGAGGTTCCATTTGAAAAAAATTTATTAATATTACTTCGATACATTTTTTCAAAATTTGGTAGAAAATACAAAAACTCTAAGCTCGACCGCACAGTCCTTTGCTTTCGTATACATTTCTCTTGCCGCTATTTGTAAGTAACACATGTCGCAGTTGTAAATGTAGTTCTTATCAAAGCTTATCTGAATTTCCTTTCATTTTTAATATTATTTCACCAACTACATTTATGGTTACATCTCTATCAGGCACCCCGAAAAGTATTATTTCACATTTTGTGCACATAATATTTTGGGTGGTGCGGGAAGGGCTTTGAATCCCTCTTGCTAAAAGTGTGCTTATCTAATTTTATTTATTCCAATCACAAACGTGATCAACAGATGCATTTGATATTATGGTTTGCGAAAAAAGTCTGCTGAAAGCACCAAAACATTTTGTAAAACAACCTCAAATCTAATTTGGGGAGGCCTTTTTTTTCTTAAATCATACAGTTTTTTCTTCGTTTTCATGTGGTGACGGTGTTGGTTGAAGTGGTAGTAAACAAAATTTTGCGAATACACAACTAATATGAATGTAGCAAAGAGAAGAAATTAAAAAAGTAGTATTTTTTTCTTGTTATTGCGTTTGTAGGCGTTAGTTGTTAAGTGCTCGAAAAATATCCAGGCCACAACTGTAAACTACAGGAAATTGTGAACATGCGTTATTGCGGTGTTGAATATTTAAGGTTGGCGATGATGATGATGTTGTTGGTTTTAGAGATTGTTAAAGTTGATGTTGGAGTAGTCTTTCAAAATATTTGACGTTTGGGCAGCCAGACAGCCCAACAAAAAGAAACATGAAAATAAATTTAGTCTATCCGAATGTCTAGACAATTGGAAGTGTTTGATGTTTTCAATGTACGACTGTATATAATTCTGAAATTCTTTCGAAAATATACATACATATATAAAATATTGAAACTGCACAAACTATTTTCAGAAAAACAGTAACACGGGTCAAAACTCACTTAAAAGCTATAATTTTTTATTTCAACCCATACGTATGCATGCGTATATACTTTTTTAATCAAACAATCGAATAAGTGATAGTATTATAATATTACAAAATTTATTTTGCACAATTTAGTTGTTGACTTGCTGTAGAAATTTTTTAATACTTCACATCACACTCCTACATCTAGATGCAGTCGGTCTCAAGTAAAACTAAAATTTTGTTACATATTTTACCACCGACATTTCGTTGATTATTAGTAGATTAGCAAAAAAATTAAAAAAAAATGTTTAAAAACTGACTACTTAGGGCCTTATTCATAATAAATATTTTTGGCTTATAAAACTCTTATTTGACAAGTGTTCCATACAAATTTGTCAAATAGCAGCATTATAAACCTGTTATAATTTTTATGAATAAGGGTGTTATTCTATAATTCGCATGAAAAAAATCAGAATCATATGAGTTGATTAGCATCAACAAAATGTCGGCGGCATATAGACGGCTAAAAAAGAAAGAAAACATTAAAAAAAAAAACAATTTTTAGACCTTAAATAAAACATTGCAATTGGCTGTTATAGCAAATAAATATGACTAGTTTTTATTTATTTCAGTCCAAGCTACAGTTTGCTGTGTTTTGTTTTACGTACTATAAAACGTAAGCAAGTTTTTGTATAGAAAAGTAAGGATTAAGTAAAATTATTGAACAGAGGTACACAAAAAAAACAAACTTTTTACTAAATCACGCATTCACATATTTTGCATATATTTCATTATCCAAAAAAAGTACACGAATACTTTTGTTTGTCATTTTTAAGCAACTCCTACTCCAACGCATAATAATTTAATTTTTAATCAAAGTAACATTTTTGACTCAAAGAAAGAAAAGTAGAAACGGGAAAAAATGTCATCGTCATTCTCATCATCATTAATAAAAATATTTACTTTTCATATACTTCGCTTTTGTTTTTGCTCTGATGTATTTCTCTTTCACTTTTTTCTTGTTGGTAATCAATCATATTCATATTCAAATGTTATTCATACATTACGACGATAATTTATGCTTCTGCTGCAGCAACTGTTGCTGCCTCTGCTTTTGTTGCTACATGTGTATAAACTTATAAATATTAAAACATACTCACATACTAATTTTGATATGAACGTGTTCTCGTCTGAATTCGAGTGCACTTATATTTGCTCTGTTTGTTACTTTTAAGCCAACCCCACTAAATCATTTAACGAGCAAATTTTACAAAAGAATGAGGAAAAACTCAACAACCCATTGATAAGAACAGCAGAAAAATATTAAATAAAACACTTTGTTCAGAAGTTAGGAAGAGAAAAAGGAAAACATGAAGGAAATCAATTGCTGCAAGAACTGTACGTAATTTCTGACAGCACAAATAATAATGGCTTAAATGTCAACTGATGTGATTGATGAAATTGACAATTGTCCCCAATTTCGCTGCGCCCACTTCTACGTTAAGGTTCGCACATGAAAAGGTTGCTTCTATTTATTATTATTTTTTGTTTGTTTTATAGTCTGGCTTAAAAAGGGAATTAAGGGCATAAGAATCAAGAGGCTGACTGTAAAATGTATCAATGATGGATTTGCAGTTTTTGCCTTCTTTGTCATTTTCTTGTTTTGCTTATACACACATACATACATACACATGCAGTACATACGAGAAAACTAGAAACTAAGTAAGCAAGCTGTAGCAATCTATACACAAGTTCTAAGTGCAATACTAACACAGTGGTTTAGTGGCCAATAGTTTTATTGAAAAACAAACTTTCGATTTAAGTATTTGGTCATCCAGTAAGTGCAGTTCGAGGCGTGCTTTTCTGTTTTTGTTACAGCAAGAGAAAAAATTATGTTAAGCTCCTTTGCACTAAATAAACAACAGTAAAAGTTTTTCTCAGAAAAAAACTACGATTTATCAATTATAAAATTTATCAGCCATTTTCGTATATTTCACTAGCATACAACATCATGAGTTGCTAGTAGCACAATGAAAAAAAAAAAATATTGGCCTCTTTGTACACACCTTCTCCCCCATTCTTAAGCAGTACTAATGATTATTTTTTTTACCTAGAAAGGCCTCTTCTAATGAAAGGAAACATTTCATGATGGAGACTTATGTGCGCTGACACATTTTATGCCATGACACATTGTATAGAAAATAATTTGTTTTTCATAATGCCACCGCAAATTTAGCCAATACCATCTGGCCCCATTCTTCAGCAGGTCCGACTAGGGCTTGTAAAATATGTATGATTCTGGAATGGTGTGTCTGCCAAATCAGGCTTTCTAGCACTCTTTTCGAATCGTAGCGATGTTAATTTAGAAAATCTCTATTACGTTACTTACAGTCTTTTTATGAGAAGCACAACCTTCTCGTGAAAGTTTTCGGTTCGCCCAGCGACAAAACGCTGGGGATAGTTTTCGGGTTCCAATAGCCTAAAAAGTATCTTTTCTTTCGTACGTACCACTAACTTTTTTTTGATTTGATGAAAAAAAAGATACTGTACTCGAGCAAAAATTAAATATAATAATCAGAAAAGAAAAAGTTCAAACGCTGAGTACCGAAAATTCTACTGTGCAAATATTGTAAAGAAAAGCTAAACAAAGAAAGGATATCAAGATGGTGTAGGGGCTGCAAAGAGCTGCATGGAAAAAAAATTATGAAAAAGCGACATTCAAACACAAAAGCATATTTTGTTGACACTTGAATAAAAACATCGACTCTTTATATGAAGCACTTTCCAACAAACATGATACATGACGTTGTTGATGATGAGGATATTATTGCCACTGCTGCTGATGACGAACAACGGAGGACGCCGTTAGTAAAAGTGAACACATTTAAGTGTGTAATAGTTACGGAACGAGGAGTCAAAAGGAAAATTGTGATACTGATGAATTACAATGATGGATGATCCTAATGCGAGCGTTTATTATGTGAAGGAGGCAACATTTGTGCTTTTTCTGCAAATGTCTTTCTAATGTTGAGTATTTGTAGGACATTTTGTTGCGCAAACAGATTAATAATAGCAACAAAGCCAGCAGTATAAAAAGTTTAATTGTTTTTATTCAAAAACTTTTCTGTAATAATAAATTGCTACACACATCTTTACACTCTTCGAACACGAGTGTGTGAGTTTGACTGAAATTTATGATGCTGATGATATTCAAAACAATATTTTTGTGTATAAATTACATGCTGATGTCAATATAATGTTTAATTAATGCTTGTTAATAAATGACTTTCAAATTATTTTGCTAGTAAATAATGAAAATATAACAAGAGTTATGATTGATGAATGTTTTGTGAAAATTAATAGCAACTTTTCAGAGGCAAAAACATAAAGCGGCACATTAACCAGATTGTTTATTAGCAATTATGATGTACACACATATGTACATGAATATGTATACAATATTATGTCATCAATGCATGAGTATGCGATGACAAAGGGTACGAATTCATACATACATACTCACGCAAGTACGCTAAAATACGTAATTTTATTTTTTAACATGAGGTTGCTACTGCTGAGCTAAAGTTTGAAAACTTTATTTTGAAAGTTTTTGATTTTTACTTCCTTCTGTTTAAGTTAAAAATATTTGAAGACTTCTTCCCATGAGTATGGCGTATATGAAAACATAATGTTTTTTCTGATAAATATATGACAGAAAAGTAAAGTCAAAACACATTTATTTCAATTTGCTTGAATATTTTTATTAACGCACAACCTCACACAAACACACTCAGGAAGAGAATTATTAAAAAACTCGTATTCATTGGAGTATACAGGAAACATAAATAAAAAGCAACACTGAATGTTTTTGTTCCGCACTTTCATGTGGACTGGCAGAAGAATTAAATTGGTTAGCGACCCTTGGGAAATTAGCAAAAGTGGTCACTCAGACAAAAAAGTATAAGCACCAATTCTATATGAGCCTTTTCTTTTCCATTTTTCACTTAGCAATTTTAAAAAGTGATTTCGGTTTGATCTATGACTTGACAGTTTTTCGAAGTGGCTGCTTAATTTTTGTTTTTGTTTCAATTCAGTTCTGTTGCGTATCGACTGAACACCGATGTCCTTGAGATACAATTCTTGTTGTGTTGTTTCTTAATTTTTGTTTATTTTTATTTTTAATTCTCTTTGGAATATTTTCCATTATTTTACAATTGTAAATTATAAATTAGATAAGCGCTCACACAAAGCCTACGCTTATAAGCTATCTTTTAGTATTATATTCACTCAATCTAAGAGACTCTTCAATATTAAAAGGTAACCAACGAATAATGTAATAGGTTGCAAGACCATATCTGACATAAATCTAATATACGTAGCTGTATTCTATGTAGTTGTTACATAGAGATCAGTATGCATAAACGACTTCCGGGGGCAACCTGGGGCAAGTAAATCTTTGTGCTAGTGTATTTACTACGTGCCCTAATACAGGCCCCCTGGGACTAACCAGTGAAAGTAGTAGAGTCAAATGTATGACCGACCCCTTATAATTTTTTCTCCCTAATGTTTTTTAGCCACACCGACTGTGTGTCACTACACCTTACAGAGCTGACAAACAAAGAGAGCTAAAACTTGGACGCTTCGAAAACTATTTTTTGATAAATCGCAGTTAAACTTTTTTGTTCTCATGCCGAAATTTCTCGAAAAATCGATGGCACAAATATATATTTGTCCATTTTGATTTGTGTTGAATGTTTTTCATCTTTTTTAAATGTCCCCATATGCATGGTTATATTTATATGCTCGAACCTCATACATTTTTCCCTTTGTATTAAAAATGAGTATTTTGGCTTTGTTCAATTTCTTCTTATAGTGGTACAAAATGCCCACTTTACTCACATTATATCAATTTTGCTACAGGACATGAGAACAAAAATTAAAATTAAAAAAGTTTTAAAAAATTAATGGAAAATTGAAATGAATCCTTAGAGTGTTATAAACATGAAACGCAACTGTTTCTATACATCTGCATACGTATAAGCGACTGTTCTCACGTACACACATGCAGCGTTTAGTGTATTGATACGCTTAATCGTATCTGCGTCTCTCCTTATTCATAAGCAAATAGAGTTTCGCTTAGTCAACTTGAAAGCTTTAAGATTAATTAAATTGTGAGTCCTTTAATTATGCATTATAAAAATTCTTTTAAAAATTATACAAAATTATTATTGGGCAAAGGGCTGCGCGCACTAAAATTGCCAAACCAATGTTAAAACACGTGCCTGTGCTTGTTCTACTCTATATGTGCACACCAAAGTACATGAAAATCAATGTAGTTCATATCAATATTAAGAGGAATATTTATGTTTTTTCTTTCTATAGCCGGCAAGTTAAAATTGTAGCATTCGATTGCGGGTGTTTAAGAAAAATGAGTACACCATAAGTCGTTCCGCTCACAAGTGACCTAAGCTGTACCATCCAAATTATTTCAAAATCAAGAATCTAAACTACAGGCTTATTTTTGTGTAAAGAGATCACATCTGAACTGAACAACTTATTTCTTGAGAATTTACAGTGCCACCAAACCATATGATTAAACATTTATGATTGTTAATTTTAGCAATAACATTTTTTCATTTATTTTTCACCTCTGTTTAAGCTTTACATATTTTTACCACATTTCACAGTCATGGTCTTGCTCATAATCCACCGTTTGTTTAGTTGTCCTCGTCATCAATATAATTTTTATAATTATATAAAAAGCATTCATTGTTTGCTAATTAAACTAATTGGCAATAGGTCTTATATCTGTATGAGGATTTTCGTTTTAGATTTGATGTGTTTCTTAACCCAGCAAACAATAAGTGTCACAAACTGAATGTTAGTAAGTACACGCCTAACATGATTTTTTAAGCAGCCGGTACCTCTAACATCAATATTAGCTTCAAACGAAATAGTGTAAGACTTTTTTGTCGAAAAAATTAAAAGTTTATCGTAAAGTTCATACGTTGGACTGGATTGAGAGCAATACATCTCTAAGAGGGCAATACCAAGGACTTCCAAATGCTAAAAGCGATGGAGTGTAACAGTACAAAATTTCCTAGACCTTTTGCTAGACAAAAACAAAACGAAACAGCAAAGCTGTCTCGAAATATTCCAAGTAAAATCATTCATAGGGGTAAGTGCTGTGTTGCGAATGTTACATTTATTTTCTGCATTTTAGCTAATACGTTCGTGAAATGGCTAATAAAAGAAGTATCCGTCACACGTTTCAATGTTTTACTGCACAACACTTCAATCCGATGACAAACAGAGTTTGTCTTAGTAGTTTCATAGTTTTAGTTTTACTGCCGGATTTTGTAAAACGCACAAAAATTTTCATTAATGAATTTATATTCATAACAAAACAAAACAAAATGAGAAAATTTGTTGTTGTTTTCAATACGAAACCGGCATATAGAATAAAGTTCGTCCATACTTAGGCTTGCAAGGCTTATGAGACCATGGTGTTGCAGTTCTATCAATCAACTCCTTCAGCTTACGTTAACGAAAAATTTTGATATTCATATCATACTTTTCTGCATGATCACAATGTTTACGAAAAACAACTTTGCACCTCTATAGTTGCGCTATATATCTCTGTTTATATAACTTGGAATGCACACTTCCTCAAGGAAGATCGTAAATGTCCCAACTTCATAATAATACAATACTTCAGAAGAATTGTTGTTGCCAATATCACATAAGTACATGCAACACCAGTCGAAATACAAAATAACACAGTATTGATTACACAGTACTTACTGAAACTTAAAGAAATGTTTGCTGGTACATTGTATATTGTATTTAAATGTTGAGGTGGATTTTATGTATATTTGCTTTGCTAGCTGAGCTTTTACTGGCTGTTCAAATTTAATTTCGGTGAATGTAAAAACGAATGTGTGTCGCATTGCTTAGCTTATAATATTGTGCAAGTAATATATGCTTCGTTAAATTTATTTCATTTCAACGTAATTAGGGATTAATTCTAATGTGTCTGCTAATATCAATGCCATCAATATCAATTAGCTTTATTTAATACATATAATTACACTAACTGACCTGCGTGTGTGTGCGTCCAGTCTTATAAACGTACATATATGTATATACACATCTCCAATAAAGTTAGCACGAAAGCAACATGAGGGCACAATGTGGACCAAAATATTTTTGAATTCTCGTTTGTGTTGTAGGAGACATTTTTGCAATAGGTGTTGTGTCCTTAAAACTAATGTAACCAAAGGGCACTCTTGAGCGATCTGCTGCTTATACCAGTTGTATTTAAAACATATGTTTTATTATATTTTGTATGACTTTCTTACAGATGTATAAACACGAGTACATACATACATACATGTGTGCATATGTACATCACATATGTACTTATTCAATTGAATTCTAAAGTGGGTATTATAAAAAGGCAGAAAGTTTCTATGCGAAAAATCGGATCTACTCGAAAACTTCTGGAAAGTAAGTAGAATTGATTCATATAAAAAAATAATATTTTTTCTTATACGCTCGACATCATTCCGTTTCTGTAAGAATTCAGACATGCAGGGTTCGTTCAGAGTATATATCAACAATTTTGAAAAGGAACTTCTAGGACACTGAAGTTAAAAAAATGGGAAACGTAGAAAAGAGAAGCACACAGTTAAAACTACAGCAAGACCTCTCAAACGTAATAAGATTCCTCGGAAAATCGAATCATGATTAAATGATGTGAAAAGATTTCATTTTAAAATTCATTATTACAATATCATATGGTGGTTTTTTAAGATTATGTGAAAATTACGCATTTTGTAAAATCAATAGTTGAGCGAAAATTGTGGTATGTTTATTGCCATAATTTTTGTTTGGTTTTGTTTGGTGCACATTATCTAAATGTGCAAATATATACATATGAGCACTTGCTACATTAATCAGTGCAAAATTATTAAATAATTAAAAAAATGCTTCTACTTTGCGCTACTTCAGTAAAAGTTTATTACACGTTTGTTGAAATAGGTAGATATTTTATACATATGTAGTAGGTACAAACATACATATGTCTTCCTTGCAGCCGAAAAAAAGAAACTGCAGTATTGTAGTAGCCGTTCCGCAGCAATAAGAATAACTTCAAGAAAAAGCACACAAATTATGTATTCAACAGTTTTTTATTTTGTGTCGTTGTTTTGTATTTTCTTTTATTTAATCTTGACCATCCTTGACTTTTGTTAAAAAAGGAATACGCATGTAGTTAGTTGTTAAAAAATTATTTTTTGGAACAATAATTTTTTGTGCTTTTAGTATGAGAGTCATATAAAATGTTGACAAACACATTTTACAGATTATTGAAAAATATTCAGATATGATTCTGAGAAGAGAATGGTAAAAACATCTTGTTGGAAAATTTATTGTTAACTGAGAAGTGTTTGATGCAATTATAACCACAAACATTAATAATATGTTGCGATTGTGATTGTATTAACCAGGCTTTCTCTTTGCGTGTAGCTGCCTGAATTTTAAATAGAATGTTCTGTTACAGATGAGAGTGTAAATGCAGCTGAAAAAAATTCTAACATTTACATCTACTTTAACCCCTTTTTTTTTGAATAATAACCTGAATATTACGAATAATGTTGCATGTTCGTGCGTATTAAATACTGGTTGTTATATTTTTAATACTGTGTATCAAGGGAAATTTAATTAGTGAAATCTAATAACAAATGATAAATATTAATTGAAGTTCATCTTAAAAAGAAAGCAGAGTAATTACGGGAGCGCATACACATCATGAATGGGATGTGTCTTAGCAAATAGACACAATTTGCTACTGCTGAAGGATACAACAACACTGTTGAGAGTTTTGTTGCCGTTTGGCTAACGAAGAAAACATGATTTTGCATTTGAATAATGTTTTTTTTTTACGCAAAACATGCTGATTATGCCATTGTAAACAATCATATACTTAATTTTAATGTTTAAGTTATAGAAGATGAGTTTGTAAAAAATAGCACATTTCAATTTTATATAATTATAGGGTAAAAATAAATCGAGCCGTAATAGGTTCTTTTAAATAAAAGAAAATAATTTGTAGCAGATATGAAGGTCGAACTGAAACGTGTAGAGAAATCTAACATACTCTATTACCTTAGCTGGAGAGCCCAAAACCTAATACTACGCTCTTATGCGAATCTAGTCTATCGAGCTTTTATACTGCCTTTCATAGAACAGTGTCTAGTGACCAAATCTGTCCACCGCTAGAAGTACGATGAAATTATTCACTGCAACGCCTTATGTTCTGAAATAAGAAAGCCGTAACAACAATCTATAAGCTACGCGGCTTCCGTCAGCAAATATTACACCAGAGTTTGCAGTGATTAAGTGTTAAAGATTTGATTGCAAAATAAATAATATCAGCCGATAACAAAATGATTTGGCAAAGCAGAATAATGACTCGCTCATGAGTTTCATTCTATGAAATTCTACTGACAAATTTGTGTGAGGTGTCTATATATAAAATGTATGTTTATGCGTACATAAATACTCATACATATATACATGGTTATGAACTCTGTTACATCAAAAATATGTAGAAAACTTACCTGACAATATTGGGTTTGTTAAAGCAACCCTGGATTTGCTGAAAACTGTAATAATTTGCAGTTCTGGTGATTAGTATAAAATCAATGAAATTTAATTAAACGCTCAAAGCAAGTTATCATTTTGCATAATTATGCTCGAAATAATGGAAATACTTTGTATCACATTTCATCCAAACATCATTAAAAAATAATTTTCTCATTCTACACTCTTGAAACAATTTATGCGATTTTTTTTGTTTGTTCATTTAGCTTTTATTTTTTGAAAAGTAATACAATTTATGCTTAAGAAATAAAAATAATTGCTGTTTAGATAACAACATAAACGATATATTGCCGCTGCCAACACGGCTACCATGGCTGGCAGTGCTGGAACAAGCACAACAAAGAAAAAAAACTTATGCAATGAAATAAATACCCAAGTAGAAAAATAATGAGAGCTTGTGGAAAATAGGAAAATAATGAAAGAGAAATGAATAATTATTTAACGCTGATATGACGCAGCTAAGAAATTTGCTATTTCCGTTTCGTAAAAATAAACTATTTTGAAGATACAGCATTGAAGACACAAAATTCGTATTAGAAAAGGAAAACTTGACAAAATATATTGTAGCAAAAAGTGAGGTGGCTATTTGTTAAGTTCTGCTTGCCAAATACAGATTACAGCTTAAGTTCGTTATTTGTGGAGCGAGTTTTAAACTCTTTTCACAGTCAAAGAAATAGCTCATTACTACTTTGTTCTGTTCTTTTAAAGTTTTCTGCTGCGAAGCCCAAACTCCAAGCCCTACCATCTGTTTGTTGTACAAATAAAGCATCTCAAAATGTAAGCAATTATTACTTTAATACCGAAGTTTATTTCGGTTTCTGTAGGGTGTTTAAACATAAATAAGTTCATTTATGTGTGTGTGTGTGTGTGTTTGAAAATAAAAATAATTACAATTTCTTAGTCGTATTTATAATAAGAACAACAGGATCGAAAATTGTGGAGGTAGAAAAAGAAAAAACAACAACCTTTTGCACAGGGCACATTGTTGACAACGTTTATTGTTGATGCCTGGTGCTCGTTGTTTTGGAATGCCGTTGTTGTGGCAATCAATGTTATTAATGTCTAGAAAATATGAGAAAATGTTTGAAATTAATCTGAAAAATTTGCTCATTATCTTTGTTTATTTTGTGTTCTTTTAAATAGACCCGCATGCAAAAAATTGCACGTTTTCGAAAAATATAAATTATGTTTAAAAATGTTATCGTACGAACGAGCAGCTACTGGGATAATCAAGAATTTTTAGGTGGAATCGTAGAAATCTGAGGAAGATATAAGCCAGACGCAAATACACTTATGGTCATTATTACGATTTGGTGATAAGGTTAACCTTAGCTAAAAGTACCTTTAGTAGATGTGAGCGATAAACTAGAGATAAACAAGATAAACTGTTTTCATTATTACAACTTACCGTTAAGAAAAGTTTCTTTTTTGTTAAATTTTGGCAATAGTTTTGAAAGGTTTAAGTTTGAAAGATGAGTAAATGGAAGAAAAATGAATTTTTTTTCAGAGCAGATTTTCCAATTAATTAAACATTTCAGTTTGTATTTATAAAAAAACAGGAAAAGTGACTAAAGCATTTCAGAGACTATATCAAACTTTTAAGTAATCGCTGAGAAACTTCCAGTGTGAAGCCACTATAATTTGAAAAACAAAATTATGTCTAAGATAACTTTTAAAGGCTTTAAACAGTTTTACGGAAAAAAACGTGCGCAACAACACATGTATAAATTGCAATCCATTTTAACGAATGTTCACGTTTTGCGCAAATTGTGTTTTTTATTCATCGGTTGGTTGGTTGGTTATCATACTAACTGAAAACGTGCAAGCAATCACGTTCGAAACTGTAATGATCATAGCCTCTTTCAAAACATAAGTTCGAAACGATCTCGGTACACACTGTTACAACAGTTCTCTAGAGGGTGACTTCGCCTTTTTAAACCAAATTTAAACCAAATTCGAAATAATATTGTTCTCTTCGAACTGCGTTGATGAAACATAACAAGAAATTAATAGGTCATTACGAATGCAATATATGCATAACATTTATTTGATTGATTTGATTTCGTATTACCATTTTTAATACAGCTTTTTTTTACAAAAAAAAAAAAAAAAAAAAAAAAAAAAACTACTGAATATTATTAACCAAAATTTTCCTATAGTTATAAACATTTCAGTGAAAGTTTCATGTTTAAAGTTTATGATGGAAATTTTTTCTTATTTATGTAATATTTAATTAAATATGTTTATAAAAGTTTGAAAAAAGCTTAATTAAATCAACAATGCATTCATTCGATTATTATGTTTTTTTTTGTAGCAATTTATTGCTTACAGTGGATAGAAGCTTTGTTACAAAAAAAAAAAAAAAAACACAAAAAATGGAATCACTAATTAATTAAATAAAGTGTGGCCTACGAATGAATGAAGTATTTGCAAGCATCAGGATGTCAGTAGAGACACAACGCAGATTTAATTAATAGGCTTTGGATTTATACAATTGTTTTGTTAAATAAAAATATTTTAATTTAGTCACGTTTATTTACTTAAATAAGTTTAACATAAACCAATAATTTAATTCATAGTGTATTTCTTTTTTCACTTTTTGCTTTTATATTTTTAGTTTAATAAGTACATAAGTACAGTGTCAATCAGTGTACAGGAGATGTCACAAGTTGAGGGTTAGATGATCCGATATCATTTCAAAACACCACTCGCATTTTAGTAACTAGTGCAAAAAATATAAGATTTCAATGAGATCATTTCATAAGATCCTTTAAATTGTTTAGTTATAAAAAATATTCAAAACTGGATGTCTGATGTCTGATTACATGAACACTTTTATTAAGAAAAGACGTTGATATATGTTTTTTAATAGCTTTTTCGTGAGTTTGTCTGTTTTATAATATAAAATTTTTTTCTGGCATCACTTAGCAAATAAAAAATAAACAAAATAAAAAATATTTTTTTCTTTTTCTCCGCTTTTACTGCAAGGAAAAAATTTGAAATCAATACCGTTATTGTGTTTAATTTAGTTTTTATCCAAAATACACTTTATATATATTATTTTTAATTCTATGAAAATTATTTCCTTATAGTTTTTGCAAGTGAGTATTAGATAATTAGTGGTTTGATTTTGTGATTAGCAACTAGACAAATAGCAGTGTTCACTTTTACATTCTTTCATTTATTTACAAATTTTGGTTTTGTTTTTTAAGGTCGGTATGAAGGCCTCAACAATATTTAGAAAAATTATTTTACGCAGTTCATGTGCAGAAATATGTTGCAAATGGCAAATGCATCTCTACTACTCTAGTAAATATTATTCGAAAACATATCTTTTTAATAATTTTATTTAAAGCAATATCAAAAACTCCGCAGCCAAATATGTGTGTGGGCACTAATTTTTATTTGAGTTACACTGATTCAAGTAAATTTGAAAATCAGTTTTCGTTTTTGTTTTATTTCGTTTCTACTCTTGAGTTTATTGGTTGTTTTAAGATTTTTTAATTTTCTTGCCCTGCTTACGCTGGTATTCTCCTGCTGCTACGTATACATTTTTAAAGTAGTTTAATCTTACATGAATCAATAATTCTTAGCGAGTAAGTCGCATACCTGTTAGACCCAGTGCTCAACTAAATGTTTAATTGTGCTGCAAGTTTCTTTTGTTTGCAATATGGTGGCTTTGCGGGGGCTTCATTGTGTGATTGGTGGCTGCTGTTTCAAATTAGAAACAAAAAGAATTGTTGGGGTAAAAGTACGAGAAACGTAAACCCCTAAAACAGGTTTGTTTTGTTCAGTATTTTTAAAATTATTGTGGTATTAATTTTATACGTTTCAGGGAAAAAAGTTTTTCCTTCTGCGAATGCTTTTTTTCTTCTTGAAACAATAAATTTCAAAGGGGAGTCGAGTGCGAATGGTTTCTCTTAATACACGTTTTTATACACTTCACAAAACATTTTTTCCAATTGATTTAGAGAAGCCGTTTTGTTTTTTATTGTTTAAACACAAGTATAAACACAGTGAATAACAATAACAAAAATAAAAGTAAAAAAAAAGCCAACTACAAACAATAAATTTGTTCATGGTCTATGGATTGGGAAAACCAACTGAAACAAACAGTTTTTTTTTCAGTCAGAAGTGGCGTAAAAGCAAACAAATTATTTTGGTATCAGAGGAAACAAATACTCCAAAGGATAAAGATCTTGAAATTGAAATACGAAAATAATCAACAAATAATTTAGTTTGTTCTTTGGCTATATTTTTCTTCCTTTTGCCTACAGCAATTCTGATGGGAAAAAGAGAAATTATTTTTGTTTAAAGAAAATTGGTTGGGGGGAAAGGAATATTCGCCAAAGATTGTTTCTATTATATAACAGGGCATAAGAGCTGGTTAGTCGACTAGTGATGTAAAAATATTTGTCGTATTAGTTTTCTTGGTAAAATTGTTTTCATAGAGTTTGTTTCTTCAGCCTCACGCAAAAGACGAATTCGTGCTTTGACTTGGAAATATTAAATGCACCATTCGAGACTAAGGAAACTTCAAAAGTTGTATTTAAATGTGCCAACTCCACCTTAACTAACGTATAGGAGTGGTACATTCGGCTGGACCGATTATTACATTTACTTCACCACAACAGCCATACCCCATCACATATATTTTTAAGCACTGACATTTTTAAACATTGACCAATAAAATAGTTTAATTTTTTTTAATAAATGGATCAATGGATGTACCTCGGTTATTCGGAAACCAACTTTCAATGCAATTGTAATAGCACAAACGTAAATATATTTATGATGCATACAAGTAAACCAAAAATAGAAACTGCTCTTAAGCAGCATTCATACACCCAGACGGATATTGATTAATCGAGTTTTATAACAATACTAAGTTAGAATGCATGTTGAAAATTAAAATTCTGAGGACAACAAACAGAAACCGGAACTTGTTTACACTCCCTAGACATTTTTTATAGGTATTCTTTTTTAAGCAACATTTTAAACAATTTAAACTAATGCAAATGTTACTAGTTTTGAGAAGTTGTTAATAATTTGCCGAAAATGGGCTTTCGAATTTAACACGAACATACTTTTGCGACATTATTAAATGCTTATATTATTAAAAAAAAGTTACTAAAATTCTACGGTCCCGAAATCTTAGGAGAGACACCTTATCGGACATAGCATATGCTGGAGGAAACTAAGGAACTTTCTGAATAGCACGAAATTCCTATAGACCTATGGGTCAAATCCACATAGAGCACAACAATCCTATACTGGCTTAAGTGTATGTCGCAAGAAATGGGTAAAAAAACCGCTCTGCTCTGCTCCACTCAACCTAACTTAGCCTAACAAAATTCTAGGACTTATAGGTTGGCGAACAATTACTTGTTCATAATGAGTAAGATACTCACCCAACTAATGTCGAGGTGAAACTTATTGTAAGGCTCTGAAAAATATTAAACAGCACCAACATTTATAATTGCGATTGAAAAGTAGATATGAAAAGGGGCACTGGCGAAATTTATCCTTCGGTAGATTGCGAAAGGTATTATTTTGTGAGAAGATTTGGTTGAGGGAAAGGTATAGCAGTATAGTATAGCAGCTGCTTTTGCACTATCTTATATTAAATTCCCTTAGCAGTTCTCAACGTAAATTAAATATTTGCAGTAACTACTCTACTGGCCTACGTTTCTTAAAAATATTTCTGCAAATTCGTTGCAATACGAAAAATTACACAGTACGAATTTGATGGTTTAAACAAGTTTATTTGTGCTTGAGTACCTGAGTACCTGCGTTTTTGTAATTTGTTAAAATGAATATTATTTATAAATAGCAATCATATACAAATAAATAAGTCTTAAATTATTTAAGATGTTACTGCGACACTCTTGAATTATTTATGCAAATTTTAGTTAATGCCAACATTAATTTCGTTACTATCCACTTGAAACCTGTTCAGGAATTCATAAATCATAATAAAACTTTTTGGGCATTCATAATTAAATTTATTGAATCTTGTTGTCAATTATTAGTTAATTAACTTCACATTATACTTCGATTAGAAGATATGATACCAAAAATATTGATTTTATTTCAAAAGTAACAATATGTATGACACTTATTGAGTTTTTTTTTTTCTGAATAAATTTTTATTTATCTCTTGCATTCATCCAAAGCGTTTCGCAAGTTTTCTAAAAAAATATAGTTTTACAAACAAAATGTGAAAATGGAAAAAAGTTTAATGAACGTGTTTGAACATTAAATTCAAAGATTAAAATGCTTTTACTCGGAAAAAAGCTGAGGCAATAATGTAAATTCCTGATGTTTTTTTTTCTTTTTTAAGGCACACAGATAAAGGCTTGCAAACGCTTGTGTCTCATAGTTGAACCCAGCAACATATTGAATAATTTTTCAACGCAACGCCTAAATAAATATTGGTATAATACTATAATTTTTTATCAAAAAATTTAAAATATACCAATATTAATGTACATATAAAACAAAAAACTAAAAAAAAAGATTCTAGCATATTTATATGTGTCTTGTTACTTAACATTCCAATTACGTAACACAGTCAAGCAACATGCTACTGATAAAAAATTAAGCCTCTTCTTAGTTTTTATTTTTTACGAGATACCTATCGTGTAGGCGTATATGGAATAGATGTGAATGCTTGAAATTTTGCTGGGCAATTTCTATACTTTTGTATATTTACATAAAAATTACAAGAACTAAAACATTAACAGCAAAGAGTTTACAATAACGGCACTTAATTTTCATCCATAAAAATATTTGATGCTTAGTTTCAAAGTAAAAACATATTTCAGAGATAAATAATACCAGATCCTGAGAAGCATATACTATATAAAGTAGTAGCCAGCACACATTAAAGAGTCCATGCAGAGGATGGGGTCCTGCTTGAATTCATCATTAAATATGCATAGAGTAGTGGTGGCAAGTTTATGGAATAGTGACTATAAAACTCAATTTATTTAAGTTTTGTAAGAAGAAATTGACTTGCTGTCATGATATGGATTTGTTTATTAAAATCAATTGAAAATGAATGGTTTTTTGATACTTTTGTGCAATGGAAACAGAAATGCGAACTCTGAATCGCTTTCTTCGTACTGCGTATGTCTTACTTTGGTGACCGTTTAAGGTAAATATTTCTAATTTGTAGCACACACTTTTGAAGTCCTATGATTCGCAATTTTCTAGCTCCTGTCAATAGTCAGTTACTCATTAAAGTACGTAAGATTTGTAAGCCCGAAGACTTTGCACTTATACACTTTCAATTATTAAAATTATAGCATAAAACTACGGTTGTCAAATAATTTCTGTTTCCAAGCATCTTCGACTTTACCGCATTCGCAGGTAACTTCGATTTGTTGACTAAACACTAGGTGTGAACGAGTGTTTGTTTGTTACTTATGAGTGAATACAATAACTTTTGTATTCGCTCAACAAGCACCGACCAACTGACTGACAATTTTGTCTAATAAGTGCCGATTTGATTTAAGCTTTGGTCGATCTTTTAACTGGTTGTGTAAAAATAAGTAGAAAATCCAGAAAACAAAACAATAATAAATACAAATTTTTAGATGACTGGATACTTGGTTGCTTGATGGGGACTCATTTTATTTCTTTTTCGTTCAATTTTGTGCTGAATGCTTTCAAATCTCAGGACTTACTGTTTAACAGAAAAATAAATCGAAAAACCAAAGGTGCTCATTGTAAAATCTTTAAACGGGTTGCTTATATTACTTTGTGGTTAACTAATGACATTAGTTGTGCAAGTAGGCAGGTGTTTATTGTGCTTAAGTAAGCAAATCATATAACTGCTTCTACATTTTCTGCATTTTAAATTTTAAATTTACAATAAATACATGAGTGGATTTTGTTATTAAATTATACATAATATGCTTTTATTGTATTTGTAAAGGGGCTTTTTTTAAGCGGTAAAGAGGATTTAATACCAAATATTGATAACTAGAATTCAATAGATAATAATAAAATAAAAATGTAAACTTAGCTGTTTCGAACACGCAATGCTTTTCATCATCTGCTGGGCAAGGTTTTATGCTAAAATGTTAATATCTATAAATTTACTTTGTTAAAGAGACAATCACTCGCAAATGCTTATGAGATTGCATGTATTAATCTATTTGTAATAAAATAAAAACAAATTAAAAAAATTTATGGCTAAAATGAGTGCTGACGAGAAATGTGGTGGCTTTGAAACAGTTCGGATTCTAATTTAATTATTTATTATTCAATTTTAATTATTATTAATTTCTATTAATGAAAATCATAAATTAATTAATTTTTATTACTCGAATTCATGGGGCTTAAATTTTTTCTCTAATGTTGTTGTTGTGATTGACATTAACTGAACAAGTCAAACAAAGAATCAAAGACTTTTAGCTAGAGGACAACTATCTGCAGAAAATTAAAATAAAAATTTTTTTTGTGTTCCAATTAAATATCTTCTTATCTCCCATAATATATTATATTAAATAATCAATCTTTGCTACATAATTTTTTTGTAAACATAAAAAAGTTTTCTTCTCTTCTTTAATTAAAAAAAAATTAAAAAAAAAAAAGTTATTGCATAACATCATACTAATTTTATCGCAAGCTTTAAAAGAAAAACGAATTAAGCAACTCCTCAGCCTATTAAAGAAGACTCGGATATTTTTGTTAGCTGTAAGTGAAGCCTGCAACAAGATGCACTTTTATCAAAGCTAATTTCTAGTTGGTATCCCTTTTAAACATGATTCTACCCTTCAAATGAAATTTAAGTTCGATACATTTTAAGTTTTCCAAAAAGCAAAATGTATAACATTTACATTTACGTTACTTCTATGCACTGCCAACAATATAAAAAACCTACAACCGTTAGTACATATGTATGCCAGTAGCGAATTAAGGAAAAACAAACCTGAAGAGAAAATGCTTACCAATGTGAACATCATGAAAGTAAAAAGGTAACTGTAAAAGTTTTTAAATCTTTCCCAAATTAGCTGCAAACTGTATGAATACGATAAGATGCTGGATGACTTTTTATTTTTCTTGGCTTTGTTATCGCTGCCAGCAGAAGAGTGAGGCAAAAGGAAATGACCAAACTAAAAACAACAAAACAATGGTATTTCTGTTTGTGCTTTCACTGTGCACACACACTCCCATAGAAATAAAAGTTAATAAAAACTTAGCTGTACAAAAGCAAATCTAAGCAGTCAACAGACTTTCAAATTCGGCAACTCATACAATCCCAAACTTTTACGCGGCTAAAAAAAATAAGATTCAAGTGATGCATCAAAGTAAAAGTTCGCAAAATTCCAAAACTTTAAAACAATGCAAGAAACGTAAAACTGAACAAATTTGCGGTGAAAATTGTTTGAAGTGTCAAAAGATTGAATCTCAACTATAACTAACTCAAGTTATATCGTAAAATATAAAAGCGAAAATACATTTCCGGCATATACATACGCTTGTCGCTGGCCTCATTTAAGCAGCGCACGTTTTTATTTTTTAAAATACAATTTTTCTATTGTATCAGTATTCATTTTTCAGAAATATCTACAAGAAATTGAATAAAATATTTGCAGGCTAATTATTTTTTTAAATGTCAACAAAGAGGAAGGCCTTCAAGTTAGATTATATATTATATTGAATTCTAAGGAAGTACAAAAAATGTTTTGATTACAATATTACTGGTGTTTTATGTTGCAGGGAGAAACTTTAAATACTTCATTATTTCTGAGAACTTTGGTGTGACTTGAAAGAAACAGGCCTGCATCTCGGCTGCCTTTGACTTTCCATTTTTTCTTCTCTTAAATAGCTTTACGTATTATCGCTGGCTTTCATCATCTTTTTATTTTCATAGAGCAAACATTTTTATTTGTTTTTCTCGAACCAAATACTCAGAAGATAGAAAGAATCAAAACAAAGGAAAAGAAAACAAGAAAAGTTTTTATTAAGATCTTAGTGATTATTTGTTGAAAAGTACGTTCTTGATTTCACTTTGTTTTTCTTGTATTTCAATATAAGTTTCTATTCTCTTATGCTTTCCTCATTCTATTCAGTACTATTGCAAAACAAATCTCAAACCGAGTTGTTGGCGATTTTAAAGTTATTTGAGTTTAATTTACAAAGATACTGAAATACCAATAAGGGATTAATTCTTGCTTGTTTTAAAATTGCTTTTGTTTAATTGATGTATTGTAAAAAATATATGTACTATATATTTGCAGTTTTTGAACACATGTTCACTTCTGTTACCGCAGGGGACATGTTTCAAAGTTAACTTCATTTAAGAAAAAATAAAACTGAAACACATAGTGGAAGATTTTATTAGAATCAGAGCTGGCTTCAAGGTAGAAAGCAAACTTGTTTTCACAGTCCAGCACTTGAAGGCAATAACGAAGTGAGAAGGAAACCACCACTTGCTTTGAAAATAATGAAATTTCCAAATAATAAAAATATTTTCTTATAACGGAGTAAGAGTTATTTTATTAAGAAAGAAAAATAGGGTTTTGGCGAGACAGACATTTCAACTTATTTTACTTTGGCGGTTTTGTTTGTATTTGCTTCCTATACTCTAACATATGATCAGTTCTTAAATTTTTTCAAACATGCGCAGTTAAAATAAAAAGTTTTTCTTTTCCAAATGAGGACTAAAAACTATCAGCTAATTAGTTTTCTTGCTAAAAACAGCAATTTGCATTAAAATAATGGATCCTGAACATTCTTTGGCACTCTATGGTTTTTTTTAGGGGAGTCGAATGTAACATTTTATGTTTTCTTATCTATAATAAAACAGAAGAATGAAAAAAGTACATTCTTTCTTGGAAGAATTTAAAATAGTTTTCTTTTCCGAATTTGTTGGCAAGATATCAATGCATTGCATGCTTCGACACTTTGGCAGAAATTGAAAAAAAATAGCAGCTGCGCAAAATATAATGTTTAGTGTATATAAATTGTACACTTTAATTTTGGAACGCAAGCACAGACGTATTTAAGCGTATGCCCAATCAATAAATGAGCCAAGTCCAATTACGCAATAGTAGGTCATATTGTGTAATATGTTGGATTATATTACTATTTTGAACTAAGAACTTTTTAAATGTCACTAAAAATGTAAGCGCATACATAAGTTTTTTTCACAGGTAAATTCGATATTCAAAAATGTGTTAAGAAAACAAATAAAGATGCAACATATCTATGACCTTTCTACCTGCAACCCACAAATAACTATTTATTCCGAATTCATTCAATCGTACATTTATTGCTATAAATGTATCATAACATACGAAAAATTTGCAATTTCCAGCCATAATTTTGACAATGTTTTAAGTTTAAAATGGGATTTGCTAAACTGCTGTTGCAACATGGTCATCGGATATAATTTTTAACATTTTGCCAATATATATAAAGTGCTGTTTTTTCTCAACTCTTTCTCGGTCACATTATTAAAACAGAACGTTTAAACTCATTAGGCGTCAATTTAATACCATCGTAAACGCTAAGAAAATGGAAAAACTTATATACATTTTTTATTATTGGCAAAGAAGAGAAAAACTGTTTTTACTGGTATAAAGTTTATTTTTCTGCCTAAAATAGCTAAACAAATAAACCGTTTTAAACATATTCGCTCAATAAATTTTTTTTATTTTAGAGAAAAATATAATATTTTTATAATGAAACTAGAAACGAGACCAAAATATGTTAGACCACAATTTAATATATTGGTCAATTTATTAATTTCTTTTTCCAAGAAAAAATTTCAATGCGATTAAAGTAAAAAGAGTTATAAAAAGTTTTGCTAATAGCTGTAAACCATATTTGGTGTAACCAGCAAGCAGTAGAATTGAACAATACCAGTGACCACACCAATAATATGCAAATTATTAATTGTTATCCTTTTTTTGTATTCATATACATTTAATTAAACGGCATTTTAGAACAATTTTTCAAAAATTTAAATAAATAACACACTAAAATAAATTCAAGCTGTTGAATATTTGGTCGATGTACTATATATATATATATATATCTATAGCTTGTTACTTGAAATAATCAGCAAACACTTCATTACGTTTAACTTTAGTTTAAAAATGCGAGAATTAAAACTAAATTACAATTAACTCATCGCATTGCAACACTGTTCATACCGCACTGCAGATGCTGAGTTATGTTAATCTAGTGCACTGTATGCGTATACGTATTGATTATTTTTGGAGAATTAGAATAGTATCACTAATACGCCTTGAGCCATCTGCCAATCTGCCATCAACATCACGAGCTTTTAGATGGATTAATATTAAATACAATATTTACACCGAAAAACAAATAAATTAAGCTCGCGGATCAACTGAAAGAAATACAGAGTTCGCGCCAGATAATATTTGGGTATGCAAAATATATATATATATATATATATATATATATATATATATATATATATATATATATATATATATATATATATATATATATATATATATATATATATATATATATATATATATATATATATATATATATATATATATATATACATATATATATATATGTATATATATATATGTATATATATATATATATATATATATATATATATATATATATATATATATATATATATATATATATATATATATATATATATATATATATATATATATATATATATATATATATATATATATATATATATATGTATACATATATATATATATATATATATATATATATAAATTAATTTGAAATTATTACCAAATAAACTCTTTAAAAGATGCTGATTTTACATAACCGTCAAAAATAGTTTACCGAACAAAATTTAATTATTAGAAATATGATGTATTTTTTAAATATATATATGTATATATTTTGTTTGGTAAACAATTTTTCACGGTGGTGTAAAATCGGCATCTTTTAAAGACCTTTATTGGTAATAATTTCAAAAGAATGGTAGAGCTAGCTGTCTTAGGAAGCGCTAGTCAGCTGTTTCTTATATTTTTTATACAACCTAATAAAGTCTTACTACCTAGCTTGCACTTAGTTAGTTCAAACCTTGCTATCTGATTTACGAATCAAGATACGCAGATCAAGTAAAATCTTTGAGCTTGAAATATTTTGATACCTTCAGGTAATTACATGCTTGGGTCACATAATTACTGAATAAACTATTCATTAAAAAAATTAAGTATGATAACTTACAGCAGCTGCTGATGATTTTTGTATTTTATTCCAGAAATTTTGCTAGAGTATATTATTAAATAACTAAACAGAAATCTATGAGCAAATTTATATGTTCATTTGTATAATATTAAATAAAGTTAATATGCGCTTGTTCAGAAACAAAAAAACGAATTTTCGAACAGTAGTACAAACATTAAAGGGCACAATTTTAATATTTAACATCATTTTGGCATTAAGCTTAAAGTGTTTTTGTGCCCGTCACATGCAATTCATTTGTTTTCACTTGATTTGACAGCATGTCTCCAAGGTACAATTTTTGTCAGAAATCAACCCATACTTAACTTGTACACAGCCGCTGTCCCTTTTCAAACCAATTTGACCCACATTCACACAAATATCCATACTTTAGTAAATGAATATACAATCGAATCGCATACATATCAGTGGTTTGTTAGACTGACTAGCACTTTCGCATATAAAATCAACTTGAAAAATAAACAGCAGTCGGTTTTGTTGTTATTCTATGTTCAATGCTGTAAAATATTTCACTGCAGGAAACACATTTTTATTTACCAGAAGAATCCGCTTCAATTCGTTTACAATACCATCGACACAATCACATACAAGATTCACTAACGCATTGATGGCTGTGACCGAAAAGAGTTTAAGTTAAAAATTAAACAACAACAGCAACAACGTAATGTGATATTGAAAATAAAAACAACATCAATCCTGAATAAATTATACGTGCGAGCCATGGTAACGAAAATGTTTTGACCATGATGAGCAATAAAGAGTGACAAATTCGTTTCATGCCCAAATTATTCAAAATTAAAAAAACTAACTTTTTGTTCATTGCCACAGATGTGGTGCGTTTTATATCGAAATGTTCTCCCCATCAACGGTTTAGTACTTAATTGAATTTTTCTTCAGTTTGAATTGAATCAGTTTTCAGATTACTTAAGAAAAAAATTCATTTTAAAATCAGTTTATGAAAATAACTTCGTTTGCTCACCTGTCTACCTAAAATTAACTTTTCTTTGCTGCATGAGTACAAATTGAGATTTTCTTTAATGCGGCTTTACCTGTACGTAGGCGGTTTTAGTTACTACAGTCCATTTGTTCCTTGCTCAGTTGTATCAATTTCGGAACTATAAGTAATCAAATGTGGGTGCTTCACCTTTGTTTTCGGCACCAAGAAAGGTTTGCAGTTGGGATATTTTCAGGGGATGATTAAGGTTAGGTCGAGATTCTTGCTAGGAATTCTTGTTAGCTCAATAGAATCAAAGCAGTATTTTTCTTCTCAAAGCAAACTCTACATAATTAGATAAATTAACTTCCCAGCAAGATCTTTGGTTTGCAATAGATATCCATACACATATATGCATATCAAAAACGTTATAAACAAAGGAAATTAGAGCACAAATAACAAGAATTTTGTAGCTTGAAAACATTAGCCTGAAAGAGTGTTCAACAAAGACTAGTTAGAGTAAAATAAGCTGAGTAAAAATGGTATGATTTTTGTTCCTTACATTAAAATATGATACAGATGTGGAGTGATTAACGTGAGTACCTGCCACTAGGGCCCAACCTCACGGTGGTCAAACCACGTGGTGTAATCAGGATGTTACACCACCGCCCCCGAGCAGCCGGAACAACTGCTCGGGTGGCAATTTATTTGCTACGTTACTTGGCCATAACAAAACCCCTTGCTCAGGAGTTGAGCTATCTACCCTCTGCTGCATTGCAATTCCCCAGACGGCTAAGGATACACGACTACCGTGGTAGCCCGAAGTTCCTAAGATCATCAGTCCTTGAACCAACGCTAATGCTCCCGCCAATCTAGTTCCTTACAAAGCAGCGTCTGTTGCTTAGCAACAGCACTACGGGCCCATTTGGGCGACCGAACATAGACCCGAGGGTCTATGATCAGTATGGCTACCAACGTTCCCTCCCATGCGAACTTATGGTAGCAACCACAGCCAGTACGTTTCAGCCAAGGAAGGCTCCTCAACCTATGACCGGCGAAAGGACTCCGAAGAGTCATCCCGGGGCTCCGGTCCCCGTACTGCCGAATTACCCCTCGGTGAGGGGTTTCAGCAAGTCCCTCAGGAGTCGCCGCCCTCCTTCAGGAAATACCTAAGATTTTTAGCCACCGAGCCAGCCGAGGTATCCTGCACCCCTTCTACCCCGTTGATACGACACCAAGCTGGTTACGATCAGCAAGATGCATATTGTGCTCCCGGGGGGATAAAATATGATACAATAAGACTACTGAAAAAAACAATACGTGCTGGTTGCTACTCCTACGTCCAAAAAATCCTCATAATGCTGCATTGAAATCAGAGAAAGCGTACACAAAATTAATTAAAAAAATTAACTCGATCTTGCGTTTGATATAGATTAATAAAAATCTTTAAACATTGATGATATTTTTTAGGAAAAGTTTTACATGGGGACTTGCAGAGAAATTTGGAAGTGATTTTTGGTCACTCTCCAGCTTACTATTCGTGCTAAAAGACTTAACATTTTCTTATAATTTAGTATATTAAACCAGGCTGCAATTAATGTACATATTTAGCATTTGTGTTCCTTTTACCGCAATGCTTTCAATTTTAATTACTAAATCGCACGCTAGTATGAAATTCCCCTTTTTGCGTCTGCTTTACTGCCATATGTCCATCTAATTCTTAATACATTGGAAATTCAATATTTTATTTAATATGCTTTTCATTTTATATAAATTTTACCAATCATTCTCATGAGGTTTAGAAGTAAACATTTTATATATGTATCTATGTTTTGCAAACGTAGTTTTTTTGCTCGGCTTAATATTATGCGAATATAATAGAAAATAATGAAAATATTCTATATGCAAATATGTTGATATTTACTTTTTAGTTTTTCTTTTTATTTATTTCATCATTTGTGTTTTTTTATTGGTCTTAAAATTCAAGAAATTTCAAATTTATTTATATTAGACCCTGAGGATTTGGTTAGAATCAACCAAACACACATATTTATAGAGGATAAGTATGGACACAAATCTACAAACTTCAACTTATTCAAGTATTTATGTACGTATGTGAGCATGTGAATTTGATATTGGAATCTATAAAGAAATGTATTTATGATTACATTATATACAGTTTAGCTATACATTTAAGCTTAAAGCAATTTGAGTATAAAAAGCTCGTATACATATTTTTTCTAGAAGAGATATGGGAAGGAAATGCGTTTTCTTTTTGTATCGTTTTCTTGCGGTTGTTCTTCAATTTTGTGGTCAAGTGTTAGAGTAAAATGTATTTAGATCAATGAATTTTTCATGAATTCCCTTTTTATTTTGAACAAACTGTTGTCAATTCTATTCGTTTGTATGTAGTTTTCTAATAGTGAACAACAAATAGTTTAAAATGTGAAAAATAATGCACAAGTAGGTGCCCGTATGAATAAAATTAGAGATAAGCATTCGAGGTAACTAAGAGAGATGAATAAAGCAACATAAGATGTGTGGTAAATTTAAAGAATATTGATGAGGGTCTTCAATATGTTTGGGTTAAGATATAGCTGCCAGATTGTTGGTTGCTGTTTTGAAAGACCTGCCTCAGGGCCATTGAGAATTTCATTTCAGGATTAAAACAAATCACAATGCAAACCATCAATCGGTGCATAGAACCATTGAATAAAATAAAACGGTACGGGAAGCATGACAAATGTTTGTACATTTGCTTTCAAGAACAAACTTTTTCAAAACGAGAATACTAAGCTTTCCGATTTTCAATACAAACGATTAAAATTTTGATGCCCTCTGTTTAAATGGATGGAAAAAAGGAGAAAATGAGTATAAAGCAAAGCGGTGCTAAATTTTATATATTGAAAGAGTTTTTTTCGCTTCATAGACAATTTTTAGAGTTAAATCAAAGTTATTTGCTATGTTCAAACAATGAGTGTTTGTCAGAATAAACATGGCTAATCAAAACAATTTATTTTTTATAGTTCAAAGCTAAACTTTTTATTTTTGGGTCCCCTTCGAATCTTAATTAAACATTGTTTCTGCATTTCTTTTGATATTGGCTTGTATGATTTAAATATCAATCGGTAGAAATTGTTTTGCCCTCTGTGCTACAGTGCTTTAGAGAAAGCGAAAGAGCTTTAATTATGATTTTTCTCATTTACATGTGCCGCTATACATAAGTACTAGCACGACTTAGCACCAGCAAGTGTACTAATAGGAGGCGAAATGTTATTTCAACCTTTCAATCCTGGTCACACTATTCAGAATAGCCACGAAATACTTTGTTTTTACAAAATCAAAATTTCTTTTTCATATACTTAGTTTTGTGACATAAGGCCGTAATACTAAAGTGGCGAAATAAAAAAATAAAAAAAATGTATAACCGTAATTAATTGTACTTTGTTAACCGTCATAGTGATTACGAAATTCTAGGTTTAAGCAAACCACCTAACAAAAACCAGTTGATTAAGAATATTTTTTAAACTTAAAATTGTTTCATAAAATGTAATTTTCAATATTATTGAAGTTGCCATCTAGTTTAAGATGTGTGGATGTCGTGTTGTCTCTTCCACACCACACAAAAATCTCTTCAGACATTTTTAAATACTATCGCTGTAAATTAATAAAATAATCGTGCAACAGTGATTGCCAGTATTGGCGTAAAAAATAACGCAGCATTAACCCTCTCTTCCCACTTCCGATTTCCGTTCATGAAGCTGATACAGGCAGTATCGATACATTTCTCACCTCAAAAAGTTTCCGTTTCTGCTCATACAGTCTATTTAATTTCAAGTTTGCAAATTTTTCATAGCACCATACAAACATTCATACCTTTATTGTGTGGAGAGCACTTTGTGAGAGCTTCAAACGTTGGAAGTAAATATTCATAAATTTTAAATAAGAAATTCTAAAGTAATTTTTTTCAGTAGAAATATTTGGAGAAGGAAAATTTGTCTAGTATTCATACAAGAAATCATCTGTTATTTTGATAGCTGGATTTGGGCGCATTCTAATTTTTGAAACGAATTTAAATATAAATATATAATGCAGGCAGAACGAAGCAAACAATATAGTATCAGATTACGATTTTTTTATTACATTAAAAGATTTTGAGCTCAAAAAAATAATTAATCTCTTTTTTTTAGTTGGTTACTAATTACAGAGCAGTCGTAAAAATTCAGTGATTCTTTTTCAATTTACGAATTTCCCAGGATTGTAATTGTTTTCATGCTAATCATTTTCAGCATAAAATATAATCAAATGGCTAAACATCACTTTTTCCTCTCATAAAAAAGAAAAAAAAAAGAAACTAATCCTATCATTAATCCCCATGAAAATTTTTTTATATAAGCTTATCTAGGATTCGAAAAATCATACATTTCTGCCGCAAGCTAACCAGTGGAAACCTGTGTTTTAGATGCGACATGGCTAGGCTAATAACTGCGCTAATCTATATAAACTCATTTGTGAACGCCTGTGTCAGACTTCCTGCCTCAGAGGTTTATTTCTTTTTTTTACCCTCAGCTAGTACAAAAAATTTCTTATTTTTATCTTCTTGAATTCATTTTCTTGCGACAATTTGTTGTATACTTGATGTTTGGAAATAACAACGCAAAAAAATTATGTTACCTTCAAGTGGTGTTTGCATAATAAACGAAAGAGAAAAATATATTAGGTATTTTATTATTGCTCTACCTTTTCGATTGAATGCTGAAGACAGTGGTGTAAGGCAAACCCTTTTTCTGTATGTTTTTAGAGAGCCTTAAAAGAATACATCCCTGTGTATTGTGCTCATTAAAAGTATGATCTTAAGCAGATAATTTTTAGCAAACACAATGATTGAACAAACCCTTATAAAAACAGGAGGTCTAATCAGTGTAGACGATGAGGCTTTTCGAAACTTGAAGGCACGCAATTTTAGTATCAAAATTGTTTTTAGTAGAGATAAAAAATTAAAAATTATTAAACTTAAGTGAACGACTTTGGGTCAAAAATATACCTCTGACGGCCTCTAAGTGTGGAATGCTAAATTTTTTCAAGTCACAAAATAATGAAACGTAAAGAGGGCATTAACAAAGAACTTCGTCTGTGAAAAGGCGGTAGCTTATTTAACACAGACATCTTTATTTAATCTTTGGCTTTCCTGCTGAGTCTGTAAGAACCGGCAATCTCAGCATTGTCCATACTCAACCAACCCATTCAACAAGCCACTAATTAATGATATTTTCTTACAGCGAGCAATTCCGCATACATAATTGACTGTGTTTCTCGTACGAGCTGATTTTGCTGTTTTGAAATGAATAACTTTCTAATAAAAATTGCCAGTTTCCACAAAACAATTTCACACATTTTCGTTCAATTAAATCACAGTGCTTGTGAAATATAATTTATTCATCTCTCTCTATGAAATAGCTTATTTTTACGTTTTTATGTTCCGTCTTATTGTTAATAAAAATTTCTTGTATTACAAGGTGTCGTATTGTAGGAACTTAAACCAAGAATATCCCAGCATGCTTGGCAGGAAATATACCCTTTTGCATGTAAAAGGCTTTATCTTTTTCTCTACTTTTTACAATTTTTTATTTGGCAAGGAAACTTGTTGTGATATTGTCGAGTATATGAGAATTTTATCATTGAATGTTTATTTATTTGCAATCGTGTGTGTGCTACATTTCATTCTTTTCTAGTTACTAAGAACTAAAATGTATACATATATATACACATTTTACATTCATATGAAATTTATTTAAATCAGAAAATTATAGGACATGAGTGTGGATTAATAGTAGGGTAGTGTGGCATTATACGTGATGAAATCGCAGCTTTATTCACAGCAAAAAATAAAATAGGAAATGTACGTTTTTTTTAAGGGTATTTGCCCAAATCTCCACAACCAAAAAACCTGTAATCTAGATTTTCCAAAAGTCAAGCACATCAAGCGGATTTTACACAAAATAAAAACTTTTGCACGCGCTATCCTTACATCTTGGTTCGTACGTGTGTTATTTCAAACATAATAACACCACAATATGAACAATGTGTTTTTCATATTCCGCAAAACTAATTTTTGACTTGTCAGAAATCTCCGAAAACTTCCAAAAAGCTTAATACAGTCAAACCCCGGTTTAACGAATGATATAATGTTCAGGCCTTTCGTTATTCCAAGGTATTCTTTATATCGAACAGTAATTTTGTATCTTAAAATTTTATAAAAGACGGTGGTCCGCAGTTATACGGGAAAGTGCCAGCAAATCTGCAAATGCAGGTCGTTTTGTGGTCTTCTTCTCTAAATATTTCCATTTTCAAATTTTGTGAGGAAGAAGTATTTTAGAAAATACAGTAGAAACAAATTGTGCCTCCGTGGGAAGGGGTTTTCTATGCAGTTTTTTGGTTTTGAATATTTGTCAAATTACAACTTATACGGGAAAGTGCCAGCAAATCTGCAAATGCAGGTCGTTTTGTGGTCTTCTTCTCTAAATATTTCCATTTTCAAATTTTGTGAGGAAGAAGTATTTTAGAAAATACAGTAGAAACAAGTTGTGCCTCCGTGGGAAGGGGTTTGCTATACAGTTTTTTGGTTTTGAATATTTGTCAAATTACAACTTATACGGGAAAGTGCCAGCAAATCTGCAAATGCAGGTCGTTTTGTGGTCTTCTTCTCTAAATATTTTCAATTTCAAATTTTGTAGGAAGAAGTATGTTAGAAAATACAGTAGAAACAAGTTGTGCCTCCGTGGGAAGGAGTTTTCAGTTTTTTGGTTTTGAATATTTGTCAAATTACAACTTATACGGGAAAGTGCCGGCAAATCTGCAAATGCAGATTTGTAACGATTTTTTAAATGTATTTTGCTTTGCCGTTCGTTAAATCGAGATTTATTTTTTTTTGTCATTCGCTACATAAGACACTTAATGTAAAAATTTCGCCATTCGTTATATCCGATATTCGTTAAACTGAGTATTCGCTATACCGGGCTTTGACTGTACTGCCAAATCGAAAGTAAAAACGATAAACTACTTTTTGTTCTGTTCTGTTGCATTTGGTGAGAAATCGCCACATTTGATAACCCTGCTTCTGGATTCTAGGTCTATTATTACGATAATCATTTTGTTAAAATGATTATAACGATATTTTACGATAATTGTCGATCAAATCAGTTTATTGCCCACTATGATCTTTTAACGACCAACATTAACTTGTTATTCTTCAAAACGGTAAAGTGTTATGTTATTTACCGAACGAAAAATAAAATCCTAAAAACCACGTTTCAATTCCAGTTTACTCATAAACACAGCTGATTACCATCGCTGATTCTGCGAAATCAGTATTCAATATCGATTAAATATGTTGAAAAGTATATCGGGTAGTTAAAAGTTGCAGAATCACACTGCTGGTCTTAACCAAATTGTTAATCCCTAATGTACGTATATACATAAATATTTCACTACGAAATCTTATTTATCTTCATGTGTCGAGTTGTTTATTTTAAATACAAATATGGTACCAAAACCTGAACATGCCGTTTGTGTGTCAGTTTAATATGCATGCATGGTTATAATGTTTTCAAGGGTTTTACCAATTTGTTAGCAAATCGAGTAGAAAAATTGAAAAATGTTCAATCCTCCTTAGATAGAATTCGATTTCCCATAGAAATAAAGAAGCAGCGAAAAACTCTTCGCATACATTTTAATAAAATGCTTTTCCACTTTTATATGTACCTTTTGAAAATCATATTACTCGAATAGAACATTTTTACTGGCTTTTTGTTGGTTACAATAAACCAAGAAAACGGAAATCGGATATTTGATCATGCACAGGATTTAATTTCTGAACTCCTCTTTATTCTTAAAGTAAAATTTAATTTCCTCTCCATTCTATTCTGTTTGCAATTCGTAATTAAAAAGACTGAAGTCTCTATTGAAAACTAATTTTTGTTGTACATTTCGTTTTCCTGGTAGCCGATAATTCTAAGATCTATACCCCCTCCTGCTTTGACTTCATGTTTGTTTTTAAAAATAGTCAGTTTATTATTTTCCTTTCTGGTTTTTGTGAAATCAATAACAAACAAAAAAGACATCGTGTAATAATATTTTGCAGATCTTCTGATTATATATAGAACAAACAAAGCTTAGGTTGTGAAGCATTTCAATAGAGTTATCTGCAAAACAGACTGATTTTAAAATATTTAGTTTTTTGTTTTTGCACGAATTCACGTTTTTTGTATGCGTTCAGGTTTATTGGATTCACCAATAAATGGCTTTCCTCAACAGTAAAACTGCATGGTCCTTCATAAATTTTTTATATCCCGTGAATAAAAAACTTACGACTCTTTTGTATACTAATAGTTCCTAATGCTTACGTTTTCTGGTTTTTACCTGTTACACACACAAACACCTTGAATTCGTTTAAACCCAAAAACGAGAGAAACGACCTTATAAAGTTTCAGATGGATATATTTTTAAAACTTTTTTTAAGCTAGTTTTAAAGTACACAAAACTCTTATTAAATAATTTATATTGTCTGAATGTCAAAAGACTCAAAATGTTTAACACTCCATTAGCAACCGACCATCAATGGGAAATAAAGTTAGCACCGTCTCACAGTCGCAATCATTCCATTGTTTCCGTCACTGAACAATGAACCATTAAAAGATTTTTAAAAGTCACTTTGTGCTGTTGCTTAAGCTAAAAGCAGACAAATAAGTCTCTTACCAAACTGAACAACAAAGTTTTTGTCTTTTCTTAGGATTTCCTAATTAAATTTATATTTTGTAGAACATTTTTTTCGTTCTGCTGACGTTGCTGCTAAGACATCTTGAAGAAACTAAGCAACAAAAAAAACCTGAAACAAAAACTTAAATTACACATCCATACAAAAGCGTAATATTAAATGCACATGCGACAATTTGTAAGCTGCAGTTGGAAAAGTTGTTTGTGCATTTGTGTGCGCATGTGTTGAGCAGCTAGTCGTCTATTGTGTGGGTGATTTTATAAAAAAGTGTTTTAGGACGTGTTGCTAGCACACTTATTAAATCTAGTTTGCTCAAGCTTAGCGCATCCAGCACAGTGTTATGTTATTGATATAGTGTGCGTATTTTTCATGTAAACAGATTAAAATAATAAACTATAACTGCAACCGTACTTAAATTAATATTCTATAAAATCTCAATGCCAAAGGATATTTATTGTTAAAGCTATAAAATCAATCACCGTGTAGCTGCTATCAGAGATAACTCTGTGCTTCGACATTACGTAAACTCCGGAGAGATAAGATGCGAGATCTATGCATCTAGTAAGTTAGTTTTTGAGAACAGTGCAAGACATACATAAGCCTGATAGACGTATCTTTGGTTTTTATGTAATTTTGTTTTGTGATTGCAAGTATTGATATATTTGATTGTTTCCTAGCTTTTCGATTTTTTCTTGTAACAATTTGCAATCAAAATTTAATAAAAGGGATAAAAGTAATTTAATATAGGCTTTTATAACGAACGACTATATATAAAGCAAAAATTTCTGGAAAATACTAGAATATTAGTAATTTCGACTCTTATTTGAGTACCCCACAGACGACGTGTTTTACACCTGTAAGCAGCTACACAACGCAACAACTTTGAAAACATTGCTTCTATAACAAAGATGAGCAAAAGTCATAAGACATCCAGTCAAAGCCCGGTATAGCTATAACTCAGTTTAGCGAATCTCCGATATAACGAATGACCAAATTTGTACATTAAATGCCTTATATAGTGGATGGCAAAAAATCGCGAGTTAACGAATGACAAAGCAAATTACATATATAAAAAACTATTGCTAAAACGTTAGATTGTGTGTGTTTTTGGCTTCTTTACTTTGCATTGAAAAAAAAACAGGTGTGATGCGATGCTTTTTGCGTTAACATTTCAGCAGTTATGTTTCGCTCATTATAAAAACGAGATCTCAAATCGAAAAAGAATTTATCTTGACAAAGAATTAAATATTTTAGAAGAATGCAAAAAAGGTGTACATTAAAATTCCAAAAACATGAAATACCAAAATCTTCAATTAAATGGTTTCAAAGGCAAAGGCATTAGAAATCCATAATCAAAAGTACGTCTCTGATTTCCACGCTATCACGTTAAAAAAAAAAATATATGGAATCAGGTTGCTAAAGCAAACCGGCCAAAAACTCTCAGTTCGATAAGAACTTAGTAAGCGAACAAAATTAAAAAAAAAATAAACTTTTATCGGTTTATATTGGAAATTGCTGCCTGATAAGACACTTGTTCATGCATTCTAAAGAATGGGGAACAGTTCTTTTATGTGCAAATGCATATGGATCAAAAAAAGTTAAACCAATTTTAATTGGTTAAAAAAAAAAACTCGTTCATTTAAAAACAGGGCCATTCCAAGGAATTACACCTATTCAAAAAATGCGTGAATGAATTCAGAAATTTTTAAAATGTGGGACCCTTGTCCCAGAGGTACGCTTAACGCTCAGATATTTCTTTTTTTGTGATAGCGTTTTATTTTTGTTTTTAATTTTTTCTTAGATTGAACATTTTTCGGAAAGCAACAATCTACCCATAAAAACACTACTTACCCTCGATAATGTACCAAGTCATCCGCCTGCAGAGGAGCTTGTCAAGAAAACCCAAGACGAAAAAATATGGACGCTTTATCTACCACATAACGTAACACCACGCCTGTAATACAACCGAAGGGCCAAAATGCCATCCGAAGTTTAAAAAAAAATTGCAGAAATCATTTACTCAGTAAAGTTGTTTCATCAAAAACAGAAATATTCGTTGATTTTGTAAAGAGTCTTCATTTGTACGATGCAGCTTTCATGATCTGACTGGGGAAAAGATAAAAAAGAGTGCTTAGAAATGTGTTTGAATAAAATTATGTCACCAGATGGCCACAATTTCGTTCACTGGAAGATGCCGAGTGTATGAGATGTAGTGTACGTTTACTAAGCACTGTTTTTCAAAATGTAAATATGTTTTCAATTTTTAGTGAGTAAATATTGAATTCGGTTTAATAAATATGTAGATATTTTCTATCTTTTATGACTAAATTCGGCTATTTTTTTGAGCAATCTAATTATATCGATGTTCCTATAAACTTAATGAGCAGCTTTGTGACTTATATTAACGTTGCTATAAGTTTTTATATGTGCGTAAAAGAAAGTCATTTAATAAATTACTGCATACATAAATATAAGAAAAAGTATTCTTTATATCCAAGAAACCAAAAAGGGTTCATATCTTTAGATAGTGGTGACTATGAAAGATACTTCTTTACATCTAAATAATTATAAATTTTCACACATGCTAAAAATTAAATTTTCGCCATGAAATACTCTGCAGCAAAAATCTACATATGCTCTCGTCAGAAGACTCTAAAAAACTTAAAAGGATGTTCAAAGCCCATTATTCTCATGATATCAATGAGAATGTCAAACTTTCAAAGTAAATATCGAACCACCGTTTCTTATAACCAGGTTAATTTGATTGTTGTATCCGATATTTAGTTGAGAACTCGATCATTACAATGAATCGGTTTGCTCCAGGTGAAGGAAACAGCAAGTTTCAGTAAATAAACTATTTCTTTTTTCAATCACTGTACCTTCCACCCAGAATATTGGCGTGAGTTTATTTGTTGCACACCTACTGACATTAAATGAAACATCTGTGTTTAACACAATCTTTTCTTATTCCATTCGTTTTTAATTTTATTTTCATAACTTTCTCTTAACCCCCGTCTTTCTTTTCCGCTCTGACTATTTTTGGTCTTAAAGTTAAACTTTTCTTTGTTGTTCTTCTTCTTCTTCAGACTTCATTCTTTGTTCACTTTTAGGTTGTTTTGTTCACTCATTTGTAAGTTTTTAATTAAATTGCTGTCACACATATCTTTTCAGAGAAAAAAGTTTGCGTACAAAAAAATTGTAAAAATGAGCGCACAAAATTTCATTTTTCTATAGTTACACCCACACACTTACATATATTAATACTCAGACACAAACAAATAATCCAATTATTATAACTTTTTTCGTTTGACGACTCAAAGTGACGACAAAAAACATGCATTACTTCAAATGAGTGCATACATAGAAAATATAAAACGTAGAATAAACCTACATTGATATATAGTATACTTATATAGTGCTTATTAATGTATACAATTAAGAAAATAATTTAACGTATGCCTTAATGTACATGAATATTTTTATAGAAATTGAACATTTCAATTCGAACACATTTGTAATGCGTTTTACAACATGCATACAAAAACACAAACCTACATATGTATATCAACCGGAGGCGCAGTGCTAACAAAAATATTACGAACGACATCATAACGCCCGCTTTATAAATGCTGTAGTACGCAACATAATAATCATAGTATGTTGACAAAAAAACCTCTTCAGTAGCACCGAAAACAGTAAAAAGAGTGTAAATTAAGAGATTTCAGCAACAATGTAATTGTTTTGAGCTGAACAGACTTAACATTCGGGAGATGAGAGTTCTGTGCTAAATAAATTTGTTTGACGAAATAATTGTCCAAACTGGTTTGGACAGAGCTATTAATAATTGCAAATAGTAGTCAAATCGAACTGAAGCCTGATAAAACTACAAACAATTGTAAATCATATAGTTCGACTAAAAAATTTAAATTAAGCTATTAATAATGCTTAGAGAGATCCACATTGCATTTACTGCCAGAGGAACTGCACGTTGTTATTATTGTTGCAACTGTACTTAGTTTTGGTAGTGAAAAGTCAATTTTTTGGTACATTTGTCAAAAAAATGTACTTTACCAAAGTCAAGTTACCTAAATAGCAAGCGTATTCTGTTTAAACAGCAGCTCGCGAAAAACTGTGGACACTGTCTACAGATACTTGGAATTTTTGCTGACTTATGAAAAACATTGCTGTCCAAAATTTCCCAATTGAGTACTGGGCTTCACATATTGTTTACTAAAAAAATTGAGTACATACCACATCTGATTGAGTTTTTTACACTAATTTGTCATCACTGTGTGTCGCAAAGGGAATAATAAATCTATTTATGTTGGATGCCGCATCAAAACAATATTGCGCAGAATATCCTTCGATTTTTTTTTCTTGTTTGTTGTTTTTTCACCCCTCAGATAGAAACTTTTACAATTTAACATGTCTGGTCACGTCTTTTTATTTATTTACGGTTTTATTTCGCTCGTAGTGACTATTTATAACCAACATCCTTTTTAATTTCTTTGCTTGTTTTAATATTTTTTTCCCATTTATTATTTCGCTGTAATAATTTTTTCCACTTCAGCTTAAACGGCAACGAAAAGCAGCATCAAACATTAAATTGTTTCATATTTTTAACTCAGAACTTCATTATGCATTTGTACACATGTGTATGTATGTATGTCGGCTATGTACGTATGTATCTAACTGTATGTATTCGAGTGTGTCTCTTTTCTTGCTTATGCTGTGATAGCCTCAATATGAATTTGAATCTCATCTGCAAGTTTTATTTTCATTCTTCTTCTATTTACTACAAGTCCCTCAAGTCTCTCTGATTGCATGTTTAGTTGCCTGCGTTTACCAATTCTCGTTGTTCCGTTTGGACGTTGTCCAAAATTAATGTATGGCTGCCAGATAATTATCCGTTGATTATTTTGCGGTTTTCCACTACTGAGCATCATCTCCTTGTTCATTCGTTTTCATTTCGTTTTGTATATACATATGTACATATGTATTTACGTGTAATTGTGAGTGTGTGGTTTTTATTATTTTTGTTTTTTGCCTGTCTGCCCATTTGTGTGTCCATAGCGTACATTTTAAAATGCCTATGTTGAATGCAACAATTTTTGTCGATTATAATTCTCCTCTGCATTACCGAAGGCAATAAAAATTCTCTAAACATCTACACATGTGTCTTTAGTTGTCGGCCATTGATTACACCCTTTCAAAATGCAAATAAATGTATGTATGTTATTTTTGTGTTAAGCAAAAAAAATTTATATCGTGAACCTAAAATTTCTGGCAATATTCAAATATAGTGGGCAGGAAAATATATAGTAGACTTAAGTCAGTGCAATTTTTTATAACATTTGATCAAGTTACGTGTGAGACGTCCAAAAGCGACTTGCCTTATTCCTCCATACACCAAATTTGGCAAAAGTATTATTGTCTAATATTCAATATATGCCTGTACGTATGCTATAGGGGCTACTAAGCAACCATGATATCTTCAAAAATTTTCTACGAATATTTGCATAATACTCCCCATTATCCAGCTATATAAAGCTTAACTAATTATCGGGAAATTAAAGCATTAAAGCAAGGTAAAATATTTTTGCGGCCAACACCAAGGGTAAATAAAACACCACTCCCATCTGGCTCTCGACTTATCCGCATTATGGAAGTATTCACATTAACAATCTCAATAGCTCAACAGATATCTTGAAGCTGAAGTTATTTACTGAAAATTTAAATTTTAAGAATTCGCAACTAGATATGACGAGGGCGTTTTTTTTTTCACAAACCGCAAAGTTTTAATTTTTTTTTCTTTTTTTTTTTGAAACGCATATAAGACAAAAATATATATTTTAACGTTAAAAATTATCAACCCCAAAAGTATTTTTATCTCAGAAATAAAATAAATATAAATATTTGATCTTCCTGAGGAAGTTTTAATGCTAAAAACAAATTATTTAATAAAAAGCTTATTAAAAAGCAAAGTTTCTAAAAAACAAAGTTGACCTCAAATTGTATTTGTATTTCATGGAACACGAATATTTATCAAAGGACAATAACATTAATGAGATAGTGGCAAATGGTACTTTTAGTATATTTATTGTACAGACACAATCAAATTCAAAAGCAATATCACTCGTGAAATGAGTACGCATGTATATATGTACGCATTATCTCGAATACATGTTTTTATATTCTCACATTCAGCCATAAATTAAATCACAGTATTCCACGAAAAATTTTGAAACCTGTGTGGATAGAGCTGAAGCCGACAATGGAAGACTAAGAGTCAATTTCAATAGGATAAACGCCTATAAACGAGTATTTATCGAAGACTTGAGAGGCTTATACTTTGACGACTCTCCATCATCAAGCCACTTAAATAAATTTCTTATAAATTAAAACCCTATGAAATAGTCTAGAAATAATTAAGGATACATATAAGCCAATTATAATACTGTATTAGCTTTTTCTGATTTAGAAGCATAGGATGAGTACATTTATTTGAACTCACTGTGCTAGAAAGACAACAGAATACATGTGAAAATTCGGACACTTGCAACTCAGGCCACATCATTTTAACAAGCACGTGCTTACATGTGAACGTATTTCTGCACTGCAGCATTGGCCTGATGGAAGCAAATTATGTCTGCTGGTTGAATTGGAAAATGAGGTGAAGATGCACATATATTTTTCATATTGTTTAAAAACAAGACATAAACGTAAACATGCACTCAGACATGAGGTATTTGTTATTTTTGAAGAGATTTCAGTTTTCCCAGATTTTAATATCTATTTTTAATTGGCATAACTACGGTCAAATATACTCAAATAAAAAAATAAGTAAGTAAATAAGATGCAATGTTTTATGCTAACAACACCAATAAGTTTGCTTTAGACTTTGTATTGATTATTGTTTCTTTTAATGTAGTATATTATTAAAGGTTTTATTAGTGACAAAAATTGGAACAGAAAAACAGAACAGCAGGCTCAGACAGTTGATGGTCGGAAATGCTGCTGTAACTTCACATGATGCTGCTGTATATCTCGCGGCTAATAAGCCTTCAAATTTACTTTTCTGGTGTTCCGTAAATGTTAAACGCTGCAAGAATCTCTAAGTTGCCAATTGTAACTCGATAGTAGGAATTGTTTAAATAAAATAAATGAAATTGATGTTACTTATTTGGGTAAAAAATTCTAAATAAAAAAACTCTAGTTGTATGAAGTCCAAGCTTAGTTACTCACACGTGTAAATAGTTTTAATCCAGGCAAATGTAGATGACTAAGATATTATTTATTTATTTTTTTGTTTGCATGTTTCGCATTATACATCATAATAAGCATTGAGAAAACAGAACAGGTAATTTCAGCAGCTGTGCCTTTGATTAACTTCCCAGTAAAACCTACCTAACCGATGCACCAATCCATATAAAGATTTTAAAATTTCGACATATACATACGCACACTTACATATATTCCATAAGCGCCTTAAGTTAGAAAGAAACAGCCTTTTTGATTAAAAAATCCTGCTATACTTCACTCTTTTCATCATTTTAGACATTAATACTTAGTGTTATAGCAAAGGGATATGAAAGAAGTAGTCGGTTAATAAATTATGACATGTAAAAATACTTAATTTATTTTATCAATAAAATGAATATATTATAGCATTTTAATAATATTGTAATATTTTCTTCAGCTCATAATATTTTAAACAAAAAATTAAATTACAAATACTACTCTTGTGTTACTAATAAACAAGTTATAGTGCTAGCTGTACTCGATTACTTATGCAAAAAAATATGTAAGTACTAAGTGCAAAGTACTGGCATAAAAAAAATTGCAGACGCGGGTGAAAATATATTTTTATTCAATTTTTAAATCGTTTGAATTAATTGCTACTATTACAATTAATATACATAAGTATGTACTTTTTTAAGATATTGTTTTTTTTCTCTTAAAACAAAATGAATTAAAAACATTAAAACGAGCTTTTCTTAATACAGTAACAATGGCCAATTTTTAGGAATACAATAACTGTTAGTATTCAGTAGCACTAACCAATATTAGTAATGGTTAACTAATAAGTTATTTATAGTATAATACTACCGGTTATCGCTACCGTTAACTAACCGGTTATATACACGTTAGCACTGATGTGTGCGAGCGAGAGTACTATAGTGTTCTCTACTCTAAACAATAATATAAAAGGAGGAGATATCAGTTCACACGTACAGAAGAGAACAGGTTACTTTTTTCCCAAAAGCCTGTACACAATAACTTAAAGTTTTAGAATTTCTAATCAATACTTATGATTATGAGTACTTGTTATTTAACGCTAACGTGATTTGACCGGTACTGCTCTTACTGGGTTTTAACTATGCGACAATTGTAACTTTTGCCGCTAAATGTTGTGGCTTGCAGTAACGAATGTGTGATTCTGTATTTTACAATAGAAGACATCTTTACTGGTTTATTCAGATTAATTAATAACATGCAGACTTTCGGTCTACAAAATGTCGAAATAAGCGAAATGTGTAAACTTGACGAAAAAAGTTTCGGCAGAAAATGTAAAAGAAAAATTCACGGAAATCGCAGGTTGTGTGTAGTTGTGATGGCATGGAAATAAAATACGTGCATAAATTCTTAATGTATTCCATGGAATCGAAAATATTATTCTGTACTGATTGAACATTTGTTTGCGTATAATTTTCAAGTTAGACGTAATAGCAAGTTGAGAGCGGTATGCAGTTAGGCAAATACGCCTTTTGCAGCGTGGCAAGGGACGAGAAACACCTCAAACTAATTATTTGTTATCATGTGACTTTTTTGCTTCACTCATGTCTTAAGGCTACGACACAGCAATCAATTGTTGGTTATAAAAATAATTTGTTTCTCAAACACTCAGAAATTACCATTCTTGCTGGCCGTGTTATCCCTGTTGTAACATCAATCATAGAAGGAACGTTTTTTCGTGTTCGTTCTTGTAAAAAATTTCTCAGCCATTTTTGAAACACACTTTTGTGTGTGTGTGTGTGTGTGTGTTTATGTGTTTAAAATTTGTATATTCTTACTTGAAGTGTTATTTATCCGTGATGGCAAAAGTCAAAAAGTGTAGTGTCGTCATTAAGGAAATGAGTTTGTTCGGCATAGATTAAAAGAGATACATATGTAAATGATGTTACCTTTTCAAATTCTTTCTTTTGAAGTCTTATTGAAGCAACATACATATGTATGTATAAGCTTCTAATGTAGTTTTTGCTAACAAGAAATTTATTGTTCAACTGCCTCCTTGTAGGAGTATAAAATTAATAATAAAACTACACAATTTTGTTCACTATTATAGTATGGCACCTTTCGGTTTCACTAATTTTTATCACAGCATCAAAATAATGTGTGAGTGATGCAAAAGAGAAACATCATTTATTGTAAGATTGCATACATATTTGGTATTAGTAGAATCAAGTAGATAAATTTCCTTATTTTGTTTTAGGTGAACAGTTTTTGTTATCTTCATTATAAATCAGAAATACAGAGAAAAACTAATTATTTAGAACAAACGTAGTTAATTTTTTTCTGCCTCTCATCAAGTTTATCCATGTTGTTGGTAAAGCTGGGTTATCAATTTTTATGCTTGGTCATAAATTCGCTTACATTGTATGTATGTGTAGATAAATATTAATATATTCAAGTGTGTGTTTGTGCGTAGATGTACTAAGGTTATGTATAAAATGGAGCAAAGTTATTTAGACAAAGTACATTTGTTGATACGAGTTTTCCAAGAAGTTTTCCTGCAGTAATTAGCACTTGATAATCAGGACGTTTCACAATGAATTACAAATTGGCTGAAACATGTTTTTTCCATTGTATTTTTCATTACACGTCGGGGCATGTTATCTGGCAGAGGATTATTTAAGAGTTTTATTTTTCTCGTCAATAGAAAATTAAGTATTGTGTGGCAAATCAATGTTCATATTAGTGTCCATGTAAAAGTTTGTACACCAATACGCAAAGAAAAAATTAACAATTCTTCTTTATCATCAAGTTACTTATATCGGGATAAAAAATAAATTAGTACTCGTAGACAGTTTTGCAATTAGTATAGATAAGAGTTTCTTAATTGCTGGATCACAGAAAGCAGAGTCAAAAGTGTTAATCTAGGGCCATATACAATTTTTCTAAGGAGTTGTAATGATACTTTTTTGGCAGTTAGAGAACGATCTAGGCTATTATTAAACAAAACATTAACAGAACATACAAACGTGCAGTTCATTACTATGTATGCGCGTTATAATAAACTGTCAATTGGCAAATAATTCGTAAATTCAAAAGCAAGTGCGGTATTTTCCATTGTTAAACAACTGGCTTACATATACACATACACATAACGAGGTGCATCAGTTTAAGTACATCATACATTGAACGTTTTTATGTATGATTTCTTAAGTCTCTGGATCGTATGTAATTCTTCATGGTTGTCAAAAATTGTTATTTGCACATAAAGTTAACTATGTTTGCTCATATATGTGCACGTTTTTTTACACATGACGTTGCCTCTGTTTGTACCCTGTCACAAGTAAAAACTTTTTCTATAAATTGAATGAAAACTCATTTAACAATTTTTTTTTTTATATTAAAAGTAAACAAACACTGGTTTTACAAACATTGCCTGTTCTTAAAACGTTAAGCAATTGCAAAAACTACAGTTGCTATATAGATCCAAATATTTGCAAAAAAAAAAAAAAAAATTAAATTTTTTCAAAAAGCTTAGAGAGTGCAACCAACAAAACACGCCAACTAAGTGAAGTAGTTGCAAAAGGTAGTAAATCAAATTGTGAAAAATTTTGAAAGTTGAAAATGTGTACTGCAAACGCTTTGAACAAGTTTTAGAGTAGCAAATTACGAAAGCTAAGTACACACACTTTTTAAAAAAATTTTAAATAATTTACTTTTCGCTATAATGCAAAAATGCAAAACCTTCTACAAAATTTTTAAATTTCAAGAACTAATTCATTATAGTTTTCAAAATGGTTAAATAATTAACAAAAGTTAAAATCTTGTAATGGTACGAAATCTCGGGAGCATTTTTGCAAATACAGACCCCGAATCTTCGATAAATTTTTAAAAAACTCTACAAACTTATCTTCGGTAATTTTGAAAATTTTTGTCAATTCGGTCCCATTTGAAGTAGTATCAATTTTTGCAACAATATAACTATGCTTTCAGAATCTATTTGCAGTTGTTTTCTGCAATTTGCATATTTTTTTTTTTTTTTGCAAAATTCAGTGCTTTTGCAGTTTGCTGTGTGGTTTGTAATTGTTTTATGTTTCTCAGGATCTATTTGAAGAAAATTTTTGCACGTTGGCTTTACTTGCATATTTTGCAACTGCTTAACGTTATCAAAAAGTGTATTTATTATAAACATAATAACTGCAGCCAGCTAATAAAGAACGCCGTTGATTTTGTTTTCTAACTCTATTTAAAAATATGTCATACACCGTTGAAAACACGCAGTGTATGACGCACTTATTTTTAAACCTAATAAGAAGCTCGAGCAGCAACTAGCTGTTTCGAATCCACTACTCTCCATATCAGCATCCATCAAAAGATTTCCTTTCCACCATTTTCTAATTCCGTAATTAGTTTGTCTGTCAGAGAAAGAAACGCCTTGCCTCTGACTCTGCTTATTACTCAATAAGGAAAATAGAATTTTGTGAGATCTCCCGAAATAAGTTGAATTAATTAATTTAATTAAATGTGGTTTGGCAAACAAAGTGATTAGCGTTTGCAAAATGCTCTTATGTACTTATATCAATACAAATAAAGCTGAATGTATTCAAGTACGTGTGTACTTGTGTGTATGCTTATGTTTGTGAAGAAACTTAATTTACATAAGTACTCGTTCACAAAGGCAGTCAAACAAATTACATCTAATCGTCAGGTGAATGAAATAATACAAATTGTGCATTAATATAATTACTTTCAATTCCTCCTTGGTTGCTGGAGCTCTGGCTTATGTTGTTGTTGCTATTGTGGGGATAAAGCGAATTCCATTAAGGATTCGCTATATGTGTATATAAATAAATCTTTTAGTTTTCGGGACCACAATCCTTTTTCAAATAATACTTTTAACTGTTAGTAGTGAAATGTATTCACGTAATACAAATTTTTCTTTTCCCTTTAAAACTGGCAGGCTTCAAAGTGTTGATGCATATAAATGGTGAATCTTCAATTAGAATTTTTCACAACACATACACACACACACACACACACACACAAAATAAAAGAAGCTGAAGCCACCAAAACCTCGCAATCATCGTGTTATAGCCATCCACTGAGGAAGTTTCAGCGACTTTTTACAAACAAAACAAAACAAAACAAAAAACAAAAAACATATTGAAAAAAGAAAATTGTAACTGACAGTCAGCAGTGATGTGACACCGCGAATGGCCAAACAATTCCATGCATTACCATAAATGCAGCTTAGCAAAGACAGCAACAGAAGCAGCAAAAACAATAAGTGACACAAAAAAATTATTGCATTATTCATGAGTGAACGGCGATAGTGTGTTGAGCCTTTTTGGCCACTTGTGGTGTTTGCCGTGAATTGTCATTAGAGGGAAAATGATGATGAGAAAGCGAGTGCAACAGCAACAACCAAGAAGTTTGGAAATTCATAGATCTTAAAAAATGTTGCCACCTCTAATGATTCTGATGAAGCATGCACCGCCAGCCATCGTCATCACCAACACTATTGCTATCAGCATCATCATTATTTCTGATGCTGTTGCAGATGAAGACAATTGCAACTACCACATAGATCTGTGCATTCACTGATAGAACAGCTTATGTTCTAAAGGATTTTACTAATGGATTCCATTAGTTTTATGGTTTTACCGAGAAATTAAAATTACTTAAAATAATATGCAAAATGGAAAACAGAGTAATGTCTGCATCAATGTTTAACCGCAAAAGTAGAACAAACACTTTGCAATTAAAAGAATCAACACGTTCAACTTAATGACAGGATGCGTTGCAACGAAAATTTTTATTATTAAAATGTCCTGAAGTTCTTAATGTAAAACCCAAGAAAATTAATGGAATCCAGTTTACGTTTAAAATAAGCATTTCTGGTTGAATTATGACTAGACTTTGCAAGAACCAACTATGTCCGACAACAAATAAATGTACAATAAATAAGCATACAAGCCATTTTACAAAACCACTAACACTTCGAACGAGGACAAATGTTTTTCTTTCTTGGCGGTGACTAAGAAAAAAAAAATGCTGATGATGTACAAATACTCCCACGTGAAAGGTTGCGCAATTTAAGTCTAAAGGTGGGATCATACGATTGCCGCAATGCACCAATTTTTGTTACATTTTGTGTGCCAATCGTGTGATAGCACAATTTATTGGCTCATGCGGCAACCAAAACGAATGTTGTTACTATTTGTCCCAATCAAATACAACCCTGATGCGACAACCGTGTGAACACTTGCCATACAACTAATCACCAATAAAAATTCTAAAAATGCACCAATATTTATTGTGTTCTTATGCGGCAACCAAAGAAGACAATGCCCGCCAATAATCTACATACTTACATACATATGTATACATTTATTTAGTTTCAAAACTGTTTAAACGCGTCTTCCAAACATGATTTCTGCTTTTCAATCAGTAAAATTCAATTGTTGTTACTATTCATTTTTTGCTTTCTTTCAGCCCGCACAACATTATAATAATAGCCGAAGCAATTTTCTTTCTTTTTAATGAACAAACCATATTTTTAACATTTAATTTTTTTTTTTTTGGGAAAACAAAGTTTGTCATCAGCTGTTTCTCACAGTTGCCGTATAATATAACAATCGTGTGACTATAACGCGGCAATTATTGGTACTAAATTGTTTTGCGGCAATTTGCGACAATAAAATTTCAGTAAAATGTCACAATCATGTGATTGCAGAGAATTTGATTGGGACAAATTTTTTATTATGCTCCAATTCAGCCCAATAAAAATTGTGTAAAATTGGTGCATTGCGGCAATCGTGTGATTCCACCTTAAGAATACGAAACTAAATTTGTTTGATTGTTAACTAGTCTATCGGGCTTGAGTTCGATTAAAGAAGACAAGAACATTGCTTGATAACTTGGGTGTATACCATGGCTGTTTCACGTACATCAGCAAATAAGTCTTCAACTTTTCTTTTCCTACCTTCTTTAAAAATGGTGGTCTCTGTAAAATCGACTTCAAGGCCGATAAAATAATAACGAATTTTAAATCCTATAGCTTATCTTTAAAGTTAAATGATTGCCTCAACAATGTTTTAATTGAGCAGCAATCATTATAAACAAAAAACTTTTGTGCGATTTCAAATCTGGGAAACTCTCGGCATAACTCTGTCCACCACAACAATACAGATAGATGGGTTGGCTTTTAGGGTTGACTGAATACGGAATAAACCCTACGTTAACTAAATTCTAATTTGGTGTGATTGCTCTTTAGATACAAGCGCTTACATTCATATAACTAACTCTTTTCCTGAATGAACTCACTCAGACCGAAGTCGAAAGCGCAGCGAATAAAATAAACTATTTCGCTAAACAACTCTAGATACTTGAAAAATGTTTTTATCTTCCTTCGGGCGCTTTTTCGAAAATGCCACATTTTATGTACGCAAATTTAAATAATTTCTGAAGAATCACCTCTCCTTGTGTAATATGGTGTGTAGCCATTTTAATATGTATTAGTTGCATCAGTTTGAAAGTAATACATTTTTGGCATATTCAAAAATTATATGTAGGTAGTTTAACACAGTACCACTGTCGACCAATTCGTTGCGCAAGTAAATGTGAAATAGCACGTAGGGTAATAACTCCTCTTAAGTTATTTTGTGTAGAGTTACATGCCCATTGTATATGCTTTCATTGTCAACCCAAAAATATTGCTACATAATTTCATTGTTGCCTCATAAAAAAACATGATCAAGTACATAAAAAACAATTTTCACAAGAATTAATAAAAAAGGGTCATATTGTATTTAAAAAAAGTTTCATTTAATTAAAAAAACATTTGGATTAATGTAAGGAAGAAATTATTTTAGGTCTAAAAATCGATCTCATTAATGTGTTCTGTCTTTTTGAGCCATCTGTAGTAGACTCGAAAGACTGTTTGAAACCTAACGAATTATTCCATAATTCCCATGAACAAAATGAGAATCGAAAATGCTCAAACAAACCTTTAATACAAAAAACATTTCTCCGACTCACATCTCTTTAACATTTCTTCATAACTCGGTTCACGGCTGAAAATGACAGAAAACATCAATAAATTCTATTTTTAGCCCTCAACGTATACATTTCAATTGGATTTTATAAGAAATAAATAATTAGGTTAATTTTTTTATTAAGAAACTTAGTAAATAAACTTTTTATGCACCTGATTTTACTTAAAAGAATATTAATTTTTAACTTTTGTTTTGGATCTTTCATGCTGCGCAACGATTTTTAAATCTGGCCACCTTTGATGACAGAATACTGAAAACCAATGCCCTCTTAGCGAATTTCCCAGTTGAGCAAAATATTAACGTAAAAGCACAAAAAGTATATTTAATAAAATATTCAACTGATAAGCGACAGTTTCAAGCTAAATACCGGACGACGAGTATCTGGTGCTGCGAATGAAGTGATAAAAATAATTGAAATGTATGCAAATTCAATAATAAAGGTATTAATGATTTGTGCAATTTTGTCAATAACACAAACTGGTGAGTCACATAGAATTCTTATGATGCACAATATATATTTTTTAAATGTTACTATCTTAAGCTTCCGCAGCTTGTTCCGATGCAACAGAAATAAAATTTACATTTCCTGTGGAGTCCAATCGTCTTCTTTTGCGGGATTGTCCATATTATCCTCCCATTGATAATGCCGTTGATCAGATAAGATCGCTGATAGTAAACCAATTGAATTTACCTCATTTGAGGTGGCAAATACTGTTGGCAACTTACACAGATAAGGGTATACTTTTCGAGATGTCTACGCATGAAGGAGTCGAAGATATTTTGGAACAATTTGCTGTTAAATTTCGTCACAAGAACTGTGTCCTAAAACCAACATATACAAATTTTTTTGCTAGCGCTTAACAGCAATTGCTTTTCTTTCGTTTTCTTAAATAAATTTTAAATGCCACGAATAGCTTCATAAAACTTGAATAGCTTCATAAAACAAAAACATGAAGTTTTTGTGCTGCTATCAAGTAAACTTGCGTAAAACTATAACCTTACTATACACATACTGAAGTCCAAATTCAATTGTGAAATGTATACAAGCATTCATAATATTAGAAGTGTTTGATTAATTTGTAACTCTGAATACATTTTTATTTTGTTGCAAATATAAAAAAAAAAATAAAAGGAGAAAAATATTTCCAAAATAGAAAATGAATGCAAGAGTTTTTGAAAATAATTGAAAATTATTTTATTGTTATATAACTTTGCATTTTGATGTCCAGCTGTACTACCTGAAATCCATTAGTTTCTTAAAAATTGCTTATTGCATAATTTCTTCAATTCAATTAATTTATAAAGTTACAAACCGTTTTGGTTAGAAGCTTCCGTTCAACATTATGCTGCGTAGTTATATGACGTTTCCGTCTACCTAAATTATGAATAATATGTTATAATACGTTTGGCTTAGCTGCACGTGCAGTCGAAAAGTGAAACAAAAGCGCGTATGTGTGATTACATGTCACGCAGCGACTTTGCAATGGCCTCTAAACCAGGTTATTGATAACTTCATTCAGTGCAGAACAAAGCCGTAATATAGTTAATAAGCTTCACAAGAAAAGCAAATCCTCAAGCATTTCTCAATTTAAATTAGATTTTCACTACCTAAACTCAAACTTAATAATTGTAATAAATTGGTGCAAGCGAAATAAAACATCAAGTGCCACGAATGTTGAAAACTTGCTTGAATAACATGTGGGAGGGTGAAATTTTAAATTTCATGGAAGGTTAAATTGCCAAGAGATGGTGGCACGAAATTCTTGAGCTAATTAATAAATACTGTGGTTGCCTTTGAAAACTAATTTTCAACATAATTAACTTTGAAAAAATGGATGTTTAATTAATTGGCATTGGGAAGACGCTGCGTTTAATGAGAGATAAATTGTTTTTGTGACGCCTTTGAGGGGTTTTTATTCGTTTCTTTGCTGCAACTTTGTATTTTAAATTTGATTTATGGGTAAACAAAATGTTATTGTGTTATGTAACCGGAGGTGGACAGTATCTCAGGATATGCATACAAAAATCAGATATAAAGGTGTTTTGCAAATTTGTGTTAAATACATACGTCCTGTTCAATATCTTGCACATAATCAATTTTTAGTTCTCTTGTGAAATTTTGCTAAGAACACAAAATTTCCCCACTGGTCCTGTATTGCTCTTACTGATATCCTGATGGCGAATCAGGTTATATTGTCCACAAAGAAGCATTTTTGTTCTTGAAATGATTTAAGAAAATTTATATCTTCGTAATATCTTTTTGAAAATGTCTTATAATTCATATTTCGTTTGTTAGATCAGATAATAAAAGGTATAGAGAGGCAAGACGTTATGCTAAATAACGTTCCCATTAGCGATGAAAACATATACATCCAGGATTTGCAAATAATATACTTGTTTTTATAATTCAAATAATTTGTTCACTTTTATGCTTATTACACAGGCTTGTGGACAATTTTACAATCATAAAAAACTTTCCATTTTTATTCGACTTCGACACTTTCTGTTACAGAGACCTTTTTCGGGATTTATTCCTGTAATTAATTGAGAAAAACGTCAGAAATAAAGCCTTAAACATCATTGAGGAAAACCCCTTGAATCTCCTTAAAATATTTAGCCAGCGAATCCGAACTTCGACATAGCTCCCCTCTTTGCGGTGTATTTTATTGCAGTTTTGGTTGCAACAATACACCGATGTCTAAATTATGGTTCTATTGAACAATTGAATAAACTACAAAACGTTTTACTTTCTTTCTGACTACTGGTAAATGTTTTAATTTCTTTACTAAGTAGTCTATTGATTAACAATTTTTTTATGAATAGTTGAATAGTTCCTCTTCGCTAAATATTTCCTCTTCGTGTGGTAATTTTATTATATATGTACATATTTATCGGAGTTACCAATGACTTCGCAGTTCCTTTTATTTCTGGCGATAAAGTCTCCACCTCTACGTAAATAGACACAGGTACAAAAGTAAGCGTTCCGACAGCAAGCAAGTTGCTTTGATTTCTTGTTTTAGTTCATTATTATGTTTTGCAAAGCGGATGAATGCAATAGTACTGTGTGAACTGTTTTGCCAATAACATACAAAGATGTTTGTCTGTATATTAACGTATTTTGGTAAATAATCTTATAAACAAAAACATGTCCTCATAAACAAAAAAACATTGATATTGTATTGCTTCCACTACACGTACTAATACATCTTTATATTGCTTGCATGGACAAAGAATATTTTTTAAATACACATACACATATTTGCACACTTATTTACGTTTAAAAGTGGTTGTAGTTTAAGTTATTATAAGACAAATGCTTCCAGAACGGATGTTGGTTATATCCGTTTATTTGGTAAGAAAATAAACGGATGTGTCAAACAATTTACAAATTCTTTTCGCCGAAAATACAAATTTAGCTGTGTGTTTTCCACAAATGAAGCGGAAATCAGAGACAACAAAAGAGAAACAATTTTAATAATTTATGATTAAACGTTTAGTTTCCGGAGAGGTTTGTTTTAAACTTGAATGTAATTTAAGGAACTTGAATTGAACTGGGCCTCTCAAGTTTTCAGAAAAAAATAAATTTATTACTATGAAAACTTCCTCACTCAACTTTCATATAAAACTAAATGTTTTGTTTTGTATTAGGAAATTGAAGAATTCAATAAACAATCGCTAAAACATCCAAAAGTGTATGAAGCATTAGTTGTAATCCTTGCTCTACCATATAGATACACTGAACTTCTTTAAACGTCTATGCTACTAAGTTTCCTTAAATTTCTGATTAATCTTTCTGAACTGTAATAAAATTTGTTTAAGATTTTTTATTTCAAAATTTCAAGTCGTACTTTTAGTACTTGAAATTTAAAAAAAAAAAAAAAAAAAAACAAATAAACTCATATCAAATAAAATGAAATACAATACAATATATTAGTGGAATTATTGTGCGATATATTCTCTAAAATCTAGCGGTCTTATTTATCGAAAAAACTTTCATATACATAAGTGTATACGTATGATCTGAGAAAAAGTCTATGTGTTCTTAGGTTTATAAAGCTTATAAGTATTTTAAATCTCTTAAATTTTAAAGGCAGTAGTACTCATCAGTTTTCAAAGGATACATCGGATACTATGCATATCTACTAGGAGGAGTCTTCGCCTCTGTTTGCAGAGTTGTTTTTTATTCTCATAATTTTTGTGCTCATTGTCAAAGAAATTTTTTATTTATTGACTCCGCTATTTTTAAATGCTTCTGTGTGTGAACGTCATATTTTTTTAATAAATTTTAAATATACAAATAAACGAATTTGTATGTGTGCAACACATGCTGCATTGATTGCAAAACTGGAAATTAACGTTTATCTTGTTCGCATTTGTTCTTTGCACTGTCTGTTTGTTGCTGCATTCATAAGTACAGCATACAACAGATGTAATCGCAATAGCAATTTCAGTTGTTGTTATATGTACCAATATCATTTATTGTATAATCTTGACTTTTAGTCTTGTGTGTGTGTGTGTGTGTGTGTGTTGAAGACTTCTGCGGCAAGTGGTCATATGCCAAGGTTTTTTTTATCTGCGATGACCATGATTTAAATAAGCGAATTGTTAATTGGTCGTTTGGACATCCTTATGTCACTGACTTACTTCTTGCAGTTGTTGTGAAACTATTTATACACTCAGAAAACTTCGTCAGTATAATTAACTGAAATCACTCTTTAAAATAAATGAAACTTAATTCAAAAACCGTCCTACTCATTTTTCATTTCAATTTACATATTACTTCATTTGAAATTTAATGTTAAAAAATCTACGGAACCCAATCGGTAAAAATAATGATTTTTTCCTTAATTCCAACTGTCAAATAATTCATGCGTAATGAAATATTAAAAATTTTTTATTTTTTCTTAGGGGTCATTTTATTTTTATTATAATTAATTATAGTTTTCTATCTGTATTATCTCCTTTTTCAACTCGCTAATTTAATTTTTTTACTGCAAAGCCTCTGCTGAGATTCGAACATGCATCATCTCGACTTGAAAGCTGCTTTCATACCCACTCATACCCATCGCAGCAATCAGAAGAAATTTAACAACAATCAATTTAAGTAAAGAGTATGTATGCTATATACATATGTATGTAGAAACAAATTTATAAATATGTATACATATATCCACGTATTAACAGCTTGGTTCCTTCATGTGTGTGTAACATAAGTTACTACTGTCATTATTAACTGTCAGCGAAAATCCATATTTATCTGTAGTTAGTTTTTTAAGTAACTGTACAAATCAGTTAAAATTAAAATTTCATTCTTTTTTAAACGTTTTGTCATTTAAAAATAACTACACTGATTACTTCTAGAATGAACTACTGTCAGTTACTCCAAAAATATTCTGAGTGTAGAGCAGTTCATGTCTACTTACAGTAATATATAGCAACAAGCACTTGTTCTTGTAACTGTTCTTTAAATCCTTAGGCTGTTATTTTGTTCTGCCATTTATTGTACTCACATTTGCTTCGAGATCATAAGCAATATGTATTTGCATTTGTGTTGTGTTTCAAATAGTAAATTTTAATTCTATAAGGCTGAAATACTTTTAAAACATTTATCATGTCGCAAACAATTTATTTAGACAAGTCGAAAACGAACGTAGCCGCGTTCTGACTAATTAATTGATTAAACGTTTTAATGGAATACTTTGTATAGCATTTATAAATGCGTGTTTTATTTTTATATCTAAAGTAATATCCAGTTGACTTGAATGGTTAGAGCATTTTTTCATCTTATAGTTACAGCAATAAATTTTGTCCGCTAAAGCTATCTTAAACACGAAACGTCTTTTACTTACATTTTAAATTTAAAAAACATTACAAACCAAAAAAAAAAAATAAAAAAAAAAAACTCACTCCAATACTATATTTGATGGTATGACTTTGTGTCAGCGAATACTATTTTTAATATCTTTCACTTTTTAATACAAAATTTATAGTAGTTTTTTCAGAAGCATTTTGGTTGCATCCTTTGAGTGCAGTGCTATAAAGTTCTGACTCTGACTGAATACTGATTGCGAACAAAGCATAAAAGGAAAAAAATTAAGGGAGATAAACTACGAAATGAGGAGTTGTCGTTGAAAATGTCTAGTCAAGCATAAAATTTATGACATTTTCCGAGACTCATTAAAACGACATTGTAGTGCAATTTGAATGAAAATATATATTTTTGAATTGTATGTAATTACACATACATATGTACACTTAAACCAACTATATGTTTCTAGGTATAATGAAGAAATAATGTAATAAAAAAGGAGGAATAGAAAGAAATATCAAAATTTCTGCCGAATTCGTTATTTCCCTTACTACTTACCAAAATTGATGCACTTAATCAAATCTCTTGATAAAGCGCAGTTTTTGCTTTCGTCACATAAAAGGTATTTGAATATGAATTTGAAATATTTGTAGATTAGGGTGCAGCGAGATTACACGGTGGCCTTGCAGTGATTGAATTGTAAACGTTACTCGTCTTTATGTTCTAAGTTTCCTCAAGCAGTTTAATATCAATAATATCAGCCATTCGCTTTTCGTAAAATGTACCTCAAGTTAAAAGCGCCAATGCAGCCCAACTTATTTAGTTATCAGACAGAACAAATTGTTTGCTGAAATTCACACTTGTGAGCCTGTGGCTCTGATGCCTTTACATATGTAGTTTAAGCCAGCGTAGCAACTGGGGACTTTTATCCGTTCTTCCTGCAGTCCGTTTCGGGGTATATCGTGAGTCCGATGATAAAAAGAAATTTTGTGCGTGTATTTGTAAGTAAAAGAAGTATTCGAAAATTTGTTTCGGTATTGGGATTTTGGGTTTGAAATGATCTCTCTAAATACTAACAGCAATAAACGATTTGTTCGGATTCGCGATTTTAACAATTCTACAAAGTAATGGCAAAAAAAATGTACACATAGTCCTGAAAAACCGAAACCGAAAAGGGTGAGGCAAAAAACAAATTGTTTTTTTTTTTAATGTATTCTCTGCGCTAGTTGATATAACATATGGACACCAATTTGAGCTTTATTTATATACATATGTAGGCAATACTATTAAATGTATGCTTAGAACAAATATCTATATAGGTTTTAATCCGTCTAAAATTTTGTCGTATTCTTTTTATAAACTTTATGTGTTGTATTCAACCGCAATCCTTCTAAAGACATTGTAATAGTGAGCAGTTTGAGGATATGTTTTTTAGAGCACTAGATTGCAATGCTACTGTATTTTCAGACTTTCATTCGTAAATAAGATATGGTTTGCAGCAACGAGGATAAGCTGGGAAGACACAAAGCTACTCAATGGTTGCAGTGAAAAACCAACTCGCATTATGCAACATTGTAATAAATAGAAATTTCTGTTTTCGACGTAGCATCAAAGTATTCATTAGCGATTGTTCTTCAAAGTTCAATTGAACATATTTGAGTGACTGCATAACATATACCTGCAGTTTGATTTTGTAGCTTTTATTAGGATAATCATAACTTTAAAGCATTTATAGAAAAATTTAATTTATAGAAATATTTCATCATTTTTTAAAGAACATACTATTACTATTAAACTATTATCAATATTTTAACGACAAATATTGAATTGTTGTTTTTTATTTCGGTAAAGTAGATATTATGTTAAAATTAAAGCAAATAAATAAAGAACAACAAAAGCGCAATTTATGCTATTGAAAATGAAATAATCTTTGGAAAAAAAAATCCAGCTGTTTACCATCGTTAATATTACATATTACAGAAGTACATAATTATTACTATAAGTGATGAAATATGTACATAAAACTTACAACTATCGGATCGTTGAAAGTTACAGAATTGTCACATTGAATGATTGAATTGATAGCGTCGAACAAAAGTTATTTTTTCTCTTTTGCATTGTATGAAATGTTGTTAACAGTTTCAATATTCATATCGCATCTTATCTTAATGATAAGGGTGATTGAAAATAATAAGTATACAAGAAAGTTATCTTGAAAAAATATAAAATGTCTGGGCGATAGAGATTGCATCTAAATAGTTAATTCAAAATGTTTTACATCAGCTTCGTTTTGCTTACAACCAACGAGCTTAAAAATTAATAAGTAATGAGTGCAGGTTTGCTCACGTGGGGCTAATTTATTAATTTAGTTGACCAAGTAGGTCTTATAGAAATTGATCAGGTAAATGCAAAAGATAACATAATAATTAAAAAAAAAGATTAATATTATATTTCGTTAGATTTTCACAAACCTTTTGGTTTCTCCAACAAACTGACTAAATTGCTGCTAAGTTCACAGGCAAACGAATGCTTCGCATCCATTTGCATTTAATAGTTTTTTAATTTGCTTAAAAATACTAGAGCAAACAATTAAATATGACTGACGAAGATGTAAAATGGAGTCATTAATTTTCACAAAGATTTGTTTGCCTGAAAGCACCAGAGCAAAATGGAAAATTTTAACAAAAATTCGTCAAATGAAATAAATTTTAATGACACTATGTTGCAAAACAGTAGAAGAAACAGAAGCAAACAAATAAAAGTTTATGTATATAAAAACCCCGTTTATACAACAAACAACCATTCAGATAAACTACATCAGAGTGATTATTGATTTGTGTCACCAAGTGAGCGACTGAAAAACGCACAGACACCATCTTTTTAAACAAAGTAAGAAGAAAAGATTAATTTAATGAAAATGACAAACGGCAGATGATAGAAATCATTTCAATTTTAAGAGACGAGTGCGGAAACTCATATTTTAAGGAGATTGAGACAGAGAATGCATAATGATGCAAACGAAAATTATGATGATTCATTAATCATAAAAACAACCAAATAATTCCTTAATTTTCTTTCAAAGAACCTAAAAGTTACAAAAAGTGTTTGAGTCCGAGGCGAAAACCAGAATTGAAAATCAGAATCAGTTTGGCGAGTTCAAAATGAATATAGTTTATATAATGCTACATATGGAAACAATAATGCTGGAATAAAGTTCGAATTTTTTAGTTCACTTAATTAAACAATTACAAATCTACAGCTTCAAAATGGAGTAATGTTTGATTAATACTCAGATATACATATATATTATTTTTCACGCACAGCCAATTTCCTTCATGCCTACTGTTCAGGAGAGAGTTTTTTGATAATATAATATTACAAGCTCATACCAATATATGCGTTTAACGAGATAGACTTGGTTCCTTCACAGCAGCGTGAATTGCCACTCCACTTTCAACTCTAACTCTTGCAAAAAGATAAAGTCCAAGTCAGCGGGCATAAATACAATAACTTGCCAAATTTATAATAAATAAATAAAATATTGATTGTAATAAAATATTGATTGTTTAATAAATAATAAAGTTAAGTTTAAGAAAAATCCTTCATTTTTGTGAAAAGTCAGTTTTCTCTAATATCAAGTAACAAATCGACTTCTCTTATACGCTCACGTTTACAGTAGTGATAGCTGCATCTTTACCCAAGTGATGGGATCAACATAGTTGAATATTATGCAAGTGAGTAAAGGGGGTCAGAAAATATTTGTAAGCAGGAAAAGCTTTAGTTCGCTCAAAACTTAAAAAGATCTTCTGTGATGCTTTTGTAATGAAATTGTGGTAAAATTGCAGTAATATAAACGTTGTTCTAACTTTAGACAACGCATGATGGTTTTCCCCAGTGTGATCAAAAACTCATACACTTTATTAGTATTCCAAATCGGAAGTTAAATACTTCTTTAAAAACTACTCATTTTCTTAGACGTAAGCCTTTATCTCAGCGTCATTTTTATACCCTTTGCCAAAAGGGTATATATAGATTATTTTTATTAGGTTCGTTTTATATATACATATGTATATATTACACACTGTGTGTAATCTCATGTATCTAACCCATAAATATCGAACATGTAACTTTCGTTGGCGAAAGTAGTAATATAGATTTGGGTTAAGCTTAAATTGAATTAAGTTCAAGTCAAATGAAAACATGTGAAATAGACTCAAAAAAATCGGAAATAGGCTTCGAAAGTAGTCAGATATTTTCTCATTACTTTTGTTCATACTAATTTTTTTTATTTTTTATGAGACACTCCCCATTAAAATATGTTTTGTAATCGTTGTGCGTTCAAAATCAAAAGAAATTGGAAAGTGCCACCCATATATATTAAGTTTTTTTTTTTAAGACACCCTTCTATTTCCCTCCTATCTCTTTTGCTTTACTTATTGTATTATTAAAACTCCAGGTAAGCTCATAATTATGTGTATTGATCACTAAAATCTTATCCTTTGTCATATATCATTCGACTAGTAAATAACTTGCGCAGATCTAAACGTATACTTATCAAGTCAAGTTGATGCATAAACCAAGCGATTCAATAACGATTTCTGCCGTTTGTAGAATTTTGTTGAAACCATATTAATAAAGCATCAATCATAAACTAAATATTGACACCATTTCATAAGAAGGCAACACGCACATTAAGAAACGAATAACTTTATCAATATTTCACGCCAAAAGGGAATACAAATAATATTGTTTGCCCATGAAAAAGTGAAAGTTTTAGAAAAAGCCAGAGCAAAACACAACGCAACTTGTCGTGCGGCCAACTTATTAGAATTTCAAATAACTTTGATTTTGAATTATTTATGATGTCTCAGCATATAAAAACTCAATCAAATATTATCTTTTGTTTGTTGAATTGGAAGAAGAACACAGTACACTTTTGTTATATTAATACTTGGCACTTGGCTTAGGGCGAATTAATATTTTTGCATAAAAAAAAAACTTGAAAGAAATCAATGAGAAATTATCGACTATAGACGTTTGGAATAAAAGCTTGTGATACAAAAGCTTTAAAGAACAGAAAGTTGTGTTTAGCTCAGAAATTGCTTAAAGAAAATTCATTTAGCTTTAATACGAAATGAGAAACTTGTCCTAATTATAGATGCTTGTTTCAAACGATGGGATACATAATAATTACAAAAAGCTCACAGTTCTATTTCAATAAAACACTTTTGTCTTAATTAGAAATCCAATTTCACAAAGAAAAACTTATTATCGCTTTTCTTTTAAATTAACTCTTAGCTGAAATAGATTTGAAAAATGTCCTGTGTACTTGGATTAAAAATAAAGAAGTCTCTGCAATTTTAATTCCATGGATTTTTTTGCTTTCTTAACTCCGTTTGTCAATAAATATAAGTAGACTATAAGTAGACTCACTTATCAGTTGTGAACAAAAGTGATGCCAAGTTTGGTCATCGGGTTTGTTGATCTGGGATTTGAACCACTTTTCTTAAAACCTTTTCTTTTGAGATCATAAGCAGTGTTGAAAAATATGGGATCTGATAAGGAAAAGATCTATTGTAAGCTCGTGGTGAGAATTACAATATGGGTGAGGAAAGAGAAATGAACAATCAATCATAAGAATTTTCTCTCAATTCAAATATTTTATTTTACAAGTTACCTTATAAGTTAGGGAGTTGAGCACACCGATGTTTTCGGATTATGTGTGAATGTGAATGCTAAGGTTGAAAGTGAAGTGAAGTAATTCGCGGGCTATGCAAAAAACTTCGACCTTGACATTTGGAAAGTTTCCAAATATCCCGTCAACCGTGTGGACAACACAAATTTTCTTTATGATATGAATTGAATAGGTAAATGGTAAGTTTACAAACAAATAGTGTTGGTAAATAAAATTTTAAATGTATTGATGAATCTGAATTCATGTGATTCTAATACAATGGCTAATTCATATGAATTTTAGTTTTATATTAAGCAAGAAATTAAGAAATAAAAAATATATTTCTCCAAGACTTTGGACAACTTGATAATATTCAAGTTCACCACACAGAAAGCTGGTTTTAAATTAAGTTTTTTCTACTCGTAATCGATTGAAGTACGAAGCAAACTTGAAAATTTAAGTACGCATAACACACTAGTGTACCTCAAAATATCCAAATGGGGATTATTAAAGAGAATCCATTCTGTTAAGACTTAAAATGAGTATGAAATTCTTGGGTGAATTTGTAACCAGCACTTCTATCGCTGATGATATAAGAAGAAGAATAAAACAATTTAGTAGGATGGCATCGCGGGAATGTTGGCTCAGAAATATTCAAGGAAACGAAAATGAAGTTAATTCAGGGCAAGGAAATCGCTTCAGAAAGGCAAGTTAAAAATGCCATTTGTTGGTACAAAATCTTATTTTTTTTTTAACTAAAGCTTACACTTTTTCTTAAAATCTTTTATATATTTTAAGTCATTGTTTCGGCTTCCTGTATTAATACACATTTTTCTTGTTAATACCACAAACAAAGTTTACTCTGAAAAAGCTTGCAAAAATGTGTGTGTGTGTGTGTGTGTGTGTGTGTGGGAACCTGTAAAAAAAATTATGATAAATTGAGATTTTTTCCTGCGAATTTTTGTGTGTATATTTCATGTTCAGTTGCTTATTTTTTTTTATTACTTATCTTTGACGCGCATAAATAAATATCAATTGTGATTTATTCTTTTCTACGGCCTCCATTCTCTTCCTGTAACTCCTTTTCTTTTACTTTTTATCTTTGGTTGTTACCACTTCCACTTAAACCATTTAACCTTAATATTTGTAATAGAATATTGTTCTGTTTTAAGATGATAATGGTTGCCTTTTTGCTTCGTTTCAATGCTATTAAAACTGTTTTTTCTTCGCTGGTTCAATGATAACAAATTCTATTGTGATTCGATTAACTTAAGCCGGCTCTAATGTATTCAATGCTGATGCCAACGTTAAAAGTTCTTAAAGCCTTGCAGAAATAAGTATTGACTTTTAAATCAAGAATACCAAATTCTTCTGGTCTTCTTTGCGAAAAAACTTTTCATTTAAATTTTATTTAACACTCGCACAGCTATCGAGTTTTATTAATTCTCCATCAAATTCGCATGCCAGCTTCTACTTAAATCCAAAATAATGCAAGCAATATTTCATAAGATCTCTATAAACATTTTTATCTACTCTTTGCTCTACTCTGGTAACAGACTGATGATAAAAATAGATTGTTTTTTTTTATTTAATTTTGTGCTGCAGGATTGCAAAATAGTAGACGAGTTGGTTGTCTCTTATTTTAAATCGGATATCGTTCGATTGTACTTTTTCTCCATTTAAAAAATTTAGGCCTCTAGAATAGCTGAGAAACCCAGCAACGTAAGTCCTTGAGTGTTTATCACAAAAAGGAAAAAACAAGTTGTTGCCCTCACAGTTATTCATAGTTCACTGAATTATTTTCTATTTATTGAGTTTTGTCTTTGTTGCTGGAATTGATTTCAATTTTTTGCAGATGAGTTTATTTAAGTTACTTGAGAATATAAATATTTGTATCTACTTTCTTCGATTATTTGCTGCTAAATAAATAAAGCTTTGATTTATGCCACACTTTAGAGGAACAAAAGTAAAAAATGTGCAAATTTTCACAAAATTATTAAGTGTATCTACTTTTAGCGTAGTCAATTGCTCTCAATTTTAAAAGCCAAAAGTAGTAATAAAATTTCGTTATTATTCTTATAGTATCCCTCTGCTGCACAATTTCGGGGTTTGCAAATAAAGCCATAAAGTATGAGTTTTGTGAAAGCTTTCAATATAGTTCAAGGGCAAAAGATAGCTATTATTAATAAAGCCTTACCTGCTCTTCATTTGCGTCGTTTAGGAATAAAATCAACCTTCAACATCTTTCCTTCTTGCTTCTCCATCTTTATACAATATTCTGCGTGAATGCGTAAATTTGACTTATCCGCGCATATCTGGCTGCCCATTCAAATATCTCTTATCACAAATTTTAAGTGCCCCTCCATTTTACTTTTTCATCACTACACAATATATCCTCTGCATCGATATTGTGGCATTCAAGGATATCAAGATTTCGGTTTCTTAAAATTCATTAGTTGTCCCATTTCAGCAAAAAAAATATTTTAGTGCGATTTTGCAAGCACATATGTATGTGTACTATCACTATTTATTTTATTTCATGTGTCTGCAAGAAAAGTTAAAATATTATTAACATATTTTAATTTTATCTGCAAACAACGCAAATTATTCGTATTACTCATACGTAGTGGCATGTCGTTCACAAACACAGCAATGGAATATTTCTTTTCTTTATTGTTAACAATAACATTGACATAATTTAAGACTTTCTAGTATGTTAAGATTACAACGAAAGATACAAGTTCGCATTCCCTCTTCATGTGTAGATATGTACTCGTCCATACATTTGTATGCATGTACTTTGAAGAAAATAAAATATACTTAGAATATGTTTAACAAAATGCTTTTTTTAGTTAAGGGCGGCACAGGCACAACTATTTAAAAAATGCCTACAAAGTAAGAATACTTATAATGGTTGAGATTAATTCTGCTCCATTTGCATTAAAATATGTCAAGTGTCATAAAAATACGAAAATGATATAAATAATAACAGAAAATAAAATGTTTTGTTAAAAACATCTCGGAGAAAAAAAAAGCGACCAAAATATATCAAGAGGAAAATCGTTTGGTACGAAAAGATTTTCAGTTATTTCAATAACTGTTTTGCGATATAAGCGTACTTAGAAGGCACAAAGATATCGTACACAGTGCAATGTAGCTTGTGAGCTCTTAAAACCTTTTCTTTCTTTGTTTTAGGTTCTGATTTGAAAATGTAATTGCTAAAGCAGCTGCGTAGTCGTGATTGTTGCGTTAAGAACTCTAAGTGAAATCATATATTTAGTTGTCAAACATCATATTAGAAAGATAATAGATTTGCTATAAACTTTGATAAAGTGATTCAAGATTTCCAGTGATTTCTTTTGCGTCTAGCATGAGAAACTAAATGCAAATATATTGCCAAAAGGCAACAGCGCGAAATATAGTTTATGTCGGTTTGATTTGTTTTTTATTTTTTAATTTGTAAAATAAAAACGAAAACAATTTTTCTGACGGAGGTACACATAAGGATACCAAAATATTGAAAATAATGCAAACAAATATATCTGATCAGAGTGACCTCAAGCTCAACAAACCATTATTAATATTAAAAAACAAGTCGAAAATTTTATATAAAAACAATTTCATAACAATTATGAGACCCATATTGCAGTGTTTATTTTAGATGGTGACAAGAAAATTATTCACATTTAACAAAATAATTTGTTTGTGGTGATAACAAGTCTGTCTTGGGAATTTTAAGTAAAAATATCTTGTTCGCCTCTACCTAATATATCATTATTATACATATATTTCATGACAAAGGGCCATAATTATAAACGTTTTTCTTTGCGAGTATTTAGGAGACCAGGCTTTCCAAATTTTTGCATTGCAGCTTCCTACAGCTTAGGGAATGTACCTTTTCATCCGCTAGAGCATTAGATATGCAACCAGACCCACTCTTTGCCGACATTATAGCGTTTTCGGCGATAGCCACAACTAACAAAATTCAGCCGATGAGTGTTAGCATCAACACACGACAAAGCAGAGCAGCTCAAAAAAGTCAAATTGGGGTTCCCACAGACAGTATGTTATTTTTATAGGTCATATAATACATATCTTAAATTTCCAATTAAAAATTTGCCTGTCCTGAATGTATGTATATGCTACTCTTACTCCCGTTTTTTCAGCGAAAGAATGTACCTTAATCATTGGACAGCTTTGAATCTTAGTCTGGATGTAAAACAAAACAAAGCCCCTTTCGTAAAACTAAAACTTTGAACTACCGGTTTCATTAACTTCTTCCCAGACAAAATGTTAAAAGCTTCTAATTTTCAATTAAGCAAAAATTTTTGATTCTATTTCCAACAAAACTATCATTGAACATTGTCAAGGGATGTCTGACTTGTAATGCCTTTCTAGGATTTCAAATTTTTTATAGTCTTTAAATTACTAATGTTATTCTACATAGACATAACTACATTTTTGCGTATAAATTACAGGTTTCCTGCAGAGCTGTTTTCAAAACAGAGCATGTGCAATACTCAAAAGCAGAAACCTGCAAATAACGTTAGAAACTTATGATTTCTCACATTCTGTTATTGGGTATAGCAATACAAGCACACAAGAGAACATTGCCTATTAGATTTTAGTATACTTTTACTTATTCATGAGCGTTTAATGTAAATACATTTTTCTTAATGTATGTATATAAATACATACATGTTAATGCATATATGCTCATATTTACGTATAGTATGTCAATTGAGTTTCTTGGGCTTTGTCTAACCAGTGTTGTTGAACCAATTCAGTTGTCTCTTCAGCTAACTGTTATATTTTACGATATCTTAGCATACTGTTAGTATATAACATACCAATGTAAAGCAGCTGTCTCTTCAGTATACTCCATGCTTTTAACTAAACAAACTTACAAGAAAACAAACAATCCAACCAAATGTTGTCTGTTAATTTTAGTAAATCTAAAGAGTGTTTTGTAACGTACGCAACCACATTTCATGTTAATTGGATTTTTTTGCGTATACGTTGATTTATTTAATCGATGCAAAATCTCTGGAATCCAAGTAAGTATTTAACATGCTGCTTTTGAATGTAACGCATTGAATTTTGTACACGTATAAAAGTTGTTACTGACTAGAAGAGGGTTTTTTTTCGAAACGCTCTTACAACGCAAGCTATCCAACAATTCAATGCTTTGAATTGAAGTAGTCTCTAACTTTGTTTAGAAGCTAGGTTTATTTATTCGACAAAAACCAGGACCCCGTTTCTCAAAACATTACAAATGTGTATTATAAATAAAATACGCACTTATTATTATTTTATTTTCTTGATTAAAAAACCTGGCCCAGCTACAAATGTTTATAGTAACGAAAACAACAAAAGCATTTTGTTTTTTGGAATTTACGACAAGACATTTTATTTTCACTGACCTGAATTACGTTTATTCATTCAAGTATGTAAGATTTCTTTCAATCACAGCGTGGAAGTGCCCTGCAGCAAACATCATTAATTAGTGGAAGTGTTCATTTGGTAAGAAAACTAATTTTACTATATTTGTATGTATGTGTATGTGCACGCCATCCGTTTCCTGCTAAAAGTACAGATACTTTGATACAGAACAGAAATAAATGAGGCGCACAAAAAACTCGTAGAGACATGTTGAAACGCCAACAACAATCATCTGCAGATAAAAGTTTCTAAGACAATGACAACAACAAAAATATCCCATTTGCATACACTGCATTAAAACATAAAAAAAGACATCTTAACTTTCACTACTACTAAATATCAAATACACATATTAAATGTCACATGTGACAGCACTGCAATAACGGTGACAACAACAGCAACCTACGTACATATATCACAAGTTGTGGGACACAATCACAGCCTAATGCAGGAAGTGACACAAAAAACTGACAGTAGTAGAACAAGTATTAGTTGCATGTGCTTAGATATCTACTGATGTTCCTTGCAAAATGAGAAGTAGCTACAACTGCAGCTTCAGAGTTGACAGTGGTAGTTTGCTAAAAATAATGGCCGACATGCGTTAACGGTTTCACGTGCCAATGTCCACGTTTTTCTAATGCTTTATAATTGCACTCATTGCCTGGTGTATTTCGTCATTTCACCCATACAAGAAACGCTAATGTTTTCCGCTTTAGGATTTGCATTCATACACATACCAGAAACCAGCTCAGATGACAGACAAGCCACACCCATACGTTAACAACAATGCAAAATCAAACACTAAACAAACCATTATGTTATGCAAAACGAAAAACCTCTAACATCAGCCACAGGATTTGCAAAAAAAAAAAAAATATTGGTGTCTCAAGTCGAGTCATGTCACTTGATGATGTTTTTCTAGTGATGTTACAAATGTTTCTGTCTATTCTACACTTGTACAACAAAATAATATTTAATGTCCAAGTGACTGTGCAACATAGAATTGGAAATAACGGAACCAACTGGGATTTTACATGTAAAACAAGTAAAAATAATACAAAATTAAAAAAAAAAACATTGAGTACAATTATTCAAGTTTGCCAAGCTGTTTTTTTTTTTTTTAGATAAAACTTCATTTATGCTAACGAAAATCTTCAAAATTTTATTTGAAACTAACCGCACAGAACTGCTCAAAATTTAATTTTGTGTTCACGTTTTTCCACAAGGGGCTTAGGAAGGCTTTTAAGTATAAAAATATACAAAAACAACTTGTTTAAAATTGTACAGTATGTATTAAGGAAGTGCAAAGAGTTCAGATTTTCAATACAAAAAATTATATATGGCTTAATTAAATTAAGAATATTCTTCTTCTTTCTTTTACACAAGGCATCAACAACAATAGAAAACAAAATTAAACAAATAGAGGATGAACAAAACTATCGTCAGGATGAAGGGAGGTAACGTAATCAGGTATATATGTATGTATTTCCTCGCATATGCATATGAGACCCACACATTTAGTTAAATGAACTGAAAATAATACTAAAGTTATTGAGAGCTGAGCCAACATTAACCAAACCACGTTTTGAAAATATACCTTCTTACTAACTCGTATGTCTTATACTTTCTTAAAAATGTATGTTTTTCACAGTTAGATATGTATTAATTCAGGTCCAAAAATGAACCTTTTCAAAAATATTTGTTGTATTTTTCAGCTGTCTAGATGTCGACATTTCGTTGGTGCTAATCAACTCATCAGTAGACTTGAAAAATTCTTAAAAGTTTGTTTGAAACTTTACTACAAATATTTTTGAAAAGGTTCATTTTTGGACCTGAATTAATACATTTCAATTGGCTCTTAAAGCAAATAAACAATTTAGTTCATATTTGAACAGTTAGATATGTTTAAATTTTTCCATTCCCATGAACAAGTGACATATTATATAGCATAGACTTATCTGCTTATGTTTTTCCTAAGCTTTGTTCTGGTACTATAATTGGTCAAATATAGAAATGAAAAGTGATTTATTTTCAAGAAAAAATATTTGGATAAAATATGATTACTCTTACTGTCAACGATGTTCAGAAAGAATTTTGGAGTCTTGACACACACAATTTATGAATGTTCTAGCCGTCTAGACGTCTTTCCTTTTTTGTGAGCCCCTCGTATGTTTAAAATGCAGATGACTAGAAGCACATTTTTCCCTGTCTGCCGTGAAACAAGTAAAACAACATAATATATACATCACACTAGCAATCGAATGTGTTTAAAAAAAAAATTTAAAGAAAACTCTTTCCATCATTCAGATACTGTTCAAGCACGCATCTGCAATTGTGTCGTTTTGC